>CM076584.1:1480160115-1480369644 GCA_034641835.2 Pinus albicaulis | reverse complement strand
CGTTAGGGTTTTGGTTACGTTGTTACGTTTGTCGTTAAACTATATAACGAAAAAAACTAAAACTAAAACCTTTCTAAAAGACTCTCCGGGCCCACATTAAAAATCGCTCAAGACTATTGTAAAAGTCGCATTATTATTTGTTCTGTAATTGTTACATATGGGTTGTATTAAAAAAGTGTTAGAAGTGATTATAAATCGCGCATGACTATTGCAAAAGACGCATTATTATTTGTTCTTTGATTGTTACATATGGACTGTATTAAAACAGTGTTAGAAGTGATTATTTATTGTGCGATTGTTACATTAAAACGGTACACAAAAGAGGGTTATGAGGACACCGCAATTTATTGTGCAATTGTTACATTAAAACGGATTATTATTGTGCAAGTGTGGATTATTATTTCACTTAATTGATTTTCTTTTAAAAATGGTTGAATGCAAATTTATTCTGAAATAATTCAATATATATTCTGTCTCTTTGCGAATCACCACAAACCATCATGGTTTTAATTGTAAATTTACAATATTGCAGGTGTACTGCAATTGCCTTATAGATATAGAAAGAGTATTAAATATTGTAAATTGTGTTTAGACATAGAAAGAGTATTAAATATTTTGTAGTTAGATATTTGATATATATGGTTAATTGATGTGTTTGGTTTTTTTGTACAGGATTATAATATCATGGATACTAGTAATGGAGAAACTAATAATAAAAATATTGAAGAAATGAGAAGTGTAAAGAGAGAAAGAGTTAAAAGACAAGGATCAAATATTATGAAACAAGTAATTGAAATTGAAAGAGAGCAGAAGAGGGAAGAAAGAAATGAGCAGCGAAGATTGCGAAGACAAAATATGACTGATGAAGAAAGGGAAGAACAACGAAAGAAGGAACGTGAAAGAAAAAGGCGGCAACGAGAAAGGCAAAATGAGGATGAAAGGGAAGCAGAACGAATAAATAAAGCTCAAAGAAAAAGAATGAAATTTGAAGAAATGGATGAGGGCGAAAAAGAAGAACATAGAAGAAAACAAAGACAACAATATGTAACATCACATAGAAAAAGACAAATCGAAGGTCATAGTGATCTAGGGCCAACAATTGAGGCTCATTCTCCTATAGGTATGAATCTACAAAATCATCAACCAATGGAGCAATGTGACGATGAATGTGAAATGATCTCCAATGTACCAGTGGAAGATGAAGTTATTGCACATAAAAGATTTCGTGAAAGAATTGATAATTTATCTCATCCTCAAATGTGCCATGTGTGTGAGGAGTCGTATCCTGGAATTCAAGTGGTGACTACAAAGACAGGTCCAATGTGTACAAGATGTAAAAAAGAGGGTAATAAACATAGATTTTCATCATAAAATCATATGAATCCGGGGTTGCAGCCTTTGATCCTTGGAAGTCTTACACAAGTTGAGGAAATGTTGATAGCAAGAGCAAGTCCAATTTTGCAGGTAATGCATTCAATAGGTGGCCAATACAAATATAGAGGACACACAATTAGTTTTCCTCAAGATGTTAAAGATGTTGCCAATAAATTGCCTCGACATATTAAAGACTTGGATTTAATGATGGTTGTGCGAAAAAAAGGTCAGCAAGGATCAAGCTATGATTTCACTGTTAGAAGGCAAAAGGTACTCGATGCATTACTTTATAAGATTCAAAATGATCCATATTATAAAGGTGTAGAAATTGATATGCATGTTGTGGACGAGTTACCGGAAAAAACAACAAATGTGTCACATATGATCAATTCTGTTGTACTACCTGATATGGACAATGACATAGACATTACATTGTTAGAAGGTGCTCCAGGTCATGAAGATGCTTTAGATGATTATGATACAACTTCTTTTGTTGTAAGGCCTCCAAATGCACCTAGGGAAATTGAACTTATTCGTGCATGGGCAGATAATCCTAATAGAGAAGAAAACCAACTAGATGGTGAAACTACAAATGTCATTAATTGGCCTAGAATTGGTTCATCTCCAATAAATGAGTACAATACTGAAGGGTTATTTGATATGGCATTTCCAACGTTATTCCCTAGAGGAGAAGCCGATTGGTTACAAGCACGACTAAGAAACGTGCATCTTCATGAGTATGCAAAACATCTCCTCAGATTTCATGATAATAGGTTTGGGAGACATCCTCGATTTAGATACTTTTTACTCAATATCATCATGAGACATCGTGCTCAAGCGTCTTCTGCAGTATTTGTTAAAAAAAATATGACAGAACTACCTACAACAGTTGATGAGTTACGAGAGCATTTGCAAAATCTTCCTAATTCCAAAATTGCAGATAGATTGATGAGATTTGGACATGTTCTAAGAGGTACACGTGCATATTGGAGCAAATGTCATGGCGAATTATGTGACTTAGTACAACAAATTGGATCTCCTACAATATTCTTCACACTAAGTGTGGTAGATATGCAATGGCCTGATTTGCATATATTGATGCCAGGTACCTCTCCTACAGATCCAAAGGAAGCAATAAAATGGAGACGCCAGAATGTCATTGATAATCCTCACATTGTAGCAAGTTATGCGCATTTAAGACATACATTGTTACGAGATGATATTTTTTCAAAATTTCATCATGCTACAGATTTTTGGTGTCGTTATGAATGGCAACATCGCGGATCTCCACATGTCCATGGGTTTCTTTGGCTAAAAGATGCTCCCAATATGGACAAATTGAATTGGAATGACTCGAATCAAGTTAGATTTGCAAAAGAATACTTTGATAGATCTGTCCATGCATTCAATCCACGTAATGAATATCAAATAAAGATCCCTATTCAACGGAACGATGATGATCATCCTTGCTTAAAGAACACTGAACAAATATTTCAATATGATCCGATGATGGACTATGAACAACTTCTCAATTGTGTTGAGCGCCACATCACCTGTAATGAGAAGTCATGCCTTAGAAAGAAGGGTGGAAAATTGGTGTGTAGATATAAGGCACCATGGGAGCTATGCAAAATGTCAAGACTTTATGTTGATGAGAGTGGAGAAAAAATATATGAACCTAGATGAAATGATGATCGATTAAATACACATAATCGTGAAACATTGATGATGTGGCGTGCAAATATGGATTGGAAACCTGTTCTTTCTAGGCATGTTGTGATTAACTACATAGCAAAATATGCATCAAAAGCAGAAAAAGGGTCAGAAAGCTTCCATGATATGTTGATGCATATTTCTTCTATTCAAAATCCAAATGAACCAACAGCACGTGCATATAGAACATTGCTGTGTGAGACTATCGTTGACAGGGATATAGGAGCACAAGAAACATGTCATATGCTTTTGGAGCTTCCTCTTAATGAATGTAGTCGTACATTCATTGTTTTGAATATTGGGATAAATGTTTTCAAACAAGTAAAAGTTGATGAAAATAATGACCATAATGATAATTCTCTTATTGATGCATATAGGAAGAGACCCATGAGTATGGAGCACCTTTCATTGATAGAAGCTTCTAGATATTGTTCATATGACAAACGTCGCCGTGATGATAAATGGTTACCACAAGATAATGCAGCCATTGTATGAGTATTTCCTAAGTTTCATTCAGTTCCCCCTCGTGAAAATAATAGTTTTGTTGAGTTTTGTTGGTTTGAATTAGTATTGTACAAGCCATTTCATGATTTTCATACAGATATTGGTTCTAGAGATGATGACATCATACAAAATTGGGAAAATTTTTCCTATAATCCTTGGCATATTGATCGTAATCCAATACCTTCAAAGGATCCAGCTCAATGTCCAGATGAGGATGAAGATGATTTACATGTACAAAATGATTCTAAGCAACATGAGTGGGAGATTATTTTAGGTTTGTATAAGAATAAGTTTATACATGCGAGCGAATTTGACATGATTGGATTTAGGGATCGTGATGTTATGACAAATTGGAGCTCTAGCTTTGTTGATGAAGAGACGTCAAGACGTGCAGTGAACTTCATATCTGATAAGAAAAAAGTGAATGCAATTGTTACTACTGAATCATCAAAAAAATATTCATTTGAAAGTTTAAGAGAAAAGCAAAAAATAGCATTTAATGTAGTTTTTGATCATTACAAAGGAGATGACAAGGAAGAACAGTTGCTTATGATTATCGAAGGGACAGTAGGTACTGGAAAGTCTTACTTGATTGGTGCAATAAAGCAAAGACTTGAAACTGACTCTCTTCCTCATAAGAGCCCATTGCTTCTTTTGGCCCCTACCGGTGTTGCAGCATTCAACATATCTGCATCAACAATACACTCTGCTCTTTATATACCAGTGAGGAACTTCACTGATTTACAAGGGTCACGTTTGCTTACCTTACAAGAGGAGATGAAACATACCAGCATAGATCCATCTAACTCCGGATCTATCATGCGCCGAGAGGGATCAAATCTCTCGAGGTGCAAACCTATTTTTTGAGTGCAAAACTTGAGGAAAGGTTTGCACCTCGAGAGATTTGATCCCTCTCGTTTAGTTAACAGCCAGGAATAATGAAAGGTACAACTTCTTTGTCACCAGGATAGGGCAGGATGTCTCCCGAGTCACTCGTTTTCTAATCAATTATTAGACTGCAACGCTATAAAAATTTTACATGGTAATCATATTCTACATACGATCACCACAGGGCAGGCGTGGAATTCGACTTTCCACTGAAGCTTTTTCTGGTTTTAAATTCCATCATTAATTCGTCAATTTGAAGTTTAAATTCAAATAATTCAATCGTCAATTTGAAGTTTAAATTCTTAAATCATCCCTCCAAATAAGTTTTGTACGAAGTAGTGCAACTTTTCTTTAATTAGCCACCTCAAAAATCTTGTTAATTATTTTTCCTGATCATATTAAGTCATAGGTAACAGTAAAAGTTGGACTTTAAAATTTAATTGTAAACAACATGGAATTTCAATGATCTGTCTTGTAAGAGTAATTTCTTCCTACTGCCAAAAATAAATCCAATAAATTGATGTTATATACCAAATAAATCATTTACAAGCGAACTAAATTTAACGAAATAATCTATGATACAAATTAAACTTAGTTGACCTTATTTGGCAACTATGCCAACATTTATTCACAGTATAACTTCTGCAATTTACTATTTTCTAAGAAAAAAGCTTGCTTTTAACTAGCAGCACGAGGAAGTGTAAAAATTATTTTTTAAATAAAAAAATAATGTTAGTTATATTTAATAAAAATATTTTAATACTAAATTATTATTAACATATATTTAATAATATATTAATAATAAAAAATATTTTAAGTTATCAAAATAAAATGTTTAAATGTATATGTTATGTCAAATATTTTTATATTATGTGTCATTTTTATAAAATCATTTACATATTATAAAAAAATTAAATTTATATTTTATTTAGCATTTAAAACTTAAGAAATACTAAATTATTATTGACATATATTTAATAATATATTAATAATAATAAAAATGTTTTAATTTGTCTAATAAATTATTATAAAATATTTAGATGTAAATATTATGTAAAATATTTTAATGTCAAATATTTATATTATATATCATTTTAATAAAATCATATATATATCACCAAAAAATTAAGTTTATATTTTATTTAACATTTAAAACTTAAAGAAACCAAACTCATATTAAATTCTCACTTAAAATAAATCTATACGAGTTATAAAAATAATTTCATATACATATATTTTTACTGTTCCAACTATATCACAAGCATTTCCCAAGAAAAATATTACATCTTAACCACATATAATTCTGTTAAACTTTCATTGCTGACTTACCCCTGTCATTATCCAGTAATTCAAAATTCATAAACATATAATTGCTTATTAATGAAACACTGACTCTATCGACTTGTAGAGTTTATTCCAAAAAGAGAAATACGTATATATCAAAACGACAGAATATTTTATGGTCCCCTCATATATGAATATTTCCCGAGAGTCCCCTCATATCTAAATATATCCCGAGAGCAAATTACTATTCTTTTACTTCTGCAGGCTAGTTGTGGCCCATTTTTTACTTCTTGTACTGTGTGAAGTTATAAGCCAATGGACTACACTCTACGTATAGTCAACACTACAGTACTTGGTATGTAAAATTTTGTTCCTTCTTTTCTAATGAATCTCCATGATTAAATGTAAAATTCTAGGGCTACCATAGGAGGAATGTAATATCCTCGAAATTTATTTTGTGACTTGAAATTTACTTGATGAATTTATTACATTACAGATATGATTCAAAAGTAAGAGGGAGAAATTACAGACATGATTCAAAAGTAAGAGGGAGAAATGAATAGAAATATTGGTGTAAATATTTATTTTTAATTTAAAAGAAGAAAGCTAATTTTGGTATGTTACTTCTCTTAAAAAGATGTTAAAGGCTGACATGTGAGATTAATTCTTAAGTGTGAGTAAATAGTGATGTTCAGAAGGACATTATTAAAAAATAAGAAAATCTTATTTTTGTAATAATTAGAGAAAGTTTTTTTTTTTTTTTTGTAGAGATAGATGATAAATGTCATGAGATGGATTCTGTAAAAAGAATAGTGGGAGAAAAAGACTTTTGAACCTAAAGGATTAGTAGGATGCTCCTAAAGGTTTAGGAAGTAAAATTTAACAAGGAATTTTGCATAAGATCCTTCACAAATAGGAGTGGAGCGTATAAATGTATGTGTAATAGAATATGTAGTTTTTTTTTGTTAGTTGTGCTTGTTAGATGTAAAGAAAGGTGCTTAGATTCTAGGCCAAAATCTTTCCAGCCATTGAGATCAAAAGGTCACCGATAAATTGTAGAAATTATGATGTAGATTTGCAACTGCTCATGAAATTTTAATCAAAATCACAAGACACAAACCTACTCTTCTTTTCCATGGAATTCAATTCACAATTTAGAAAATCAATCATAGACATGCAATGAGAAATAACACACATGCACACAATATTTTTCCACGGGAAAGAAATATGCTCAAAACCCCTTTCCGTGATGATGAATAGAGATGTATTAGAACTGCTTTTGTCAACTGAGCACAACCTGCAAGTGAATAAACTATTTCTCTTCTCACTCAGAAGCTCTGATCCAAACTTGGTCAATTTCTATCTCAGCTTGTGCCCCTATTTGCTTGTGCAATTTCTTGAGAAATTAGGCCTATATTATTTAGGAAATTCCTTAAATTGATTGCACAATTCCCAAGGTTGATCATCTGACTGCATGCAACACCTATATACTCAAGACTAGTCTACGAATTATGTTACACTACCTTGGAATATCCATCACAACAAGGGAACTCAAATTGTCACATGCAATAGCTATTTTGGGTTGATTAATCAGTTAGCTAGATGATCAATTAATTTCACTGAAGTCCCACTGCTTAACTAACCTTCTACTAGTTTCTTGAATAGTTAGAACTCGTTTAACTAAAAACAACGTGAGATAATTGAACTTCATTTCTACAAATTAGAAATCCCACATGCTTAACTGAACTGTAACTCCTCCAACTGAAATTTATTGAGCTAATTGAGCGAAAAGAGCCATGTCACCTCAGTTAATTGCACCCAAGTTGTCTTCTCATGTGGAAATTCATTTTTTCTCAATCTAATCAAGGAAAAAACAAATTGAGAATTTCTTGCTACATTTCTCAACACTCCCTCTCAGCAAGAAAAGGATTATCAACTACTCCTATCCTGCATCCATGGAACTCAAAATTCCCTCTTGATAAGGCCTTTGTCAAAATTTCAACATCTTGTCGTTCTATTGAAATGTACTAAAGCGACATTATCCGCCTCTGAACACAGTCTTGTAAATGGTGATACTATATATCTATATGCTTGGATCAATCATGAAATACAATATTCATAGAGAGATTGATGAAACTGTTATTGTCACAATATATCATAGTCAGATCCATCATCTGACCAAATAGTCCCACACGTATCTTTCTCATCTAGATCGCTTCATATGTTGTTTGACTTACAACCATGTATTATTCTTACGAGGAGCCAAGTGCCACAAATATTTACTTCCCGTTGTACCAAGAAACTGTTGCGGACCTACCACTAAAAATTCCACCTAATGCATGCTTTCAGTACGATGGACTCCCCCACCCAATCTGTATCTATGAAGCCCCACCAATTCATTCCCTTTGTTCGTTTATACGATAGTCCAAAATGGGTAGTGCCTCTGAGGTACCTTAAAACATGCTTAGTTTCCTTCCAAAATAACGTTGTTGGCCTAACCATAGCTTGGCTCATTTGGTTGAGTGCATAACACATATTTGGTTGTGTGCTCACAAGATACATCAGTGAAACCACTAACTACCAAAAAATGGTAGCATCCACTTATTCACCTGAAGTGGCATCTTCCTTCCTCCAATTGGTCGCTAGAGTCGTCTCTATGGATTTGCAACTCTCCATGCAGAATCTATGTAGTATATCATTTGCATACTTTCCTTGAGAGACAAACAATTCCCCATCACCTTTCCATACTTCCAACCCGAGGAAGTAGCGCATGAGACCCATGCCCTTCATTTCAAATTCTCTTGCAAGGTCCTCCTTGAAAGATCTAATAAACTGTTCATCATGAGTTAAAATCAATAATCAACATATAATACAATAATAGGAAATTTATCTTCCACCAAGATGTGATAGAGGTTCGCATTTGCTTCCCTTTTGGTGCATCCCAAACCAGTGAGATAGTCGTTGATCCTAGTGTACAAAGCATGGGGTGCTTGTTTGAGACTGTACAACACTCGCTTGAGTATGCACACATGAGACTCCCGATCAAATGTCTCAAAACCTTATAGTTTCTTGATGTACACCTCCTCTTCAATAAATACATTGATAAATGTTGATTTTTACATCCATTTGGTGGATTTTCCACCCCATCTGCACAACTAGTGCAATTATTGATCTAATTGATGAGTACCTTGCCACACGAGAAAAGGTATCCTCAACCAATTCCCTCAACTTGAGAGTATCCGTTGGACACAAACCTAGCCTTGTATTTATCTATGCTTCCATATGCTTCCTATTTTACCTTGAATATCCATCTTGAACCCACAACTAATTTGTATGTTGGTATTGGGACCACTTCCAATTTTTTTTTTTTGAACAATGGATACGTACTCTTCCACCATTGTATCAGCCAATACAGGTTTATTTATTGTTTCCTCGAAAGAGGATTGCTAAGTATCTACAAGATCGATCATTAGAGCCATGTAGCCAGTGTATTAATTAGGTGAAATTCTCTTCATGCGCAAATTTAAAGGACCTCGCACATTCTCCCTCACATCTTGCACACGTCTCTCAGATTCTTTTGTTATTTTCATACCTTTTATGGATGGTTTTTATTGAGTGGTTTTCTTCACTCTATGCTCCCAAAGTTGTGGTTTCTATACAACTTCCTGAGGCTCCTCCTTTGGAGCTAAAATATCCTCTTCTACTCGGATCCTAAGCTCCCTCTCAATAGAGCACAACATCGCTTTATCCTCATCGTACGTTACATCCCTTCACACAAATGTCATTATGAGGGATGACAAGTACACACATTAGTTATGAGGAGATTCTTTGTAGCCACAAATACCCACAATTATATTGTTGGCTCAATAATATTCCTTGATTATTTGGAGACATGGCGGTAGACAGAGGCTCCAAAAATCCAAAATTGCAAGACATATGAATTTCTCCCTAAGAAATCCTCCTTTATTGTAGTCATTCCCAAAATCTGATGAGGACTTTGATTCTAAAAATATACTATTTTGTTGTATGTATCTTCCCACAGATGTAGTGGTAGGCCTTGGACATGCAACATATCCCTCGAGGCTCCCACAATTCTACGGTTGTTTCTATGAGCCACCTCATTTTGTTGTGGGTTGTGGGATTTTGTCAACTCTCATCAAATGCCTTCATTCACACATAAATTTTTAAATTCATTTGATAGATACTCACCTCCATTATCACTCCTAAGTTTCTTCGCGTTATTTCTAGTTTCTTTCTCAACCAGTGCCTTAAATTCTATGAATTTGGCTAGTGTATCGTCTTTCCTCTGCATGAAGAAGATCGAATATTTCCGCGAGAAGTCATCAATAAATATAACAAAATATTTGTTTATGGCAGTGAAGGCTATTGAGAAAGGTCCAAAGACATAAGAGTGGTGTCTTTCCATGTCTGTATGTAATTTCTTGTCCCATCTAAGAGTGTGGATTTTGCATACTTCCTAAAGGTACATCCTTTGCATCCATCCTTCTACTCAAGTTCTCCTTTGGGGAGGCCTGTAGTTATTTTCTACATAATATTCAAGGCACCATGATGAAAATTGCCAAGTATTCTATACCATAGTTCACTGACATCATGACCTTGCAATTTCTCTGCCTTAGTGCTTAATGCAACACAGTCTTCCACAACTTTCCTATACATGTTCTTCACAAAAACCCCAACAAACTTCACCTATCTCGTGGCTATGTGTCTCGGGAATTCATTTCCTTTTTTGAAGATCACATCATAACCAAGGTCTTCCAAAACTATAACAGAGATGAGATTTTTCTTTAGGCTTAGGACGAACATGACACTTGGGTCTGAGAGGGGAGCTTGACTCCCTCTAAAAGGTCATTGTACCAACCCCAGTCATTTTGTACCTTCCATCGTCCCTTAGCTCAATGTGTATCTGCAAAAATTTATCCTCTAGGTCACTAGAAAACTTTCTACAACCTGTCTTTTGGAATGATGCACCTAAGTCCAAGTACCACATGCTCCTCGTCACTATGCTTTCCATGCATGAGATAAGGGTAAATTCAAGATCTAATTGTGAAGTCAAAGCTTCACCTCCTGCTCCTCTTAGGTCTTGATGCTTTCCTTTTTGTGTGGACACTTTGTGGCATAATGCCTAAATTCATGACAATGAAAGCATTTAATTTTGGAAAAAAATTTCTTCTTGCCCAATTGGTTCGATTTTGGTTTAGTTTGAGATTTTTTTCCTTTTCGTTTCCTTCCCTTTCCAAAGAGTGCAAAGTTTTCTTTATCCTCGCCCTTGGATTAAGTCATATTTATGGCATTCTTCCTTACTTCCTCTTGTACCCAATCACACCATAAGCATCCCCAATTTGGTATTTTATCCCTCCCATTCATCGAATCTTAGTGTCTATGCCAGTTCTTGGGAATGCCTAGAAGGGTTAGGATTACCAATTCATCTTCTGCAACATTAACACCAACCCCGCCAAGTTCATCACAAACTTGTGTGAACTTGCCTAGATAATGTCGAATAGTGACATTCTTCTGCATCTTGATATTTCAAATTTTATCCTTGAGTGCCAACTTCCTATGGTCACTACTATTCTCGAATAATTATGTTAGTTCTTTCCACATTGCGAACAAAGTTTCTTTCTCGTGGAAATTTAAGACAATATGATCCTATACACCCTCCAAAATTATTCTCATTGGCTTGGATACATCTTTCTTCCATTGAGAAAGGTTCTGAGCATCAAATTCTTGTGTTTTTTAAATTTATATCTTAATGTATTATAGCAATCCATTGTCACCCAATACCGTCTCCATGCTATCCTTCTATGCAATGAACTTAGAGCTTCCTTACAAGGCATACTCTAACCTCATCCTATTGAAGTTCATCTTGTTAGCTCTGAAGAGATCTTGCTACACTAAATTCCAAAATAAATCCTCCTAAGAAACAATTTTGAAATTCCTGCTCTAATGTGAATCCTGCGCCAATAGCATGTAGAAATTATGATGTGATTTGCAACTACTCATGAAATTTTAATCAAATTAACAAGATACAAACCTACTCTACTACTCTACAAAATTAAATTCACAATTTAGAACATCAATCACAAACATGGAATGAGAAATATCACACATGTGCATAATATTTTACCATGGGAAATCAATATGGTATAAAACCCTTTTCCTTCTTGCATTAATCTGATAGATAGAGATGTATTACAATTTTTTTTCTCAAATGAGCACAAATTGCATGTGAATAACCTATCTTTCTACTTACTGAGAAGTTATGACATAGAATTAGTTAATTTTTGTCTATCCTTGAGTCCCTAATTCCTTGCACAATTTCTTGGGAAATTAGGCCCCTATTATTTAGGAAATTCCTCAAATTTATTGCAAAATTCCCAAGGTTGATCATATGACTACAAGCACCACCCATACACTCAAGACTCGTCTACAATTGATGTTACACTACCTTGGAATCTGCACCACATTTGAGGAACTCAAATTCTATACATGCATTAGCTATTTTGGGATGATTGATTAGTTAACTAGATGATCACTAAGTTTGACTGAAATCTCACTACTTAACTGACCTTTAATTCACTAGTAGAAAATTATGAAATTAGTGACTAGGTGACTAAAAATGTTAGTCACCGTAGCTTTTCCAAGTAAAATACTACCAAAATTGAGCAATCTCAGTTGACCCAACCAAAAACGAATGACATAAATGACTAATTTTGTCTCCAGTAAAAATACACGACTAGATAATAATTAGTACAAATAATAATGACTAACATGAATGACTAATTTAGTCTACGAGAAAAAATATGACTACATAGAAAGTACTACAATAATATAAATTAGTCATTTATGTTAGTCATTTTTATTTTGTCACTTCTTCAATCTAAACATAAAAGTGATACACGATTCAAAGCTTGTGTTAGGGTTTTGTAATTAGCAATATTGGCAAAGTCCAATCACAGAAACAACATCGTTTCAACCACTTTGGGATTGTAGGATCTAGCCCTCCTGAATCCGGAGAGGGATCTCTCCAATAAGTGCAAAGATGGTTTTTTCTTTGAAGTTTTATGGTAATGATGTTAGGCTAGTTATGAAGGTTGAGGGTTTTGTTTTGTTTTTGGATGGTTGAGAATGATTACTGTTTGAGGTGGAAAGTTCTAAATGGAAAGAGTTTCAAAGGTGAGAAGTTGCAAGCAAATAGAACAAGCTTTGGCTAGAAAGATAGATAATTGCAAGTTTTAGTCCATTGGGCTATGGAGTCATAATAGGGTTTAATTGAAACAACAAGAGGCAAGAGTGGTCCATGGAGCAAGTCATCTATGTCTAAGGATCTCTTCAAAGTTTGATTTATGGAATGAAATGAACAATAAGAATGGGAATTAAACAGATGAAGAACAAAGAGCAGCCTAAGATCAGGTAAGTACTTCTAAACTAGCCTGCTTTTGACATACACTTAAGAAAGACATAAAAGTAATCTAAGATCAGGTAAGTACTTCTAAACTAGCCTGATTTTGATGCACTTCCAATAGAAAAACACTTTAAAACAAAGGGAAACTTGAAGGCAACCATTGGAGTAGAAACTAGAGGGTCGGGCTCACCACAAATCCTCTCCTAGGTCTGCTCTACTAGGTAACTTTCAAGACAAACAAAAAGATAACAAAAGATGGCCTAAGATCTGGTAAGTACTTTCAAACTAGCCAGATTTCAACACATTCCAAGGGAAACATTCAGATATTCTTTGGGGATAAAACTAGGACCAGGGCACACCATATCTTCCTTAGTTCATCTCTACTTAACATCTATTGAAAACAACATTTAAAAATAATAATTAGCTAATCAGGAGGACGAGGGAACGACAACATTCCTACTGCTTGAACTGAATTAAATCATTCCCAAATAGCACAACTTGGAAGAAAACATTCAGATAAATATTTTTAGTTAGAGAAGGGTACTGATATACAGTAGGTCCTAACTCTATGCATGTTGTTCTTTATAAGAGAAGATGAACACAGTGAAAACAAAAATAAAACAACGATTCACAATAAGAAATAACATCACCGTCGACATAGACCAGGATCCCATAAATCAGCTTGTATTGATGCTCCAAACCAGTTACAGCTCTAAGTCCAATGCTTTAGTTTAGCAATCATCTACACTTCCCAGACTAACTTATCTATCACAAGTAGAGCTTCAAGAGCCAGTGAACACTATTTACAAGTAGAAGTCTCAAGCTCAATTACATTTCAAAGTTTAGCAACCAACTCAACCAACATTTTCTCATCTTCTACAGAAGTATTTATAGAAGAATGAGGAGGTGGGATCTGATAAAAGATCTCCAAGGGTATTTAATACAGTCTTTAAGGCTTCTCGACCTTTGAGGGGCTGGATGAAGAAGCTTACATAGGTGTCCTCTGTATTAAATAATTTACATTAAGATTTAAGCTCGGTGAGAGCTCATGTTGATTTTTAAGGCTCTGTTCAGGATGTAATAACTCTGCTGATATTTTCGCATTAAGTTCTTTGGAATAATTAACTCTTTGGCTGCACTGAGGCAAATATCTAATTTTGATCAATAACTCCGGCCTTCGTTTGAATGCTTGTGGCTATAGGTGGCTTTGTGGTAGCTGAGTGGAATCAATTTGCCTCAAATGTGGCAGTGGAGGCCTTTCTGTTTGATAGATCTTTTGATTTACCTTGAATTCTGTTTTAATTTAGAGGATTAGGCTTTTGATAATCAATCTTAGCCGTAATCCCCAAAATTGCCTTCAATATTCTGTTCTGCAGTGGCAGGTCTTCAACACTGATACTCTTTTGTTTGTTTAAATAACACTGTGTCTTGTTGATGTGCACACTGCGCAGGGCTCATATGGCATCAATGCCTCATGAAAAATTGATGAGACATGGAGTTTGAGCCCTGTGAATGGTTCCCTGTGATGAATCAAAGGCATGGGAATCGTCATTTCTATCCTTCAGCTTTCTCTTCAATACAATGGAAAACATTTAATCTCTGCAAAATACACACAAATGTTACAAAATCCTCCGTATTGGGTTGACTACTTCAGAGGGCATGGGGAGAAGCGTGGCCGTTGGATGGCATCATCCAACGGTTGGGATCTGTTGGGGATTGTTTTGGAAGAATAATGGGGGTTAATTAAGTTAGAACCGCTTATCGCGCATGGATCAACAGTCATGATTGGTCATGTTTATACAAAATTTAACAAAGCGGAGAACTGGGTCAATGGGGGTCGTTGATCTGCAGAGATCGACAGCTGGGACTTGGCCACAAAACATTATGAAGCGGGGTGTATAAATTTTAACAAAGGTTAGGGGGATTGATCTAGGCCATCGGATCTTGACACGCGGACGGCCTGGATGCAATCAGAGCTTTTGCGATCGGCGGGGCAAAGAAATTTGGAGGCGTCGATGAAATTGAGTATGGACCATCGATCTGTAGGTGAGATCGACGGTGGAGAGCTTATCGGGGATTCGCCAATCGAGAGGTGGCTTAAAATATCATCGTGCCAATGAAAACCTCCGATTCGTTTTCATGCAGGCCATTGGATTGGCCAGTGATCAAAGGTGGATATTGCTTTAAACCATGCTCTGATGGAAACCCTTCATAATTTATGAAAATCCAAAAATTTAATAAAACGAAGGTTTTGGTGGCGGAATATGTATGTGAAGTGGTTAGGTGCCCGACTGCGGGGCCTTGGTCTATAAGGAATGATAATAGGCCCGGGGCTTTATGCATATGAGGGCCAATCGAAATCGGAGGTCGGGCTTGGGCTTTTCAATCTAACCATTCGAAATACTCTGATGCGATTAAGCGCCTTGGGAATTTAACCTTTGGTCCTGGGCATGAGTTATATGAATGAAGCGGAGGGTGCGAATTTAAGTATAACAGGATAATCACATTGGAAGTTTGGATGTGGTCTTTTCAATCTACCCATTTTTACATTAAAAAAAAACATAACTCCGGCGCATTAGACCAAAACTTTGGGTAAGTGGGTTTTATGATTTAACAAAGAAAAGAGACAATCGGGAATGAATTATTTCAATGATTTAGCACCTGATTGTGGGCCCATGGGTTACATGAAATGATGATACAATCGGGGGATATGTACATTGGCTTAATCGCATCGGAAATTTTTAAACATGACAAACAGACTTCTGCACTCAGACTTTGCGATGCGATAAGCACTTTGTGGGTCTAGCACCTAGTTCTAGGGTGCGGGCATGTGGAGGGGAAGTGGTTTAAGACTTAGCCCAAGGGGGCTTAAGCATTTATACAAAAATATGTGTTTTTTATGATTTTTCAATGTTTTTCAATGGATTTGGGGGTTTCGGTATAGTTTAAAAATGAGTTTTAAACTATGTAAAAATGATTTTCATGAATGGAAGAAGGGGAATCATGAAAAATAGAGGATTTTTATGGAGGAAAACGGGAGCAAAATGGAGGTTAGTTTTTCAAGTGAGGAAAGGGAAAAAGGTGATTTTGCAGCAGTCTCTTCTCACGAAATCAATATAATTCCAGAGTATAAAATGGGCATAGTAGGGAAGATTTTGGATAGAGGCATGAGGCCTTCAAGAGTCTTCAAGAGATGAAACTTTTTTGCAATAAAATTTGTTCCTTGAAGGCTCCAAAAAATTATTTAGCCACCTTTTGGTATAAAATTTTTTATAGGTGGCTAACAGTGGCTCCATTTGGGGATTGTGCCTTCTTGAAGGCATCAAGAACTTCAGACTTGCATTCTCTGGGAGGCTGATCAGTGCCTCATCCATTGGGCTGCCTTTATTTCCTTGGATGATCTTCTTTTGGTCTGAAATTAGGTTAGCAGTCATAAAAACAATGGATCTTTCATCAACAATATTTCTACCTACCCAATCCTACAGATCTAACATTTTTTCTTCATTAGAGTGCACTTCGATTGGCGAACTATTTTACAACATTTTATTCTTTTGAAAGAAGGAAATATAATCTATTTCTACTCCTTATTTCTCCATGGAATTAGATTAAACAGTTGAGCCCATATGATTCTCTACCTAATCTACTATCTGTTGGGATTAAACTGTCCAGCAGATTTTTATTCTCTATAATCTACAACAGAAATGTAAAAGCATACAAGTCGGGATTGAGAAGTCTAACTTGTTGTTGATCCATGGCATGAAGAATAAGCTACTCATAGATATTATTTTGTAGAAAATTAAATAAAAAATGGAAGGCTTAAGATGTGAAATTTCCAAGCATTTCCTTCATCTCTTTTACAGCTCTGTTTTGACTTTTGTTTTGAGCTATCTTTCCTTTGTCAACTGGTCCATATTTTGAGCTAATTGGAACCAGATTTACATATTTTTTGACTCATAATTTGAAACAGATTTCAGTCATTCTCTTTGGAAGCTTAGGTTCAGATTTTGAGCATGTTTGAACCTTTAATTTCTATCCTAAACTATCTACTGATAAGCCAAGATTAAACAGTTTGGCAAATCGAATTCACTATCCTATCAACAGAAAATTTAAAACTAATTAGTCAAGATTAGCCTATATGACTAATTAGACGTGTGTTTTTTCAGGAGGGGCATTTAAGCTTGCACACTTTCAGATTTTTTTCTCTTTTTGGTATGGGGCTGTACCTTTATTGTTTTTGACAATCTGCCCTCTTTTCTTTCTTCTATTGCTTTTTTATTTTTGTGTCTTTGATTTTTCTTCGGAGACAAAAATCAACAACTATCTAACTGCTCAAAACAGAGCTATATTGACATTCCTATCTAACCTATTCTAACTTGAAGTATTTATATCTTCATATGATACAAAAGTGCCAATGTAGCCAGTTGAGTAATGTCAAGATGAAGAAGAAACTCTGGCTGCTTGTCAGAGGTATCCATAGTACATTTTGAAGATTAATCTTCAAAACCAAGACTATCACAGGAGGTGACAACTTTTCATGTCTCTGGCTCTTGCAAATGATCCATGCTTGATAATTTGAGCTAGTTGGGAATTCCACACACTCTTCCATAGGATCAACAAAGAAAAGATGAAGATTCTCTTCTTTTTGGCCCTCCATGTCTGGTAAATTGTCTGCTTCCAAGGCTTTGGCTTTGAGGAGTACATCTTCAGAGAGTTTCTTGGAAGAATCATCATTCTTAATAGAAAAGGAAAAATATTCTTCTTGAGAAGATGGTATATCCTCAGTAGGACAGTCTTCTATCTGTTTCTCTCCCTCTTCTTCATCATCATCTGAATTGGAGGACTCATCATATTTGGCAGTGTTGTCCTCTTGTAGCCATGGTATGCTTGGATTTAGTGGGATGAACTCTGTGAAGAGGTTATTATATACTTGAGCAGGGGTATATTCAATCACTTCCTCTTTTCCAAGAGAAGGCTCCTTGGTTACAACCTGCTCAAAAATTTCTTTGTTTCTTTCCTCCTCATCCCTTGAGCTGAAAGTCTGCTGAGTCCCAATCACATGGAAACTATTACTAATGATCTGAAATGAAGCAGAGAAAAAATCCAATGAATCTTTACTCACTTATAGGCTTTGAAAAATCTCATTATCAGTATCATAAATAGTCTGCACTGGTTCATTACTTCTTTGAAGGAACTGATCTTCCTCGCATAAATCTGCTAATGATGATCCTGTAAAATTAACTTCTGTTTGGGAAGCATCATCACTTGATAGATCAAAGTTAGGAGAATCATGAATATGAGTAATACTACCAATCAAACAGACTGGGTTATTAGCGGGTCCTTCTTCATTCTGATCTACAAAAGAACTTTCTCAATCTGTACAACAAAGTTCTCTATGTGAATGGGCAAGAGTATTTTTTTTGCAAAAAGTTTCAGAGACTAGCTGTTTATAAATAGTGTGATCTATCTCTTTTTCTATCAAAGGGGAAGATGTTTCTATGTTCCTTTGAACAGGAGTACATCAGTTCTCTGCCTCTTGTGAAGACAAATTTTGAGGCTGGATGTCTTCTTGAGCCTCAGCTATAAGGGATGATGAATGAATGTTTGAGTTTTCAGGGATATCTTTAGGAATGTTCAGTATTTATTGGTTCATTTCGTCCTCAAATGATTCATCTATGTTTTTAAAAATTTTCAATAGCATATTAAACTCATGAATGGCTATTAAAAGATCTTCATGATGCATTTCTTCCAAAACTTCATCATTATCTAGAATGTTTTTGGTGATGTTTTGTGATGGATCGTAATATATTGCACCCCATGATAATGATGTAGTGTTTCCTTTATAGTTCTCATAAAACACATATTCAAGGTATTTTAAAGAAAACAAGCTACTAGATCTCAAGAATTCATACCAATCCCTAGCTTTTCCTTCTAATGTTAACATGAACATTTTCATACGGCAATCTTCATGCCATTCAACTTTCACCCTCCATACATTTATATGAAATTTGATGAGATGCAATAGAGGGTCATCAAACTTTTCACCTTGAAAAATAGGTAGGTTTTCATCCCAATTCACCTGGGGCATCTTATGTGGAGACCCAGGGATATGATCTATACTCATTGGGGCATATCTTCATTGTATCCTTGGAATCATGTTTGTAAATCAAGAAAGATGTCACCGTGTCTGGTCAATTAGTTTAGGGTCTTCTACCAGTGGATTTATTTGGTCTTTTGGGAGTTTTAGAGTGTGGAGTCGCTAGGTGGAAGATTTTTAGCTCCTAAGGAGATAAAAAAATTTATGGTTCCACCACCATGTGTTTCTTTTGGAGCTACAAGAATTTCAGGAACTGAATTAGCTCTCAAGGGTGATCTGAAAACAGTTGATAATTTAATCCTAGGAGACTTCCTAAGGATACTTTCTGGGTTATCAACTATCTCAAGTGGATCAGGGTCAGGATAGGCTCTAGTGTAAATCTTTCTAAGAGCCACTATGCTGAAAATTTCGACCAGGTATGATAGTCTTTAAAAGGTAAACTAATCTATTTACAACAATTTTGATCCTACAGTCCTCTAACTAAGTTTGAATGATATTAAAATGATAAGGGTTCTTCCTAGTGGAGTCTTAAGGTCTATTCATGATTGTGGAGTCGCCGAGTGGAAGTTTTTAGCTCTTTTCAAAGGTAAAAGGTTTTATGGTCCACCACCATGTTTATTGGATACCAATCTGAAATATCTTTAGGTTTTCTGAGTTATTTTTCAGTTGTGTGGTTTCTAAGAATGTCCTGACTCCGTTTCAAAACTTAGCTACGGTTATGAGACAAAAACAGTCTACTCTTATGACTAAGCCAGCTGATCTTTCAAGGTTAGAAAAACTCTTATGAGAATTCTAGTTTTTACCTAGTTTGTCACTGATTCAAACAAGTTTTTATCATGATTACCATGTGTTTGGTAGTGCTTGAGAAGGCTGCTTTTAACTCATGATGTTTGCATGAAATTTTAAGGGGAACTAGAGATTACAATTAGGTTCGGTTCCCAGTGGAGTCACCAGAAATGTTGGGAATCTGTAATTAGCAAGATTGGAAAAGTCCAATCACAGAAACAACATCAATTCAACCACTTTGGGATTCAAGGATCTAGCCCTGCTGAATCCGGAGAGGGATCTCTCCAATAAGTGCAAAGATGGATTTGTCTTTGAATTTTTATGGTAATGATGTTAGGCTAGTTATGAAGGCCGAGGGTTTTGTTTTGTTTTTGGATGGTTCAGCATGATTACTGTTTGAGGTGGAAAGTTCTAAATGCAAAGAGTTTCAAAGGTGAGAATTTGCAAGAAAATAGAACAAGCTTTGGCCACAAAGATAGATAATTGCAAGTTTTAGTCCATTGGGCTATGGAGTCATAATAGGGTTTAATTGAAACAACAAGAGGCAAGAGTGGTCCATTGGGCAAGTCATCTATGTCTAAGGATCTCTTCAAAGTTTGATTTATGGAATGAAATGAAACAATAAGAATGGGAATTAAAAAGATCAAGAACAAAGAGCAGCCTAAGATCAGGTAAGTACTTCTAAACTAGCCTGCTTTTGACATACACTTAAGAAAGACATAAAAGTAATCTAAGATCAGGTAAGTACTTCTAAACTAGCCTGCTTTTGATGCAATTCCAATAGAAAAACACTTTAAAACAAAGGGAAACTTGAAGGCAACTGTTGGAGTAGAAACTAGCAGGTCGGGCTCACCACAAATCCTCTCCTAGCTCTACTCTACTAGGTAAATTTCAAGACAAACACAAAGATAACAAAAAATTGGCTAAGATCTGGTAAGTACTTTCAAACTAGCCAGATTTTAACACATTCCAAGGGAAACATTCAAACAGTCTTTGGGGATAAAACTAGGACCAGGGCACACCATATCTTCCTTAGTTCATCTCTACTTAACATATACTGAAAATAACATTTAAAAATAACAATTAGCTAAACTGAAGGACAAGGGAATGCCAACATTCCTACTGCTTGAATTGAATTAAATCATTCCCAAATAACACAGATTGGAAGAAAACATTCAGATAAATATTTTCAGTCAGAGAAGGGTATTGATATAAAGTAGGTCCTAATTCTATGCATGCTGTTCTTTATAGGAGAAGATGAACACAGTGAAAACAGAAATAAAACAACGATTCACAATAAGAAATAACATCACCGTCGACATAGACCAGGATCCCATAAATCAGCTTATATTGATGCTCCAAACCAGTTACAGCTCTAAGTCCAATGCTTTAGTTTAGAAATCATCTCCACTTCCCAAACTAACTTATCTATCACAAGTAGAGCTTCAAGAGCCAGTGAACACTATTTACAAGTAGAAGTCTCAAGCTCAATTACATTTCAAAGTTCAGCAACCAAATCAACCAACATTTTATAATCTTCTACAGAAGTATTTATAGAAGAATGAGGAGGTGGGATCTGATAAAATATATCCAAGGGTATTTAATATAGTCTTTAAGGCTTCTTGATATTTGAGGGGCTTGATGAAGAAGTTTACATAGGTGTCCTCTGTATTAAATAATTTACATTAAGATTTAAGCTCGGTGAGAGCTTATGTTGACTTTTAAGGCTCTGTTCAGGATGTAATAACTCTGCTGATATTTTCGCATTAAGTTCTTTGGCAGAATTAACTCTTTGGTTGCGCTGAGGCAAATATATGATTTTGATCAAAAACTCTGGCCTCCGTTTGAATGCTCATGGCTACAGGTGGCTTTGTGGTAGCTGAGAGGAATCAATTTTCCTCAGATGTGGCAGTGGAGGCCTTTCTATCTGATAGATCTTTTGATTTACCTTTACTTCTATTTTAATTTGGAGGATTAGGCTTTTGATAATCAATCTTAGCCATAATCCCCCAAATTGCCTTCAATCTTCTGTTCTGTTGTGGCAGGTCTTCAACACTGATACTCATTTGTTTGTTTAAATAACACTGTGTCTTGTTGATGTGCAGGTCACGCAGGGCTCATATGGCATCAATGCCTCATGAAACATTGACGAGATGTGGAGGTTGAGCCCTGTGAATGCTTCCCTGTGATGAAACAAAGGCATGGGAATCATCATTCCCAGCCTTCGGTGTTCTCTTCAATACAATGGAAAACCTTTAATCTCTGTAAAATACACACAAATGTTACAAAATCCTGTGTATTGGGTTGACTACTTCAGAGGGCATGGGGAGAAGCATGGCCATTGGATGGTATGATCCAATGGTTGGGATGTATTGGGGATTTTTTTGGAAGAATAATGGGGGTTAATTAAGTCAGAACCACTTATCGCGCAAGGATCAATGGTCGGGATTGGTCGTGTTTATACAAAATTTAACAAAGCAGAGAACTGGTTCAATGGGGGTCGTTGATCTGCAGAGATCGACGGCTGGGACTTGGCCACAAAACATTATGAAGCGTGGTGTATAAATTTTAACAAAGGTTGGGGGGATTGATCTGGGCCATCAGATCTTGACACGCGGATGGCCTGGATGCAATCAGAGCTTTTGCGATCGGCAGGGCAAAGAAATTTGGAGGCGCCGATGCGATTAAGTATGGACCATCGATCTGCAGATCAGGTCGGCGGTGGAGAGCTCATCGGGGATTCGCCAATCGGGAGGTGGCATAAAATTTCATCGTGCCAATGAAAACCTTTGATTTGATTTCGCGCAGGCCATTGGATTCACCAGTGATCAACGGTGGATATTGCTTTAAACCATGCTCCGAAGGAAACCCTTCATAATTTATGAAAATCCAAAAATTTAATAAAACGAAGGTTTTGGTGGCGGAATATGTATGTGAAGCAGTTAGTCACCCGACTGCGGGGCCTTGGTCTATATGGAATGATAATAGGCCGAGGGCTTTATGCATATGAGGGCCAATCACAATCGGAGGTCGGGCTTGGGGTTTTCAATCTAACCATTCGAAATACTCCGATGCGATTAAGCGCCTTGGGACTTTAACCTTTGGTCCTGGGGATGATCTATATGAATGAAGTGGAGGGTGTAGAGTTTAATATAATGGGCTAATCGCATCAGAAGTTTTGATGCGGTCTTTTCAATCTACCCATTTTTACATTAAAAAAAAACATAACTCCAGCGCATTAGACCAAAACTTTGGGTAAGTGGGTTTTATGATTTAAAAAAGAAAAGAGACAATCGGGAGTGAATTATTTCAATTTTTTAGCGCCCGATTGCCAGCCCACGGGTTACATGATATGATAATACAATCGGGGGATATGTACATGGGCTTAATCGCATCGAAACGTTTTAAACATGACAAACAAACTTATGCAATCAGACTCTGCGATGCGATAAGAAATTTGTGGGTCTAGCACCTAGTTCTAGGGTGCGAGCACATGGAGGGGAAGTGGTTTAAGACTTAGCCCAAGGGGGCTTAAGCCTTTATACAAAAATATGTATTTTTTATGATTTTTTCAATGTTTTTCAATGGATTTGGGGGTTTCGATATAGTTTAAAAATGAGTTTTAAACTATGTAAAAATTATTTTCATGAACGGAAGAAGGGGAATCATGAAAAATAGAGGATTTTTATGGAGGAAAAGGGGACAAAAATGGAGGTTATTTTTTAAAGTGAGGAAAGGGAAAAAGGTGATTTTGCAGCAGTCTCTTCTCGCGAAATCAGCAGAATTCCAGTGTGTAAAATGGGCATAGTAGGGAAGATTTTGGAGAGAGGCATGAGACCTTCAAGAGTCTTCAAGAGATAACACTTTTTTGCAATAAAATTTGTTCCTTGAAGGCTCCAAAAAATTATTTAGCCACCTTTTGGTATAACAAATTTTATAGGTGGCTAACAGGTTGTTATATATTTGTTGAAATGTTATACTTCCTTAAACACTTATTTATTGGATCAATGGATGATTACAATTACGGAGTTGATTAGAGTCTTGAAGGTTATATATTTTGATAGCATTTGTATGGAATTAAATTCAAATCATTTGTCAAGTGTGCATGGAGACAATATCCTTATGAACCCTCAACTTTAACAACAACCTCACACTTCCATACATCATCTAGAAATACCGATGGACAAACAAAACCATTCCAACCTTCTACAGAAATCCACGTAATGAAGAGGAAACACTAATAAACACCTGCAGAATCCTCAATCCTTAGTTCCAAATATTACACAACCCTAAGATGCTCAAATCAACCAAGAAAAATCTAAGCTATTGATTATTAATGTGGTAATATGAATGATAAGGAAAAATATTATCAAATCATAAAATCCAACTTCACTCTCACCACACATAAATATCATTACATAAGACCACTAATTACATATTTCTTGGCCCATGTTATGGTAAATTATCTACATTGTAAACCAAATCAAAGTCGCAATAAATTCTCTCCATTTAAACCAAATCAAAGTATTTCAACAAATATTTGGTGCCAAAATGCTTTGGTAAATTCTATGCATTTAAATAAAATAAAATTATTTTGACAAAATTTTGCAACACAATTTGTTCCACCTACATTGTTTTTTCATATTGCAATATGGGTCATGTAGAGGCATCTTTGGATGCCCATGATATCAATCAACTTGGGATGCTATTTCTTGACCCTGAATTGCATTCACGACTTTTAGTCCTCAAGTTCCATTTATGGATCACCACATCCCATCCTTATACTTCTTCAACACTCCCATATGATGCTCATTCGTCTCTCCAAACTTAGAGTCCACCAATAACTTGTAAAGGTATGGAGGTTTACTTCAATTTTGTCTCTGATATTTTTATACTATAATGGTATATATGATGGGTGTAAAGCTGGTTGATTTGTTAATTTTTCTATTGAATAAATTGTTAAAATTGTCTATTACTACAAATATTGATCTTATATTGAAGTATTTGGCTTCATCCTTGCCCGAAATCTCCTCTCTTTTTTGTCCAGTGTGTCTCATATAGGGTTTGTAATATAATCCTTCAAAGATATTTTAGTGCGGGGGTTATATTTTAAGATTTTCTCGTCCTATTGCTTCATTTGGTGCAACAAATAATTAGCAGTGTGTGAGTATTTTTTGACCCAAAATTGATCCGATTCTTACTGCAACCAGAACCATTAACTGGTATATGTTGCTTGTCTTTAATAAAGTCTTAGTTACACATATTGCATATGGGTTCTTACTAGTGTTACTAGCATAGGCCTTCTTGTATGGGGTATAATGGAAATAATATTAGCTAGTCCTTCCTTTGGTTATGTTCACTATCCTCTTCAAAGCACGACCTATTCTCCTGATGTTCTGGTAATCGTAGATCTGAATTTAACTTTTTCTACATGATATATTATTTTTTGTCTTCCTAGTAGATTTCTGTTATCTTCTTTAATATATATTTTAAATTACAATTGTAACACTGGCCAATTTCCAGTATTCTTTGTCTTGGATCTCACGAGGATATAGATATTTCATGAAAATGTACATCCTACCTCATATCTACATAACAAAATATGATCTAAAAGATACACGATCTCAAAAACGAATGGAGTTATTAGATTATAAAAGGTAGCTTCACGCCATCTTTAGAATAAGGAGATACATATCAGTATGATTTCATATTCATCTAAAACACTCTTTATTTCTTGTTGTTCCAACCATATATCCTAAAATGGAGCCCCTTTTCTACAAAATGATAATGTAATGGGTCATGTGTACTCAACAACAACCAATTCTGCAAAAAAATTGGCAACCCTAAAATTTCATATAATGTTCTTAAATATCTTTGGTTGTTTTTATTTATTTATTATTTGTAGTAATGACTTATCACATTCATTGTCAAAAAAATCGGCTCAACCATTCTTATTTCATAGGTTTCTGAATAATTTTTCTTCTACATCAATGTCCCTATGAGGGCTTTATTTTGCACTCTTGAGTTATTAGATTTCTGTGAGGCTAAAGAGAAATATGTTAAAATTTTGAATGTATCTCTATTGTGCCAACTCTGGCTTTGATCCTTCCACATTTAGGCTTTGATATATCTACCTCTACAAAAGGTTTGATTTTTTCTCCTTCTAAGAAGTAAAAACATGTGTGAAGTTTAAGGGGAACAATGATGAAGAAATTGATTGGTGTTTGTGAAGTGTAGGTCCCTTTATAACTAAAAGGCTTAACATGGAAGTGAAAATGAGCCAAATTTGAGTGACCCACTTGATGATGGACGATGAAGATATTCTTCTTGTGTTCGAAGAGGCTTCTCTAATACCACAATGAAATATGAAAATATTGAAGAGATTCGGGCAAGCCCTTGGTAATGATACAAGGAACTTCCTCTCATTGATCAAAATAAGAATGTTGATGAAAGTGATATCATGGAATACATGAATGCTATTGAGTTCGTGAAAAAGTGTCAAGGGTTTACTGCTAGTTTGGAGAAAATACAACATGCAAATGAATAATGAATTTCCCAAAAAAAGTTTTGCAATCTTCTAAGTGAATCAGAAAAGTAGGATGATAAAAATATCATCAAGTTTATAATTTCCATACTAGAACTGACATACTTGAAACCAAAAACACATCCATGGATAACTCTACTCCTGAAAGAAACAAAGATTATGAAAATTTGAAAGTCAATTATTATATAAATCAACATACATAGGTGATTACTCTATCATCTAAAATCAAAGAATTTATTTCCAAGCAAGTGCCCAATGTCACAATTAAAAGGAAAAACTTGGAAACCATTTGTATTTTCATTATTGTACCATTTTTTTAGGTCTTATTCAATTGAATCTCCTAACCAACATATCTTAAACCTATGATTTCATCCATCTGTTTACACACATATTGAGAGAAAGGAAATTTCATGATGATATGAAAGTTCGATTCAACATTTTATATGCAAAGACTGCAATACCCAAGACCATGAGTATTTATCTTTTCCATGATGTTTGATGCAAGTTACTCATTACTTAGGAGTAACCACATGAAAAAATTGGGTTTTGGAGACAGTCGAATCTCCAGACCTTGGAAGAGCACCACTTTTTGAGGATCCAAGTCTCCTTTAACAACGAGGGAATTATAGGTTTTATTTAGTGTGTAATCTACAATGGGGATTCAGAGACAAAACCTGAGTTTCATTTTCATCTTTTAATCATATAGGGCTAGACTTGATATTTTATATATATTTGTCCTAGATAGCGTAATCCTCTATGATGGAACTCACGATTTTCGTTAGACAAAAAACCACAGGTGTTAGTCTCTGATACAATCGCTAGAGTTGGGATACACGAGAGGCGGTTAGTCCATGTCACGAAACAAATGAGGAGCATTGAACACAATGTCCAACAATTATCTCCCCCTCAACGCGAGTCGAGTGAGTTTCAAACTCGAGACCTGTCGCTCTGATACCACTTGTTGGAACTCATGATTACCGTTAGACCAAAACCTGCATGCGTTAGTCTCTGCTACAATCACCAGAGTTAGGATTCACGAGAGGCGGTTAGTCCATGTCACGAAACACAGAAGGAACGTTGAACAAAATGTCCAACACTCTACAGTTAAATTCCAACTTTGTTTAAAAGTCACTTGTTATGCCAAATACAAATATTGTCATAATTTTTTTCTGCCACATGTGATAAGATGATTTTTATATAGTATTTTAGTATAAGCTTGCACTCATTTCTACTCCAACCTATAAATTGTGCTAGAAATAAAAAGATTTGAAGTATATATATATTTTCAAACATATGGAGGGAAAATAAATTAATAATAGCTTTGGAATGTGAAAATTAAGATTCTGATATGATTCTTGAGAATGAATCGATTGTGTGTAACTTGTATCTATTAGTAGTATCACCTTCAAAATAATGATTGCATAAAGGTACATTATTTTTTTTATTTTTGTCAACCCTGTCCATTTTCTATTGCTTGCATTTTGGGATAGGGGGCCATGGGGGAATTATTTGTTTCCTTTCTTGTATACAAATTCTGATTGGCCTTGGATGTTAGGATATCTTCAAGGGGAGGCATCCTGTCCCCTACAAGAGTTTTCTAGCCTGAACTTTTAAGCCTTAGGCAGTCTCTAATAATATTAATATCTGATCATCTATTCTTCCTTTCATAGTGGTGGATGATGACACATTTGGCCCCTCTGGTTCATCGTCAAGTATTGATGCAGATGTGTGACAATATTGATCTCTTTTTTAGGTTTCCTACTTTAGTATTTATCTATCCTTGGGAAATTGGTATACATAATTAAGTCTTATAGCTTTTATTGTGCTTACAATGTTTTCTTTTAAAGTTTTATCTCTTGTCTCAGTTTCCAACTTTAGTCTTTATCTACCCTTAGGCAATTTGTGTGTATAATTGGGTATTATAACTTTCATTTTTCTTATAATGTTTTCTTTGTACACATTGATTCAACATTTAGTTAATATTTTAGTCGCTAGATATTTTTACCATGATATTTACCCATGAACCCACCTTGATCATTGAAGGCCATAAATTTCTCTCTCTTTTGTCCCTTCAATGAAGGCATTCCATTTATTGTTGTTTATGGATTCTCTGAGGTTCAAGTGATATCAAAGATCTAATTCCTGGTGTATGAGTAGTGCCAGTATTTATTTAGTTAATAAATGGTGGTTCCATTGTTTAGGCTTGGAGGATGTGTGACCCTAATGTTAACAGAGGACATCATTTGATTATAGGGGAAATTACATTTTTATCTCTTGAATTTTGGCTAGTATATGTCAAGCATGCATAGGGATGATATATAGCGACGCTTATCAATGAATCTAGTAATAAATGGGAATATATGCTTAGCATATTAACATTAATGTCAAAAAAATTGTAATTTTCTAGGGAAATTCTTCACCAGGGTTTTATTGCAGCAACAACCCTTCCTTTCCAATTGCAGAAATAAAATTTGAAAACAATTTAGCAACCAATTTAACATCTTCCCTGAATAGTGTATTTTGGCAGAATATAATGATACACAACTTCAACAATAATACATGGATTTGTGTTATGGAAACACACCTAAGCCCGTGTCCCCTATCAGAGGGGGGATGCACAGGAATTTTCCATAAAAGGGAAATTCCCCTTTCTGTGTTTCCCAAAAAAGGGAATGTCGGGAAGAGTCATCGAATGGAATGAAAATGAGTGTCTATATTGAGTGATCATGGCTCTCATAACATTTTCTAAAGCATCAATCTCTTTTTCCAATTAATGATGTAATGTATGAAAGTATTTTTCTTAAATGAAAGAGGATTAGCATTGTATCAAAACGTTGTGCCGAAGAAAATAGAAACACATACATATTTTCTTATAGAAAGTTATGCAATTTCACAAAATATGCAAACTTCTACCATATCCTCTTACATGCTCTTCATTCCGATTATCACTACAATTTTAGGTTTTCTTAGAGGTGAATTATTTAATAAAAATACCCAAGGTACATAATATTCAAAACAAATAGAAAATTTCAAGTATTTGCACCGTCAAGAGTTTCCCACCCCTCAACGTGTAAATCATGAAGAGTTATAATTGGATTTGTACAAAGATTTTTCTTCATCCATTCAAAATATTTTTTTTTGTGCTATTTTCCAGATTTCTACATAACTTTACCAATTGATTCTTCAATCGAAAAATCTGGTTGAGACTTAACATAAATATTTGAGTAAAATTTGTTAAGTTGAAGGAACTCATTATCTCATGAATGTCTTAGTCCTCATTTTTTTTTTTGGGGGGGGGGAGGGGGTGGGGGGAGGGAGCCTAGGAGTTTCCCACAAAAGATAAACATTCCTCCCTATGTTTCCCCAAAGGGGGATGTGGGGAAATGTCTCCCATTGATTTTCCCTGTCATGGAAACATGGGAAATGTGGGGGGTGCATTGTCTTGAACACTAAGAACCACTACTAGACCTTTCTGCTGGTAGTGCTCTAGAATTGGCTTTCAAATACTTTTTAATTATGTTGGATTTCAACTGTGATAAATGAGTTGCTTCTCTAGTAATGAATTTGATTTCGTTACTGTTTTTTCTGTTAGCCTCACCCTATTATTTTCATGCCTTGCATTATTTTCAGAGTTCCATATTTCTGTGTGAGTTTCTGTCAACTAAAATAATCAAATCTCAATTTTGGTTTGTAATAGTTAACATAGATTGGAACCATGTTAAGGAATTTATTCATGTATAATTTAATATTTTTTAAATTTTTCCAAAAATGGAAGTCAACTTTTTCCTTTTCTTTCTTCTATTATGCAAGAAAACTGAATCTTAAATTAGGAGGAAACATCAATCATGATGGGATCTCTATATGTTGTTACAACCTACACTTGCCCTTCCCATGAAGTCTAGAAGGGTAGTTTTGAATGAAATATTTGGTCACAATGTACTCCCCAAAGAGAAGGAACTTGGTAGCAATTTGACTTTCTAGTTCATATGAAATAATTGGAAAACCATTTTATAGAATTATTTCTGCATCCATGAAAATTTACTATATTCTACTCATTATTCAAGAAAATTGGTTCTTAAATTTGAAGGAAACATCAATCATGATGTTTTCTCTATACATTTTTACAACCTACGCTTTCGCTTTTGATGAAGGCTAGAAGAGTAGTTTTGATTGTAATATGTGGTCACAATATACTCCTGAAAGAAAAGGAACTTGGTACTAATTGAGTTTCTAGTTTATACAAAACTATTGGCAACACATTTTATAGAAATATTTACGTATCCTTGGAATGAGAAATTATATATCGCAGACCAAAGAAAATGTTACAATAAAATCAAAAACCAAAATCATCCCCCTTTTACTGATAGAAAGTTGGGTCATCAAACATTGCAACTCTCTAATGGATGGGCCTCTGAAGAAGACCATAGAACTTTTGACCAATCTATTTTTCTTATTTGTTTAGGAAAGTAAAAATCCTAGAAAATGTTCCCTGATATTTTTTCTAATCCCCTGAAAACCAATATATTAAAATATATTTTTAAAGGTTTCTATATTTTTTTTGTTGTAGGGTATATTTCTTTGAAATAGGCCGTACATAATTGTACTGTATTTTTTGTTTGGAAATTAAATTTAGGAATTTTAATTGAAGATAATTATTGATATTTCAATTATTCTCTTCCTTAAGTCATGCAATGTAAAATGAACTAGAGAAGTTATATTCCTAGTAATATGTGCATCTCACCAATTTGTGGGAATTTGGAAATGTTTCTGTACCATATGTTGTGTCAAACACCATTACTTCTATCCCTATAAAATATTCTAAGTAAACTCCAACTTTTCATTGTTAAATTGTTATTTAATTATATATGACATTAGTTTGACAGAGGAAACTTCATTGTGATGCTTCATGGAAATGGTCAAAACTTTTCCTTTTAAAGTCATAGTTAACCTTCCTCTGTCTTTGTCCATGCATGTGTGCATTCATTTGGAGAATATGTGTTTATTTAAAATTCTAAGTATCAATACCATAAGCTTTATAATTATACTTTGAGCCTTATTATATTAATTTTTCCACCTATTTATTTATTTGTCATGATTCTTGGATTAACACTTTTTTCTTGTTCATATGTCTGTTCATACTCCTTGGTGTTAAAAATATACAATCCAATTTGACATTAAAAATTCTATATGTGGTCCTTTTTATGTTACAAGTGGCACTAAAACTAGTCATTGTGCATATTCACCACCATCCTCTACTCTCTTAGTTCATGTCCAGCAATTTCAATTAGCAGAGACTTCTATCCACATTCTTCTTGATAAAGGCTTATAGGTTTAGGTTTAGGATATAGTATCTATGTGGGAGGATTGAGGTTTTCTAGACCTTGTAGGATGTTAGAGTATGTGGCATTTGTTGAAGAATTGGAGGATTTTCGGAAATTACAAAAAGGAGATGTGGGTGTGGCGTGGAGAAGAAGGGATGTGGTAATGGACACAGTTATGTTATCCCTGGGTCTTATCAGGGGTTGGGTTATTCAGATGTTTTCGAGGGTGTTTAGATAGACTCTCTACATGTCTTTGTGTGGAAGATTGAATCCATTTGTAGGGAGTGTGCATTTGATCATTTTGGATGAGGAGAGAAGGCCTCTTTCGGCTGAAATATTTTATTATATTTGTAGTGGTAATGGACATGAAGAATTTTTCCCGTGAAAACTTCTGCAGAGGAATATTGTAAAGGTGGATGATGAATTGTTGTATAGAGATAGGAAATATTATTTTGATGATTTTGAGGAATATTTTTTTAATACTGCAAATCAAGTTGAATTTATAAGGCTGAGTGACCCATAAGGATTATTATTTTTGTCAATTATGTTAATTTCAACTACATTTTTAGTTATTTCCTCTTGATAGTGGTGGATAGGACCAAGTTTTCTTTTCAAATTAATCTTGCGAAGGAGGATGGTGAGAATCTCTATAGAAATGGGCAGTCTGATATGGATGAAGTTGAAGAATCTTCAGTTTATGTATTGTATATTAGGAACAAATTTATAAGATTGAGTAACCCAGTTTCAACTCTCTCTCTTTGATAGGTGATTATTTAAGTCCCATTTACTGCCTTTCAAAGACTTGCTTCTCATGATATGTGATAAATCTTTGTTTGGAGGCAAATCTGTTTGCAATAGGCCATTTCTTTTCTTCAGAGTTGTGCTATATTCACATTCATTATAGTTGAAATTAAGGGTGTAATCTTCACATTTGGCCTCAAAAAATATTATTTGTATATTTTATATTATATTTGTAGTTTTGGTTAAGGCTGATGTAGTCATCTCAATGTAGGTCCATAACCCCTTCTTGAAAAAAAAACTCTACCTCTAGAGTCTCGTATAAATACACAATCCCTATTTATATTTTCACACACTTAAATTTTTCATTCCCTCTATTACATGCATTTATTTTAAGGCCACCATAAAGAATTGGGATTTCCTCTTATCAGTTTGATCCACCTTCTTCTTGGGTTCTCTCTCTCTCTCTCTCTCTCTCTCTCTCTTGCACTTCTTTTATGGTTTATTTCTCTCCATAGGGATATTCCTCTCTTGGCTACTCTAGTGTTGTTTATCTCCTCATCATTATAGAATTTGAGTTGGTTTTGGTTTGGTTTGATTCTATTGCTAACACTTATGAATCTAAACTATAGCAAGCATCTTCCTTTATGCGTGGTGGAATTTTCTTGATAATTATGGAACCAAATTTCCTGCATTCACAAATTGGAACATCAAAATGCATGGATTATTAACAGAGAGGAGTTAAGACTAGTTACTTTAAATTCTAAAACAAAATGAGTGTTATCGATGACATACCAATTTACAAACATCTTGGTTCTGACATGCGAAACCATTTAAAGAAGCGGGAGAAATTTTTCACTGGATCTTGTTTTATACAAGTGGCTAGAAGAACATTTGGGTCTTCTTAGATGATAAAATTGAATATATTTAAGTGGCTCAAATTGGAAACCTATGGATAAAAGAAAAGAGAAATAAGATTATTCTAGACTACCAAAGACCAAACAACATTCCTTTGAAGAAATTTCACAACTGGCTATTTTTGTGAGTTTTCTATATACAAAAATTCACATTCTTGAATAATTTTGTACTGAGAAAATATAAAAATAGATAAATTTTATATTAGACATTTTGAATGTTCTATCTATGGTTTTGTATAATCATAGTGTACATTTAATCCACCCGAGGGCCACCGTGTAGTAAATGATGGAAAATATATATCCTTTTCTATGGAATTTGACCATGATCTCCAATATAAACATCCTACAACTAGGACATTCCTAGACGTTCCCATTAACCAACTTCATGATGTGTTGCTACAAATTCACCCAGATTCAATCTACCGAGGTGATATGAAACTTAATGAAACCAATTTACCAAGATTAGAGTCTCGTGGGAAGCCTAACATATTTCGAGACTAGTTGCAGGGGTACATCCTATGGGTTTGGAGGAGGTTGCCTAGATTTAACCTCCAGTCAAAAAACCCATGTGGAAATATCATTGATCTAAATTTAAATGTTAGTTTTGTTGTTCTAATTTAATCTTCAAAATTATAAAAAATTTACGGATCTTTTTCTTCATGTTCATAGGTTTCTTGAGGTGTTTGTGAGTGTTAAATAGGTAAATGTATTACGTTATATGTTAAATTCATGAGAAATTTAAATATTCAAACATAATACAGAACAAAAACAATAAAATTTACAACAAATCATCAAATGATCCATAAAAAAAAAAATTGATGAAAGAGTTCACCCCTCCTGGGCTGCATCTCGTTGTTCTAGCTTCCCTAGACTGGGCCTATATATTAGCTATAATGTGTAAAAAATGTTTTTTACAATCATCTAAATCTCCCATAACCTACTTCAATGTGTTAAGAATGTCCAAATCATCTATAAGAGACTCTTTATTCTCCCAATTTGGTCAAATTTTGCAAACATTACGGCCTCCTCAATTCTGGCCTAGGAAACCCCACTAAAACTAGAGAAACTCCAGTTAGGGACGCTAAATTTGGCATCAATGCCAAATTTTGTGGATTCGCCAGTTTTTCCACCAAATTAAATTCAAGTTAAGTGAGTTTAATTAAGATAAGCCAATTTTAGCACTAAAAGCGCGTGTTAACATAACATGGAATTAAATAAAGGATAATTGTAAATAAAACATGTTTATGGGTTATTTAAAACCTGCATTAACTTAATATCCATGCTTATGTTTAAAATATGCTCCCTATGGTATTTACATATGGTTACATGGGTCGAGGGCTAGCCCTTCAGGGCTCGCCCCCGCCCTACTCCCACAGGTTCAAACATTCGGATTGAAATATAATCCGTGGACATATAAAGTTATGTCATGAAGCGGTGGTATAGTGGTAGCATGGCGCGTTGTGTGGGGGAAGGTCATGGAGTCGAACCCTAACCTACGCCCGACCTATGTCTATTATTTTTTTCCACAAAACATTAATATAAACCTTTAGACTTAATACAAATTCAAACTTTCACATATATGCATATCCAACTTTTGTAATATAATTCGGACTTTGGAGCTTCGTAATATAATTCAGATTTAATTAAACAACCTTTGTAATATTGAAATGCAGCCATTTTATAATGAAATTCGGACTCTGACCTTGGGCCAAAAGAGGGGGAACATGGCGTCCCCTGGATGCACTACGTGTCAGCCTCCGGTTCAACTATTCCAACCATTAAAAAAATTCATTCGACCATTAAAATTCGAAATTCGACATTAGGATAAAAAAATTTCATCTTATGAGCTTTCCCGCGAATCCTACAGTGAGACTTGTCACACTGTGATTGGGAAAAATTAAAGAATATTCCCCAAAATATTTTTTTGTGCTAACTAGGCTGCCATGTTAGCTTTCTGTCCTTTCTGCAATTTTTTTTGTTGTTTAGGAAAACATACAACATGCTCTATATTCCTCATCCGGAATCAGTTTTCGATGAAATGAATTGCACCAGATTCCTGGCGACAAGCCCTTAGTTTTTCTTCAGTTTCTAATTGATTTTTGAGCATTTCCATTTTTGAGCTTTAACACTGAGCATCTAATCATTTCTCCCCACTTGAATGGACCCAAAAATATATTTTATTACTTATCATGTGGATGAAGGTACAATTCCCTCACCCTTCAAGTCTCAATCCACTCAAATATTTCCATTTTTGTCAACTTGAACTTTTCGCGAAAACTAAGATTTTTCCTCGACTCTTGAAATCCTGTCTTGTTGTTGTAGACACCTTAATGCTACAATTTCCATGAATGTGCAGAGCAGCAAGTTTTTCTTCCAGAAACAAACTTGTTCCCACCTCGATCATCAATCAAATGAAACTTAAAAACTATCTCACGTTGCACATTTTCATCACAGTGATTATTATAAGCTCTTGTTTTGTACTTGTGTTGACTCTTGACCAAGTATTTTAGCCATTTACATGTACCCTTTGGAAACCAAAAACAAGAACTTGTGGAATCTATGGCTTCTTTGTCAAATTTCTTTGGTGCTTTCTCTTTGAAATTTGCACTCTCTTGCATCAACATCTTGTTTCCAACAATTCTCAACACTGATGTTGACTGCTGCAAATATTTCACATCTTGTTTACCTCCTTTCAAAGGAAACCTGTTAGAGTACTGAAACTTCTCATTACAAGCATAAGAAACTTCAATGAAATCAACTTTTCCATTTGATGCATATTTTTGAAATGCCTCATTCAAAATTTCTCTATTTTTTATCATTAAAAAAAGTCAAATTTTGACTTTCATTCACTATTCTCTTCATTTCTCCTACATGTATAAGAGACAAAATTTTATTGTTCTTGTGCACTCTAAATATGTACTCAATTCCATCTTTAGATAAGTAATACTTATTCCAATGGTGATGAAAGAATTCTATACTATCATATAGATAAGGACTTTCTAAAACAATACCTAATATCTCAAGTGGCACCACATCAAGTTCAACTTCATCAAGAAATTTTGAATTGATAAAAAACCTTAGGGTGCACCTCCTTGTTACCTGCAATTTTTCATTCTCTCATATCCACCCTAAAGGATAAGGTCTTGGATGTATAATGGTTTCAAGTTTTAGCTCCTTAACTAAGTCTTCGGAAATCAAATTAGCTTGAGGCCCAATATCAAACTGTGTGTCTATCTCGATATGTTTAGAAGCGACTCTAATATGGAAGAGTTCAATTCTTGTATCTTCATCTTGAGTTACACTGGAACCACTAGAAGAACTAGTGCTTGCTATGTTCTCACCTTTCAAACCCATGACTTTAATCTTTGTTTCATCTCCTGAATCTGAATCTAAGTCATGTTCAATTATTGCAACAGTTTTCCCCTTTTCGTTGGATTTCAGTTTTTTTGGCTTCAACTCTGGGTGAAGTTTCCAACAATGTTATTCATCATGGCCATTCTTCGAATAATTTTTACATGTGATTTTATCTTTCTCTCTTTTGATATAGATATTTATCTTTCCTCTTACATTAAAATTTCCCTTTCCTTTACCCTCATACTCAAGGAAACTATGACTTTTCTCATCTACATTTTGTTTCCCTCCACTTCTAAATGTGTGGCTTGAACACAAACCTCATCTAATTTTGTGGGATTGAACATGAGAATAGTGTACCTAAGGTAACTATGCAAACCCCCAATATACTTTAACAAACTTTCTTGAGAATACAAATCAATACCCAAAATAATAGCTCTTCTCCTAAATTCATGAGTATAATCTTGCACACATTTCTCTTTGAATTGTCTAAAATTTTTCCATTCCATAATGGATTTTTGCATGTTAGATAGAGGATAAAATTTCCTTTTAATGGCAGCAATAAAACTTAACGAAGACATTGAGATCTTACCATAGTTTTAATCTCTTCTTGAGTCCTTGCTTCCCACTGTAAAAGTGTTGATCCCTCCACCCTCAAGGAAGCCAATTGAATCTTTATGTCATCTTCTTGAAGGCCCTAAATTTTGTAATAAACCTCCAATTGACATATCCAATTATCTAAGTTTTCTTCACTTACGTCGCCATTATACGTTGGAAGCTCAAATTTGACATCATGTTTGAGTAAGGGAGTTTTTCCTTTTGTGGTTTTCGAGTAAGCATGGGTGGTTTTTGTGGTGGAAGTGGAATATGATGCTGATGGAGATGATGAGGATGATGAATAATATGGTGGAGATGGAGGAGGATTTCCTTCACTACCCTTTGAATCCTTCTCTTCATCCTTTTTGTCTTCTTAGGTTCCCTCTCCATGTGGAGACTTATAATTCTCTCCAACCATCCTGTGGTCCCTCTCTTCAAAGAGGATCCTAACTCTTTCAGTTAGTTCATAGAAATTCTTCCCCTATGCTTCCTCTTTTGAAATACCTTCAGTCTCTTCAAAACCTATCATGATGCATATGGATTCAAGCTCATCTTCTGGTGCAACCTGTACCTCTTCAATCTCAACTTCTAGTGCACTCGATCTTAACTAGAGATAAAACTTGAGGTGCTTCAAGTGTAGCTATGAGTAGAACTTTGGGGAGATATGGCACCCTTGTGTCTCTCCTTCTTCTGGTCCTAACCTCAGGACAACAACCAATAGTCTCTCATCTCCTCTCTGCAACTTCAACCTTGTAAGCATCACAAATTTGCGACCATTAAAACCCTACTTGCACAAAACTCAAGAAAATCAAGAAAATAACCTTTTCAACCCTTGCTCTGATACCACCTTTATTAGAATCCGAATGTTAGTTTTGTTGTGCTAATTTCGTCTTCAGAATTATAAAAATTTTGCTAATCTCTTTCTTCATGTGCATAGGTCTCTTGAGGTGTTTGTGAGTGTTAAACAAGAAAATGTATTAATTTTTATGTTAAAATCGTGAGAAATTTAAACATTAAAACATAATGCTAAACAACATAAATAAAATTTATAAAAAACCATCAAATGATTCATTACCAAAATATTTTGATGAAGGAGTTCACCCCTCATGGGCTACCTCTCCTTGGTCTAGCTTCCTTGGCATGGGCCTTTGAATTAGATAAAATGTTCAAAACTGATGTTTAAAATAATAGATTGCTCCTGAAACCTACTTCAATGTGTTTATAATGTTGAAATCATCTAGAATAGACTCTTCTTGCTCCAAAATTCATCAAATTTTGCAAAATTTATGGCCTCCTCACTCTTGGCCTAGGAATCCCCACTAAAATTTGAGAAAGTCTAGTTAGGGCAACTAAATTTTGGGGCAGGGCCAAATGTGCGGGCTCCACTAGTTTTTTAGCCGAATTAAACTCAAGTTAAGTGAGGTTAATTAGGATAAGATGACTTTAGCGCTAAAATTGCATGTTAACATAACTCGGAATTAAATAAAGGATAAGCGCAAATAAAACATGTTTATATGTTATTTAAAAACTGCATTAACTTAATCTCCACGCTTATGTTTAAAATGTGCTCCCCATGGTCTTCGCATATGGTTACATGGGTCCGGGGCTAGCCCTTCAGGGCTGGCCCCCACCCTACCCCCATCGATTCAAACATTCAAATTGAAATATAATCCACAGACATATAATGTTAAGTCCTGAAGCTGTGGTATAATGGTAGCATGACGCGTTGTGTGGGGGGAGGTCGTGGGGTTGACCCCTGAACTCTTCTCAGCCTCTATGTATTATTTTGATCCACAAAAAATTAATATAAACTTTCAGACTTAATACAAATTCAAACTCTGGCATATATGCATATCCAACCTTTGTAATATAATTTGGACTTTGGACCTTTGTAATATAATTCAGATTTAATTAACCAACCTTTGAAATATTGAAATGCGGGCAGTGGATAATGAAATTGGGACTCTAAACTTAGTCCACTAGAGGGGGCACGTGGTGGCCCCTAGATGCACCACATGGCCACCCCTAGTTGGACTATTCCTTCCATTAAAAAAAATTCAATTGACCATTAAAATTCAAATTTTGACCTTAGGATAGATAAAAAAATTTCACCTTCCCAAATTTCTGACGAGTCATGCAGTGACACTTCTCACATTGTGATTGGGAAAACAAAAGGAATATTCCTAAAAATATTTTTTTTGTGCTAACTGGGTTGTCATGTCACCATTTTGTCCTTTTTGCAATATTTTTATATGTGTAGGAAAACTAACAGTAGGCTCTATATTCCTCATCCGAAGTCGGTTTTCAATGAAACGAATTGCGCCAGATTTGTGGCAACGCGCTCTTCATTATAATTCAGTTTCAAATTGATTCTGAGAACTTCCATTTTTTAGCTTTAACACTGAGCACCTGATCAATCATCTGGAATCTGTATGCAGATCAGAATAGATACATGCCACCATATTACATTCCAATCGAATTTGGTGTGCATGTCCAATATCTTGTCAAATGAAAAACACCTCAAATTATTGAGTACAACCTTTACCGTGAATTATGTTGTGATTATACAGATCTTAGATATGTTGATGTAGCATAATTGTCTCAAGATGATGGATTTAGAGATTCTTATATTGAAAATTTTATTTTAACTAATCAATATAATCACAATTCTTTGATATAGGGGGATTCATCTCAATCTTTATCCCCATCTAGGAAAGGTCAGCTGCAGGCACAAGTGCAACAAGCCCACAATGCTTCAGATCTTTATCAAGAGCACAATGACCCAAAGGGGAAAAATTACAATGATCTAGCTAGCAGAGCTTTTCTCTCTTCAGCATCTCATCATGATAATGAACAATTGCCTTAATATGTGGTTTATCAACAGAATTTACGTAATGAGAAGGTTTCTCATCGAGAGGAGAATTTTTCTCATCAAGCACTACAAGGAAACGAACCTCTAGTGCATGTTTTTGAGGAACCTTTTATAAAAATAGCCTAAGTGTCCATTTGTAGCAGAGGTCTCTAGAGGAGGTTTTCGCAGATTTTTTTTTTCCGGTGTGTTTCTCATCATAAACTGCACCGGTGCATTTAAACCAAAACGCACTGATGCGTACTAAAAATTTTCACATCGAGACACTGCACTCTCTATACAAACCCTCTTGGTGCATCTAATTTCTATCCTGCAGCAGTGCGCTACGCAAAAATAGGCTTGGTGTGTTTTAAAACTCGTGCACCGCCTAGTGCATCTCAAAAATCCGCGCACTGAAACAGGGTTAAATAAAAAATATTATCAGCCAAAAAATCTACATTCTCACTTCTTCAGTGTTCTGAAGCTCTTAAGCACCAGTGTGAATTTTTCTTGTGTGAGGCACCGTGCCATCAGTGCTCCAATTCCACGCACTGTTGTCGTCCATTTCCGACCTTGTGGAGTTCGAATTTTGGAAAACGGTGGGAAAATTAGGTTTTTCAAAATCCTTAGCAAATATGCCTTCTTGACACACAAATGTACATGTATTTTACTTGTGTCTCAATTAAATAAATGTTTTAGTGAATTATATTTGTATAAAACCTTAAAATTTACAATATTAAAAAAGAAAATTGTGTGGTGCACTCGAGCCATTCGTCTTGCAACGTTCATAGTGCTTCCTATAAATTTATAGGCCGCACCACGAACAGTGCTAATAGAAACCTCACTAGGCTCCGATGGGGTACCGGAAACATGTATCATGCTTTTTTTAAAACCTAACATTTCAGCATGGTCATTTAAATTACCACACCATTGACTATATAGTAGTGTCGGGAGGGCAGTGTGTTGACCAAAATATGCACCCTAGGGTGGAAAGCTTGGTCAGCGCACCACCCTCATGACATCATTATATATTTAATGGCGCAGGCATTTACAGGATCACACCACTTACCATGTGGTGATGTTGGGAGGGTGGTGCGCTGACTGAAATATCTGTCCCGGGGCGTATAGTGTCGTCAACGCACCACCCTACCGAGACTGGTACATAGTCAATGGCGCAGTCGTTTAAATGACCATACCATTGACCATGAATTATTGTTGGGTAGTGCATTGAACTAACTATCTGCCCTGGGGTGGATAGTCTTGTCAACGCACTGCAAAAGAAAGTAAATTTTATTTTTGGTAGTGCGCGAACAATTTCCATGCGCACTGAGAGTGGTGCAAGATAAAAATGGATGCACCAATACAGGTGTGTGACTATTTGTTTGGGCGCACGGACTGTTTTTTTTCAAATACACACACACACAAATATATATATATATATATATATATATATATATATATATACATGTATCATTTAATCATAAAAATATATTTAATATGTGAATAATTCAGCAGCATCAATAGAGAGAGGAAAGGGAACATCAAGAACATATGGAGGATGAGTATAACGTGGTTCTCTTATGGGAGGCATGAGAGAGGGAGAGACTTATGTACCTCGCCTTATTACGTTAGCCACCCAATTTCTCTTAAGGGAGGTAGGCCTTCTCAAGTTCTATGAGGAGGTTACATCCCTAAAGGGCCATAATGGGTTATTGGGATAGCTCATCTTCAGGTGGAATGCCCACCGAGAGGCTTTCCTAGTCGATCCTGACCAATGGTATGCAGCCAATGAGGAGGAAATATATTTTATCACTAGCCTATATAGGAGAGGGAAATATTGGCCCTAGTTCCCAGATTTCCCCGTTGGCTATGGAGTATGGAGTGAGTTGGTGTACTCCAAGAGATACATTAGCAACAAAATACTTTCTCCTACAGATTTTCAGGTGTGCGGTGGTCAGTTACATATTGATTTGTTTGGTGTAGAGGAGGTGAGGTGCCTCTCACTACTGCTGATGACCATTGTACACCATACCAATGATGGGCAATGCATTGGTTGCCTTCTTTTATTTTATGTTCATTATTTATTACAGGTGCCACAACTTGTGATATGGTTTGTGATTTTTCTGCGGCTGTTTTGTATAGAATTATATAGATGTCATTCTCAGGCACGTGGGAGGTTGACCTTCCCTTTTTCTTCAAGTTTATTTTGTTTATTTTTTGAGGGTTTTCCAAATATGAGGCCTACTTTTGTTCATCAGCCTCATAGGTCGATGCTGCATGTATAAATAGATACCTGGGGCTAGATGATGCCCAAGAGGGGCAAGTCTGACTTTTCCACCAGGATATCTCATGATGCATTGGATTTGCTATCCAGTTTTGATGATCAGTCCTTCGTTATAGTGCCATGTTCGTACACTAGTTTGGATTGGCGAGGGTGTGCTAACATCCTCTTCACACCGGATGAGCCATCGGATGCGAGAGATAATATTAGTGTTTTATGTAAATTAATATAGTTTTATTTTATTGCCTTAAATAATTAGTTATAATTATCAAATTTATTCTAACACGTTCTTTAATTTTTTTTATTAAATATTTTAATGAAATTGTCTAATTCTTGTTGTGTACTTATATATATTTTGTAGATATTGGGTCATTCATTGGATATGATATTCCACCACCACTGAATGATCCAGGTGTAGATCATGTTGAGGAGGGTGTGGTAGAGGAAGAGGATCAGGGTGAAAAACCTGGTCATAATTAGGTGTAGATACCAGCGGGTGTAAGATGTCGGCCAGACATCCGATTTACGATGGAGTTAGTAGACCAACTCTGTCGACTCTTAGCTGAGGAGGGAGTCTGGTCAGTTACGATTAGAGAGATACAGTTTGATCATAGTTTGACACATATCTAAAGAGGCATGCCCCATGATATGTTGACCCTCATGCCGCATATCATTGGAGCTATCAAAGCACTGGCATAGGAGATGAGGGGTAGTCGTGGTGGAGATGTAGTAGAATAGAGAAACACATCATCTGATGATCATGACCATTGTTCAAGTATGCCACATCCTCGTCCACTTTGCGTCGAAGATGATCATGATGAGTAGCCTATAGCATCTAGTCAAGATCACCATCAGGCACCATTTGAGCAGTCTGCACCATCTCAACAGACACATACTAGTCCTGAGTAGGTGCCTAACCTTGCGGAGGGTGCAGGTCCATCTCAAGAGGAAGGCCCATCGACTGAGCAAGAAACCACACCATCCACTATGCAGGCTAGACCATCCACGAGTCATCATGAGGAGGCAATTCCTAATCTGCAGGCACCTTCAAATCAACATGCATGTGATCATTATCTATCTAAGCATGTTGAGGCTACACCATCGACTAAGCAGGCCTCAACTAGTACTACTATTGATGTACTACCATATATTTGACATTTATATGCAGTTGTATTATAGTTATATATTTTTGACATTATATATATATATATATATATATATATATATAGATATATTCCATGTATTTTATGTTCATGTTGTAGATGTACTTAATTTACATGTTAGTGTTCATCATGATGTGTATATTGTTAGGTCATGTTAGATATGCTCATTTAATGTGCAACTTATAGATAGATGTGTATGTGATAGTAGTTGTTTGACATGAAATGTATATTTGATGTTTGTGTTATGATGATGTTATTCAATGCTTGTGTTTTGTTAAATGATCATGATCACAATGATTAGATGATATTAGCGAGCTTGAATGTGTTTTTTAGTCGAATATGATGTTTGTATGATGGTTATCATGATTGTCATGTTTATTTTTAATATTAAATCATTATACTTATTAAATATTATGTCGTGATTGTAATTGAATTTTTAATTTTAATTTTATGTAAAATTGTAAAATTATAATTGTAATTTTATATAAACTATTTGTAAAATTTTAATTGTAATTGTAATTCTAATTCTAATTGTATGTAAAATATCTGTAAAATTTTAATTGTAATTGTAATTGTAATTGTATGTAAAATATTTGTAAAATTTTAGTTGTATTGTGAAATGATTGCAATTGTAACTGTAATTTTAATTGTAATTGTAATTGTATTTAAAATATTAGTAAAATTTTAATTGTATTGTGAAATGATTATAATTGTATTTTTAATTGTAATTGTATGTAAAATTGTAAAATTGTATTTGTAATTGTAATTGTATGTAAAATTGTAATTGTAATTTTAGTTATATATACAATATTTGTAAAATTGTAAATTAATTATAAAATTTGAACCATAACTGCCGTAAGTAAAATGTATATTGTAAATATTGTTAAATTACCATATTTGTAAAATGGTAAAATTATAAATTTGTATGAGTATAAATAATTGTAAAATAAGAAATCTAGAATAATATGATTTTTTTTTAACATAATAAAATTTAGAAAATAATGCAAATAAATTCATGTACTTTACAATTATTATTATTTTATTATGATCTTATATACCAAAAATAACATTATACATCTTAAAGATATCATTCACACAAAGTTAAATCAATCAAGTAGTTGTATTATTTTAGGAATTGACGTTATAAAAAAAAAGGAACTTTATACAGTACGCCATTGTTTTCGAGATCAACATAATTGTAAATGATAAGTGAAATCATTTTAACATCAACACAATGCAAATTACCAATTAATTAAAAATACATATTATAATGTTTTGAAAAAGAGAGTATTAGTTATAAGCTAATTAAGTCCCTTTATTTATAAAAAACCATTTTAAAAAGTATAAATGATGAAATAACACATGTACCATGTCACTCTTGGTTCTCATGATCACCCTCATGATCTTCTAGCTCTCTTTGCATGATAACACTATTGTTCTCAAAAATATTTTTTGATCTAGGGTCATGTCTCAATACGAACCATCAATCCCTATCCAACACATCTACGTAAAAAAACACCTGGCTGCTGAGTTTGGGGAAAACATAAGGCTCCTTAGCTTCATCCCACATCTTCCTTTAAATTATTCTGATCAAAGGTGTTCCACCACTTGCACCTAAAAATAACACATTGGAAAGGAGAAATCCACTTCAATTATCTCTTGTATCTTTCCAATGTAACGTAACATCCCTTGTACTAGGTTTTGATCATGGTGGCTAGCTTGACTAGATTGATCAAACTCAACTTCCACTCCACAGTGTTGTGTCATGTTTCCATCATCAACATTTTCTGTGTGAAAATGGTGTCCATATGCCCAGATAGATGACAACAAATTGACCTATAAAAAAGTTAAAAAATCATTGTCTCATGTGTAATATAAACCAACTGTTAAAATATGAAATATAGATGTAATTACATTTCAAAGGTGCATTATTAAGTTTAAAATGTACATAAATAGATTATTACCAAATGTGTGCACCCAATCTCTACATTTAGCGCATCCTCTTCAGCACGCGGGTAATGACCGGTTGCATCATATTTCTCTCTGACTTGGTCAGCAACCTAACAGTTGGGCCATATTTTTGACATATTTTATTTTAAATGATCAAGATAAGGCACACTTCTCCCATTCAGCCGTCATAATTATATCCTGTCATTATCCCATTTCATCCTCTTTTGTTCATACAATGCGACCCACGGTTGTGTCGCTTTGGAATTGTAAAGAATGAATTTATTGATTGCTTCAACTTCTGCATTTACTGATGAAATAAAACCATCATATAGGTCACATGAGATCGAATATACATTATATCGAAGTTCAACATGTAATATTTACTTTGTGTAAATTTGAAAAATTATATGTCACTTACTCTTTATCAATCGCCTTGTCCATTCGGTTGGAGCAGCTCCCCTTCTCTTTTGTCTTCATCCCTTTCATTATCCAAAATAACCGCACATGGTCTGTTGTCGATCTACTTGATTTACACACTGGCATAATAGAAAGACTCATACGATATGTACCCCTCTTCCATAGACCCCTCAGGTTTTTCCCTTTGTCGAACAAAACCTTTCAATTTCTTCATGTACCTCTCTAAGAAGAAAATCCAATGAAAAGAAACCACCCGAAATAATTCAACCTCATCTACTAGGTGGATTAGAAGACGAACTTGCAAGTCCATGAAAATCCGTGATGGACTTTGAGAAATATTATGGAACAATTTGGATTTCAAAGAATTTTCCATTCGATATAATTATGATATTTTCTCCATGCATTTGAGAAAAATCAAAAAAAAAAAATTGGTGTACATACCTAAAAGTAATTTCGGTGCCTTAAAAATGGACTTATTGTTATCGGTGCTAATGTAGAGCTAACCGTAGTGCATTTTAGTTACTGTGCACCGGTGTGATTTTTTTAATTGATGCATCGATGCAGTTACATAAAAAACGCACCGAATAGTCACAAATAAAAAAAGTGCCACTTTATTTTTTTTAAAGTGAAAAAAAAAAGTGGTAAATTGAAAAATGTGCGGAAAACTATTTTTGGAAATATAATTTCATAAAAAAATTCTTTAAATAGTAAAAAATATTCATTATCTCATTATTTTTGCAAAATTTTCAAGGAAGATATTTGTACGAGAGACATACCTCGAGCAAGAGAGCACAAGAGCACTGTGAAGCAGTGAAATACTTTCGAACAACACTATTCAGAGTATCAGAATTTCAAACATCTAGTGATTCAAACTTTGTAGTAGAGTAAAATTTGTTTTCTTTATAGTTTATATTTGATTTAATATATGAAAAGTAAAATTTTTAAATTTTACTATTTACTTTTCAGAAGAAAAAAAAGCAAAAAAAATCAGTCTTATGCTAAACCCTTGATTCTTTTTGTTTCTTCCCTTGCTTCTTCCTGTTTCTATGACTTCAGAATTAAGGATTTTCATTTTATATTTGTATGGTTTTAATTGCTATATATATAGGTGTATGATATCTAACCAGCAGGATGACTTGCAAAGTCAAATCCCAATCCATGTCGGTCCTTGCATGAATTTAAAAAAAACGATTTTTTTTTAAAAGCGCACCGGTGCGGTATTTTATTATAGCGCACTGCACACGTACTGGTTGACAAAAAAAATTTAAAAACATTTTATTTTTTAATCTGTGTGCCATATGTAAAATAACGCACCGGTGCGCTACTTTATTATAGCACACCGCGTACGTACTGTATGATAAAAAAAAATAAAAACAATTTTTTTTAATCCGTGCAAACACTTTTTTTATTTTATGTTTGTGTTAATCGGTACATTAGTTAACATATAATGCACTGGGTCTCCTTGTTGATAGAGAACACTGTACGGTGGTCCCCTACTTTCTTAGTGAATTTATAAGAACATGCTACATCGGCTCCTCCACGACATCTTATTCTACAAAAACTAACACTAAATGTTTTTTTATTAATTTGTCTGTGTTAATCGGTGCATTAGTTAACATATAATGCATCGGGTCTCCTTATTGACATAGAGTACCGTATGGTGTTTCTACTGTTTTGGCAGTGCAGTTATAAGAACTTGTCGCACTGACGTTAGTGCGTACTGCTTGGAAGGCACATTGTTTTCTTGATTTTTTTTTTTTACCTGAAAATTTTGTGATTTATTTATAAAATATATTAATGAATGGCATGGTACAGGTTTCATATTGATAAATAAATGGCTGACAAGAGATCAAGTAACAAAAATAATGATAGCTCATTGAGAAAAGCAAACAAGGAAATTTCTTTGTAAATTATTTACAAAAAATATTATTTTTGAACTATATGTAAGTTTAACTAATATGTATTGTGTACTATGTATCATGCCAAGCCAAAAAATGACGAAGCTTGATAATATTATTTCTGATCTAAGGGTAAAACACCCTAAATGCTTGATGGGAAATTTACAGAAGGATGAATGAGGTGAGTGAAAAAATACTATCAATCCAATGAGTTATTTTTATTTTATTTTTATTTTTTTTAATAATATACTTAAAAATATTAGATAACATGTTTCAAACAATATAATAATTCACATATGTTTAATCTTCTACAGGGACCAACAACGAAGAAAAGGAATGTTGTTCAAACAGAAGAAAAAAATAGAACATGGAAATGAAATTGAATTGCTTAGCTCATCTGGAGTGGTGCTGGAGGTTAACAAAAGGGGGGGAAAACTTTTACAAAACTTTGAGGAATCTAGTGGAATGAATGTATAGAAGTTCTTTCCACTTACAATACAAATATCAATCGAATGATTCCAAGAACCAAATATTATCCAAACTACAGGATGAGTTTCTAGAGAATTGGTTAATGAGACATGTTAGACTTTTAATAGAAAAAATGTACAAAAACAAAAAATAAGGAATGAAAAAGTAATATTCCTCTAAATGTTTTTCTAGAATTATATATATAGAGAGAGAGAGAGGGAGAAAGCAATGATTTATAAATATCACTTTTGTTACATTTACTTTTCATATATCAATATAAAAATTAAATATTTTATTGTCATGTTACATTTTTCAGGAAGATTATGAAAATCTCAAAGGAAGAATTAGTTGATATATGAAATATGCCAGTAGGAATGTCCAAAAAGGTGTAGAAGGAGATGGTCAAATAAATGGACATAATTGCATCACACGAGGAGCCATCTCAACAACAACATGCTTCAAATGAAATACGTAATCATTGAATTTTTTTATTAGGTACAATAAATAAACAATTTAGCATTACATGTTAATTTTCAATTATTTTCTTGTGGAAAAGAAAAGAAAATGGAACCCATTCAGTGCATAAAATAGGATGAAGAAGAAAAAAAAGGTTGATATCTGAGTTTGTGATTAATTGTTCATTATAAGAACTTAAATAGATTTCATTTTCGTATATTTTAAGTTGTTTTACAACTATCATCATCTAATGTCTTCAAACATGTGCTAACAGAAAAAGAAGAACCATCAGACGAATTGGTTGACATTGGGTGAAATACGGGTTGTCAGTATATGTTGGCATATCAGAAACTAATTGTGGAAATTTTAAGCATATATCGATCTTATTTTACTTAGCTCTGTCTATAATTAATAGAACAAAGAAAACTTTTATATTAAATATATGATTTTTTATGGGGTATAAAACTTGCATGAAACAAAGTATGGAACCATGCCAACAAATGAATTGTTGAAATATCACATGAAATTTGGTTTTGAAAGAATGTGTATAGTTCATCAACCAATTCTTGCTATGGTACATTTCTTTTTTATTTACATTGATGTATATTATTTAAGATTGCAATTTTCATTATTCTCACCAATGTATATACACTCATTACAGTTTATTTTTATGTTTGTAGATGGAATTTCAAGAAGAATAAAACAATCAACATCATCATCAAAACATTCCTCAAAATAACCCCCATTATGGAAGTAGCTCAAGCAGTGAAAATAGTTCAAGTGAAGAATGATGATCAATATGTTTGGATATCAAAGCAAGGCATTGTATTTTTTAAAATATTTGTCTGTGAAACCATACATTTTGTTTAATGTAATGGACATAGTGTCCCAAATGAAAGACGTAGGGATAATAATAGCTATCCCATTTCTTATGACAAAGAGTGTATTATTCATATATATAATAAAATACATTTTAATTTATTCTATTGCATTCTCCATTGTCCCTATGAAATGTGACACCACTGATTAAATATATGGATGATTAAATATTATAATGAAGAGATGTGAAATCTGATGATATGATATAACAAGTTAATCCAAAGATCACAGTCAAATGCACTAATAAAAATTTAATTGATATGAATGGTGTTATAAGGTATGTGTCAACTTTTGATGAATAATGAATTTTAAAAAATCACAATAATTGTATTTTCATAGGTCGATGTTTCTAAAAAATACAAAATGAACACCAGTGCATGTTAGTCACTGCGCACCAGTGCATTTATATGATAATGTGCATTAGTGCGATTCCACGATGTATGGGAACCACACAAATACCAATACTAATTAGAACGCTCGATGCACTTGTGTGATACTGCGCACCGGTGTGTTTGTGTGATACTATGCACCGATGTGTTTCTACGACCTATGGGCACCACACAAATACAAATACAAATTATAACACCTGGAGGGATTTATCAACGATTACCACCTGGGTGGTCTGATAGGAGTTGCATACACCGATGTGGTTTTACTTTAACACATTGGTGCATTTCCATAACTTGACGGCCCGGTTCATTGCATCACCTATTGGAAGCCCAGTGCGGTTTTAGAATTTAATGGCCCAATACATGCACCTTTGGTTGGCCCAGTGCAACTGTCTTTCTGACACACACCGGGCTGTTGCTAAATGCCCTGAGGTGTCTGAATTTTGTTTTTTGTCTCAGTTCTTCATAGGTTTATATTACCCGTGTGTTCATAGTACAACAAGCTGGTGCGTTGACACCTGACTAGCATACCGATGGAAAAAACATCTGTAATAACTTTCGGCCTCGCAATTTTTTTTCGTTTTGTTGAAATTCCATTAGACGCTCCGCCAAAACCTCCATTATCGAAAACAAATGTTGTACTTTCATGAATTCAATCCATCCTATTTCTGAGGTAATTACTTTTTGTCAAGGCCATCGCTCAGAAATTTCATTATGGATAATTCCTTCATATTATGAATCAAACCCATCACAAATATGATTTATGTCATTCTAAGGTCAGCGAGATATGGGTGATGGAAAAATTAAAACCGTTCATCAAGGAAATATAGGTCCACCCATATTTTCTGGACTGCAAGGGGATTAATTTAGACAAGTGAGTGGAGAGAATTTAAATGAATAGCCTTTTCTTAATTCTCATATTAATGAGAGGCCATATGAGAATCAAAAGGTTTTTAAAAAGACAACATTGGACCAAGACGATAATATTTACTCTGTTATGAGGACATTAGTAAATCAATTCGAAGGAAATGATGTTGATAAAATCATTGAGTTTTTACGGAGTTTCAATTCTAAGTAGGCTGAAAGCTTTGGTGGCATAGAATCTTTAGTGACTATGAATACAGTTTTCCCTTCTAGTTTGGGTTATTCTTGTTGAGTTAAATTATATTCTTATAACTTTTCAATCATGAATTTTCAACCCGGGAAGGTAAACTGATGAGATGCAGTGAAAAGTATATGCAGGCTTATTACTTCAAGTGTTAATAAATTATACACACATCAGCTAATGCTTCTTTCCTATGTCAATACTAGGCAGCAATGGCTATGGAGTGACATATATAATCCCTCTATAGCACTTAGGATTGTTGATATTGGCCATGAAAAGATCAATATCAAACAACAATAAAAAAACTCACACTTATTTCCTGTATCAATACTTTGCAACAATGGCTATGGAGTGGCATATATCATCCCTATACATCACTTGGTTTTGCTGATATTGATGCATGGAAAAGATAAACGATAGACCTTAATCAAGAATACAACTTAAATAACATTAATCCAAACATTGATCAAATGAAAAGAACTCATTGACATAAATAATTAAATCAATTAACCAATTAACAATTTTCTGCAAGAAATGTAGAAAGAAAGAACTAGCTATGTACAAGAATTATTAATGCATGGATGAAATATAAATAAAACAAACACTCTACTGCGGGATTTGTGAGAAAAGGGGGCCCTCCCTCACTCACAACTCCTTCAAAAGTAGAAGAAGATGCTCAAAAAGATAAACAAAACATAGACTATTTTATTAATATGGAAACTAGAGTCAAGTGCAGATTGATATCTTTCTATCAACATTAATCCCAACCCAACCTCCTTACAAAGCGAAATACATCCAATTTATACATTTCTTGAAGCCCATATTTAGCTTGAACAAAGTAGATCACTAATCTAAGCCTACAACCAATGATACCGAAACAAATTGACAATTCTGTTAAGTCTAATCCATGAATAGAAGCATGTATTAGATGATTTATATTGCGCGGCTGAAGATGTTTCTGCATGTGGGCATGAGAGAAGATCCGGAGGTTTGGGTGGTTGAAAAAGAGGATTTAGAACAATGACTAGGACAACTTCCATATGTAGAAAATTCCCTTCAAAACCAATGTATTTACTCGATCTCGGGATGAGTGGAACATGGTCAACCATCGATCTCACTACAGGTAATTTATATGGTTGCATGAAATCAATGTATCTGCAAGAAATATGGAATGTCTACAGGAATTTCGGCTGCATGAGCTATCTACAGGATTTGCAGAACTGTTCGAATCTAGAAAATTTGCGCATGAGTTCTGCACTAGTTATAGTAATGCAATAAAGACACACCTAGATCAAATAATACTCGAATTTAGATAAAATGACACTTCTTATGATAATTTAACATACCTTAGGCTTATGGTACCCTTTTTAGCAAAAAATAGATAACATATTCGAACTAGGTACAATTAAAGAGTGAAAAGGGTTCAAAAATAGTGGAGGTAAGGTGTATGATAGGTGTCAAAAATGGGTAAAGTGCAAACTTAACATCTCCCCCACACCAAAAATCTTGCATGTCCCTATGTAAGAAAAACTGAGACAGTCCCCAAACATAAAATCAACCTTTTTTCTAGGTCGTAGCTACTACAACCAAATAATATAGGTGGCCTCGAATAGATTCCACTTGAATCTATCCTCTATACACTTCATTCATGCTTTTCAAGTGGTCTATTTGGGCTTGCTTCTTTTCCATGATGCGGGCTACCTTCTCATGCCACTCTTCGTGTTATTTCTGCATCTTAAGGCTATTTTCCTTCAGGGTCGTGTTCTCTGCTTTCCAGGCCCATTCTAAAAGTGTAAGTTCCTTAATGGTCTCTTCCAGCATATGTCGAGACTATTTCTTCAATGGAGTCACCTCTCCCTCATGATGACCCTGGGAGTATTGGGGCACACTCAAATCCTCCCGAGCTTTCATGACTTCATTCTGACTTTCCTGTAGTAAAGGATCCTGAAAGGACACAGTGTCCTTGTTAATGAATGTACCAACATTTACCTTCTCCTTTCCCTTGGCATGGCCACGAGACTTCTTTGTCTTCTTCGTAAACTTTTTGGGTGGTTTCCCTTCTTTTGATGTATCCTTAATGGCCAGCTGAGCAACCTAGCTTCTGGTATATTATTTAGTAGGGGTAGAAGGCTTCTTTTGCTGGGAGCCCTCCACAGTAGTTTAATCAGTCATCATAACCTCGTCATCCCCGTCATCTTCTTTCCCCATTGGTCCATGGGTTTGTAGTTTCTTCTTCGGTTTCTCTCTGAGATTTTCCTTCCTGACTCTCGAGGAGTCAGAATCTCCAACATTCACAAAATGGTTTTTTTTCAAAAAGTCCTCCCATGAATTTTTCTGTTTCTGCAGGACTTCCACCAGAATAATCTTCACAAGCCCGTAATGGTAGTGGTTTTCCTCTATGTGGACGACCCTCTCTTTCACGGTCGTGGAAATTTTGATCAATGAAAATTTTGAATAATACGACAAATATAGGGTCTTGTCTCGGAACTACCCAAGAAGCCTAATATGAAACAAAAATGCGACGCCAAAGCGACCCTTGCACGTAACATACTTCTATAGGAAAAACAGTAACTGATGATACCTACTCCTTAAAAAATCCTTTGGAATCCGTTGACTCCAATGAGGGTTTGAGTGATCCTTCTATAGGAAATATGTGCACATTTATTTGTTAAAGCGGTGATTTTCAAACCTTTTCCCTCCATATTGGGAATTCCACATTCCTCTGCCACCAAATCTTCCATCAACTTGAACTGTATGTTTCTAACCTTTGCTTTATCCCCATTCAGGTTTAGGGAAAAATATTTTGTTACTTTAGAGTTATGGCCACTGAACCACTAGAAGAAAGGCATCCATCCTACTTTTTCTATTCTTGCCTTGGTGCGAGGATCAACTTCAAGCAGCAAAATGCTCTGTGGCTCAAATTGGACGAGGGCTCAGAGCTTAGACATGGTGGAGGAGAAAATGGACAGGAAAATGAGGAAATGAACAGGGAAATTTAGGACGAAAGTAACATAGCAAATGCGGGTTGTGGGAATATAGTCTGAGATCTATGCAACGGTTTTGATAGAGGAAGGGACTAAATAGGAAATAAGGGGATTTTTTTGCAGCTGGTCGTGATCATGATTTCCATCATGATCTGACCTGCAAGACATACCTCAGAAGTACAACCACAGTCAGCGTGATGATAACAGGTCATGGGATTAATGCTACAACAAATCATAGCCAAAAGGGTTACCAAAGCCTTAGTTATGTGAAAGTTTAAAAATTAATGCGTCATTATACCTTTACCTTGAGCATCTTATCACTGGATGTACTTTACCACTTACCTCCAACGGTCCTGTCCTCGATGTCGTAGCTTTCTCTTGCAATGATAACCTATTACATCATACATATAACCCACGACCTTAACCAGATAATGATTATTAGTCATTTATTACATTATTTTAATGTAATGTCTTGTTTAATGATTTTTCTTTTCTTTTGTCTTTTCAAGAATCCCAGGTGTTGCTGTTCCTAGCAAGTGTTCTACAGGAATTTAAAACTGTTTGTTGAACATTATGTAGGAATTAAAACTAAAAATTCTGAACATTCTATAGAAATAACTATTAAATACTCTTCATGAATTAAACTGCAACTCATGAACATTCTACATGAATTGAAATAACTATGAACATTCTTCAGGAATTAAAAACTGCAACTGCTGAACATTCTGCAGGAATTGAAGTTGAATCTACAGGAACCGCTTCCTCCACCCATTGTGTATATTCCATTACACATGAATTAATGTTCCGATGTCAAATGTGCAATGTCCTCATTGGATTCCCAACCATTGAGGTCAACTATTAACCAATGCGAGGTCCATCACCATTAATGAGAGTGAGGACCAAGGTACCCTGATGCATCCTATCAGGTGTGAATATATGAGTTATTGTTGAACCCCCTGTAGGATCCAATAGTAAAGAAGCAATGATGATTCTCCATTACCACTAGTGAGATAGATTCTCATTGGGGTATAAATCTTCAAGGCATCACAAGGCTCTAATCCTGCAACCAGATAATATGTTGATGTCGATGGGCCAGAACTATTGGAAGGAGGGCCTTAAGAAATCCCACATCAGTCCAACATGATAAATCCATAGATTAACTAAAGAAAAAAAAAAATATTGAGAGGATCCAAAAAGATCTACTGACCTTTTTTTTTAAGGAGCCTAGTGGTAGTCCATGCTTGCCAGATTTCAATTTTAGAGAGTCTGAAATACTGAAAAAGAAGACTCCAAGGGGTTCCTTTTCCGTAAGTAGTCCATTGGGCCCAGAAAAAGGAATAAATCTATACACAGTAGACATTCCAATCATGGTTTATTGAGCATGAGGAGGAATATATTGAGCTCATTATATCCACAGGGAAATTAGGAAGAGATAGCGGAAGGAAGCATCCCTTCCCTTACCTTCTCCAGCTCTTTCTTCTTCACAATTTCTTCCACAAATTCCTCCTTAGATTGGGGTTTTTGATATAGCTTGAGTATGCGCCCATTCACCTAGAAGGTAATATTCTCATCATAAATAGTTTTAATCTGAACTGATCCATTATCAAAAGCTTTTTCAATCTCATAGGGGCCTAGCCAATGTGTGTTAAATTTCCCTTTGAAGTTTTCAAAATTTAGAATCATACAACAATGCCCAGTCTCCCTCTTTGAATTTCTTCTTCTTGATGTATTTTTCATGACATTTAGCCCTTTGTTGTTGGATCAAGTGAGTATGCTGAAAAGAATCCTGCCTAATATCATCTAACTCATTGAGCTACAATATTCTCTATTGTTGTGTTTCATCAAGGTTTATACCAAAATATTATGATGTTCTAAAGGTTTTGATATATAATTCAATGGTTAGAAAAACTTATTTTTCATACACTAGTTCATACAAAGAGAAGCTAGTAGTACCCCTCAATCTAATCTGGTAAGCCCACAAGGCATCAAGAAGTCTGTCAAACCAATCCTTCTTTTGTAATTGCACTTTCTTGGTAATAATTGTTTCCAACACCTTCTTGGTTGATTCCACCTGCCCATTGGCATGTGGATGATAAGGGGTGGACTTCCGGTGGGTAATATAATATTTTTTCACAATTTCCTGCATAAGCTTAGACACAAACTAAGCACCCTCATCAGTAATTATTTCTTTAGGTACTCCAAATGTTACAAAAATATCAGATAAAAGAAAATCTGCCACTGATTTTTCCATCGCTCTAGCTAATGCTCTTGCCTCCACCCACTTTGTCACATAATCAGTACAAACCAAAATATACTTCTTACCCTTGGATATAGGATTGATGGGACCTACAAAATCAAGATCCCATCTCTCAAATGGTTCTATGAGAACCTGTGGCTACAAAGGCATCTCATCTGATTGTATAGGCTACTCCATTCTTTGGTAGTTGTCACACTTGTGAACATACTCCTTTGCATCTTTGAAGATATTAGGCCAATAATAACCTATGTGAAGGATCTTATAAGCTCTATGCTTTCCTGAAAAGTGTCCTCCGCAAGTTTCATCATGAAAGGCTCTCAATATTTCATAGATATCATCTTCTCTGACACAACTGTGGATAATCAAATTAGGTCGAGTAAAAAGAGATCTCCCCTAATCCAAGAATAATCAACACTTTTACTAATGATTCTCTTTTTTTGATTAGATGAAAAGTAAGGTGGAAAATTTCCTGTAGCAAGATAATTCGCCATGTTTGTAAACCAAGGTGTTCTAACAGAGATGGAAAATAAATTTTCATTTGGATATTCATCATTAATAGGAACATTCTCACCTGCATGGTTGAGCCTAGAAAAGAAATCAGCTACCTGATTTTCTTTTCCTGGTCTATCCAATACCGTGATGTCAAATTCCTGTAGTAGCAAAAAACACCTATTAATTCTACCATTAGTGATTGTTTTATTCATGAGATAACGAATAGCAAAATGACCTGTGTGTACAAAAAAAACATAACCCGTGATGTAGTGTCTAAACTTGTTAATAGCATAAATCACAACAAGGAATTATTTTTCAGTTACCGTGTAATTCAGTTCTGCAGGAGTCAAGTTTTTTCTAATAAAGTAAATGGCATGGGTTACAGGATCCTCCTTTTGACCCAATACTACTCCTATGGCTGAATCAGAGGCAACAGTGGAAATATGAAAAGGAAAATTCCAATCTGGACCTCTCAAGATAGGTGCTAAAGAAAATTTTTCCTTGACTTTATCAAATGCAACTTGACACTCATTAGTCCAATGAAATTTAGATTCTTTGGTCAATAATTTAAACAATGGAGAGGCTACCTTTGTAAATTTTTCAACAAAAATTCTATAGTAACCTTCATTTCCAACAAAACTACGAACTCCATTTTGATGGGTTGGTGGAGGCATCTTTACAATAACCTCAATCTTTGTTGTATCAACCTTAATTCCTACAGTAGAAACATGATGACCCAAAACAATACCTTCAGTCATAATCATAAAAGAAAATTCATTACTTAACAAAATATTAGTTTCTCTACTTCTCTACAAAAATATTTCAATATTATTTAAATCTTCTTCAAAAGTATCACCCATAACTGTAAAATCATCCATATAAACTTCTACACAATCATGCAAAAGATTAGAGAAAATACCAAGGACCACCCGTTGAAATGTGGCTGGTGTGTTGCATGGACCAAATGGTAATAATTTATATGCATAGGTACACTAGGGACATGTAAACGTTGTCTTTTTGTGATCCTTAGGGGTTATCCTAATATGATTGTATCCGCTGAATCCATCTAGGAAGGAAAAGTACTTTTTCCCTGCTAGAGTATCGAGTACTTGGTCTATAAATGGTAAAGTGAAATGGTATTTTAATGTAGCTTTGTTTAGTTCCCTGTAATATACACACGCTCTCCATTTACCATTTTTCTTTGGGACAATGAGTAGTGGGGATACCCACTGGCTATCTGAGATAGGATAGATGAATCCTATATTTAACAATTTTTGCAATTCATCTTTTACAATTTCCCTTAAATCAAGGTTCATCCTCCTTTGTGGTTGTCTCAAAGGCCTAGAATTTTATTCTATATAAATGTGATGAATGCATGTGTTTGGGTGAATGCCTCTCATATCAGTATATTCCCATGAAAATGTATTTGAATTTTTTTTCAATGTTTGAATTAATTTCTTTTCTTGTTCATGAGTTAAGGTAGAATTAATGTTTAAACATTTTTCAGGAAAAATTTCTCACTACTTTACTCCCCACTCAGACATTGAATATGCAGGAAATGCAGATAAGAGGGTTGAATGTAATTCAGAAGCTTAACTATGTTAATAAAAAGCCTGCAAATCAGTAATGATATCTAAATTATGACTACACTGTCCTTCTAAATGCTGCGGGAAATCAAGATTAGAAATACAACAATTTATCAGATTTTCCTCAAAATTTTCCTTAAGACTCATGGCTTGGGCCATTGCTAAAAATGGTTAGGTACCTTCCAAATCATATTTTTCTTCTTCTTCAATCCAATGCATATTTTCTGATCTCAAGAGGGCTTTAGCGGGGGGATACAAGTTGATATGTTTTGTTTCAGCCCCATGAGTCATAGTCATGTTTCCAGATCTACACCCTATGTAGGAATCAGTCATGGGTAGCCACGTTCTCCTGAAGATCAATGGGTGCCCTCCCAAGTTATTTTTAGGTTTAGGAACATAAAAATCTGTAGGGTACTCCCAAGAATCTTATGAGATGATAATGTCTTCTAAAACCCCCTCTGGCTTTACCTTAGACCTATCTATTAATTCTAACATGGTAGGAGTGGGTAATAAATTAAAGGATCCTATATGAGATAAATTTTCCATAGTCATCACATTGATGGATGCACCTAAATCAATCAAAGTGTTATTTATGGGGTATTCATTAATGAAGGTCGTCACCATAGGGATTCCGAGATCTACATATTTTTCAGTAACAAATCTGGTAGACATTAAACTTGCTAGCTTTCCACCTACTGGAATTGTTGAGGGTTCTTTCTTTTGTCTCCCTAATTTATTCGTACATAGTTCCATAAATATTTTAGCATATATTGTGATGTCCTTTATTTATTCCATTAATGGAATATTCATGCATATATTTCTCAGTTCAGACATAAGATCAAATTCAGGATATTTTGTTTTAATCTCCATTTCCAACCTCTCTGGAAAAGGAGGATGGAATATATGAGATGAGGAAGGTTCTTGTGGCCTTGGGGTGGATGGTTTTGTTGTTTCCGGTGTGTTTTCCTCTTCAGGAATCTCTATGGTATCTTCCTCTACAATATCCTCGATTATTTCGGGCTGATTCACCAACTTTCCTGACGTAAGGTTGATTTCCTGCAGCTACACAGGTAATTCCTGCAACTGTACAAGAACAAACATTTCCTGCCGATACGCAGGAAATTCCTGTAACATAGGGTCATAAAATTCCTGCAACGGATAAGGTGGAATAAATTATGTAGGAATGGCTGGATAAGTGACCAATCCAATGTTGTGAGTAGATCAGGCGATTTAATTTTTTGGGTTAGACAATAATTGAGTAGGAAGCTATGTGAGATGAGGTAAATTTGGTAGGGCAGTCAATTGGAGCTGTTGTTGCAGTTGTATCATTTGTTGCGGTGTGGGTTGTGAATAAAAATTTTGAGTTGGGAAACTTTTGTAGTAGGATAATAATAGTTCCCCTACGAAGTTTTTTGAGGAGGCCATGGCCTCCAGGGCATTGGAACATTCCACATCTTATTTATACCATAAGAAAATTGAAAATTTCACTGTCACATACCTGCAGGATGTGGCTGCCATGGTCTCTGAGGTGCCATTGCATAAAGTGCATTGACAGCTCCTTGATCTGCTATGTATGTTGCTTTAATTTCAGGAAGAGAAGGACATTGATCAGTGGAATGCTTAGCCTCACAAATTTGACATACCTCGCAACTATCAGTAGAGCATTCATTTAGAGCATTTTTCTTCCTGCATTTGGAGTAGAACTATTACACAGTAATTTCTCACCATCCTTGCAATCCCTCATCCCGCACATTGGAGGGCTTATTCCATGACCTGTGAGCAGTGACATGACCTGAAACCACTTTCATGGCATCCCCCTTGACAAGGAAAATCATTCCCCTGAAGACAATTTCCTGTGAAAAGCCCTAAAAATATCCTTTTTAGCCTTGGTGCGACTAGCCAGTTCAACCCTCGCGCCAATGGGGGAAATCCACCAAAGAGGGCGCGCCAACTGGTGCTATGTCCCAGTGTATCACCCGCGCCAAGCTTAATAAGGAGTGTTTTTTTTTAATAAATGGCGAAAGTTTGATTCCAACCAACTTCTGAACTGGTCTCTAAATTGAGTTAGGAGGTTTGGCTCTGGATCTCCATGTAGGGGAAGTGGTTTTCCACCTATCATGGAAGCTTCCTTGAGGATAGGGCCAATCCCACAATTGTAGGGATCCCAACTACCCTTCCACCATCTATATAAGCTTTCCACTTTCCCTTTGAAAGCTAGCTTGAATAGATCTGAATCAATTGTAAGGAGATTATCGTGAGACAACCGAAGAGAGAGAGACTTGTCCTATTCCCGACGAGCTTTACCAAGACATACTCCTCTGTCTACCCACCGAAGGAAGATCCAGCGTCAGAGCTCAGGTTGTATCTTTCTTTGTTCTCATTAAGAATAAGTGACTTCGATTATGGTTCCACTTAGATGTTCATGTTTTATGTTATGAGTTGTATCTTCTCTAACTGATACATAATTGCATGTGTTAGGTTTTACACTTGTTTGTTTGTTGTTTCTTCTTGTGCGTGCAGGTGTTCGATCGCGTCGAGCGGGAGAATTGTGATCTGCCAAAGTAAGGGATAGAAGCGCTATCTTCTCCACAAACGACAGCAACGTAGGACTTATGTTAGGCCTATTGTCGTAACTTGGTCTTTTGCAATTAGGAACTTACGTCTTAGCATGAATCGGTTGTTTCTAGACTCGATCTGGGCTAGCAGGGATCGCCTCTGTCCGCAGAGGGGATTTACTTCTCCAACAAATTGGTGACTCTGCTGGGGAGACATTGATTGGAGTTTGTCTTGTCTTTTCGGTTGATTTTTGTCTTTTCCTGCTTGATCAGCTCTTGTGGTTCGCTCTTTTTCAGTGTTAAACAATTGTTTAGCCTCACCATCCCTGATGTTCTTCTGGATTGCTCTCTTTCATATTTTTCACTAGAAAACTCGACTGGCGTGGTTTTTTCCCTAACAGTCGCACCAAATGGTGCATGTTTCTATTTTATCACCCACGCCAATCCTGTTCCGGCGCTAGTTGCAGCCTGACAATCCCACCAATCGTGTAAGATGCTAGGGTTTGCTCCTTTTTGGCCTTTCTGAGCTTGGTCTGTGGTTTTGGTGTCACTTTTTCGATTGCCTGAGTGTTCTGAAGCCTTGTTTGACTGATTGTGACCTTCATCCTTTGGTTGTTTTCCCTCTTCTATCAATTTTACATTCTAGCCCTAGGGCATCTAGGTGCTATAGTGTTTCGAGCCTCCCGTGGGAGTTTTTCGTCCTCATTTGATCAGTCATTTTTGTTATTTCTTCTTTGCATTCGTTTGTTGGTTGTCCACTATTTTATTGCATTTTTCAAGTGATTCGCTTCTTCTTCATTCAAATTTCTCTTTGTCTCGCTTTGAGCCTAGATTACATGGTTCATTTGAGTCTTCGGAATTTCTCTTAGATTTGAGAGACTTCTTTATCAATTTGGGATCTGATTATATGTTTGACATTGAGTGAACTTTCTTGTCTTTTCTCTTTTGCTACCGCTTCTCAAATTGTTCTTTTCATTAGTTTTCATTTTGTTTAGTGCACTTTGCTCTTAAAACATTGAAAATACAAAAATCTCTTTTGCTTTTGATTAGTTAATGTAAATTGAATGTTTTCTGTGTTATTAGTGATTTGTAACTTTGAGAGAAAAGCTTTTAGTTTTCATTAGCGTGCACTAGAGATACTAGTGGTTGTTTGGTGATCATTTTGTTATTGTGTGAAAGCTCTCAACCTTCCCGTAGTTAGCTATTCATCGAACAAAATGACACATTGTGGCATGTAGTGTGAATTTAGGAGATTTTGAGACATAACATTCAGTAGGGCCTAGAAATTGAAACATAATTGAAGATTAACATTAAAATTTATTCAATTTACCTTAAGGAAACATTGAAACATTAACGAAATATTTAGAGGTCTAGGCTAGTGACGTGTTCCGGTGTTGTTAAACCTAGTAGCTATCGTTCGCCTCTTGGCTTTAGACATAACTAGTACGGACTTGTGCTCCCCGTACCATCGCGTATATAAAGGGAGACCCCACTAGGTTGCTATCCTTTATCCGTAGGAAGCCAAGTCTGCCGCCTTATACCCGTGATACACCAGAAACAGCATTCGAGGAGATTGCCTACACGTACATCAAGTCCTTGGTTGATTTATCTTTCATTTTGAAACCAAGGTGCATATTGCAGTTCACGGATATCTGGTACACCCTTTGCCTAGATTACCAGAGTAGTCTTTTCGATCTTTTCTGACTCTCTAAATTTGAAAGGATCATCAAGCACTTGTCCTTTCACGCTTGTTTCAAAACTGAAAGAGATAGAGTCACCTTTCATCCATTTCTCGACTCTTAAAACATGAAACGGTGAAGTTTCTAAGTTTCAATGTGGTAAAATAAATCACCTATGAACACACACCCTGTTAGAATTTTCTTGTCGGCCGTTTGATTGTGTGCCTTGATTTCTTTTAGCCCATGTGTTGTGTTTGATATTTTCCTATTGTTGTTACTGTCATAGTGGCGAAACCCTCAGTTTCATCTACTGGTAGTCCATATACAGATGATTCATTAGAGGTCTCTCAATCCCCTGCTGAACCTCAGCAGCCTATTGTTTTCGAGTTTCCCGAAGGGGGACCGATTCTATCTGAGATTCCCTTTGGAGGACCAGTTGAGTTCAATTGGCCCTTATCTGATGCTTGGTTTGGATTTGGAGTAGGGGAATATTTCCCTCCTCCTACTTCAGGTTCACCTTTTCTAGCTGTTGTTATTCCTCCTAGTCCTTACCATCTGCTACAAGATCTAGCGCCAGGTTCAGATATGGGCTCATCCAGCCATTCTCCTAGTGAGGAAATCCCCATGTCTGGTGAATATTACCAGTTGTTTCCTGAAGACAACCCTGAGTTATCTGTCATGTGTTCCCCCAGTCCTTCACTTCCAGCAGGGTATAGATCCTTAAGTCAGATTATGAGTGCTGTCGCCTCTATGGGAATATCAACTCCTACGAGGCTGGTTATTCCTTCAGTGGGGATGTCTACAAGGACATCCATCACGTCATCCCCTCAGGTCACCTCAGTACCTGTTAGTCCCACTCTCTGTGTGACCGCATCTACACCCATTGTTACCACTCAGTCCGTAAGGACCACGTCGCTTCCCGAAGATGTTTATATAGCATCTTCTATTCCGAAGAAATTTTTTCCTAAGGAGTATCGATTGTCCCTACAAAAATCGAACCCCGAGGTCGGTCAATCCTCGCAAGATCCCAACCATCCGTATTTTTCGCATTATGCACTAGATGGTACCCCCGTTTACATTTTTCCATATCAATACAATGAGCAGGGAAACCCTTTACGTTTACCTGCTGCAGAGGCTTATCTCCATGGTCAGGGTTTTTCATCTAGCCAGGCTGGGAAACCTTACAACCCGCAAGGACAGCCCTTACCAGACCAACCTTTGGGCTAGCCTGGTTATCTTTATGAGCTGCAAAGACAGCCCTTACCAGGCCAGCCATCGGGCTAGCCTGGTTATCTTTATGACCGGCAAGGACAGCCCTTACAAGGCCAACCTTCGGGCCAACAGGGGTTGTTATACGGTCCGCAAGGATAGTCCTACAATCCTTCAGGTCAACCTATCTAGCCTCACCCTGTATTCCAACCTTCTTGACCTATGGTGCAACCTCTACAACCTCAGTATCCTATTGGTTCGAATGCTGTACAGCCAGGATCATCCTATAATCCTATTATAGGTCAAACTGGTTATCAAGTACAACCTAGCCCCATTTCACCGCCAGGCCAACCGGCCCATCTGGTACAACCTGGTGTTCCACATCATCCAGGTCAACCTGTACAACCTGTGCAACCTATTCACCTGGGTCAACCTGTTCAACCAGGGCAGCCCGTTCAGCCAGGTCAACCTGTCCAACCAGGCCAGCCTGCACATCCTGTCAACCCTGCTCAACAGCTGATTTATTCGATGCCGCAACTGAATCAACCGGTGTGCCCTCCTTATCAGGCTCAGCAGGGCCCCACTTATCAACAGCCCGCTCAACCTCAAGGCAGTTACTATCCTCAAGGTCAATCGTGACCGGTTTACAACCCGCCCCAAGGTTCCCATTATTATCCTCAACAACCAGGCTATACCTATACTCAGCAGCCAAATCCGCATACTTCTCAAAAGGTGCAGACATATAATCAGGGTCCATACCCTGGTTATCAACCCCCGTACATTGGTTACCAACAACTGTATCAAACTGGTTATACGACCTATACCCCCTATGGTCAGAATCCTTCAGGACAGAACCCATGGGGGCAAGGTTATGCTCAACCAGGGTGGATTATAGGTACAGGTCCTTATCGAGGGCCTGGCATGCATTTCAATCCACAATTTCCGTTCTTTGCCACCTTGGAATTACCGGACATCTCTAAATTAACCAATGATCTGATTCTTCACAATCCTTATTGGCCTCTAGTTCTGACCAAGGTACCCGGCGACTGTCCTAAGTTAGAAGGTAAAGCTGGAGAGGACCCCCAAGATCATGTAATGACCTACCATCTGTGGTGCTCATCCAATTCTTGGGTGGATGATTCAATTCGTCTATGTCTCTTCCAGGGCACTCTTACCGGTGCTTCCGCTAAGTGGTATATAAAATTACCCCATGGCATCTTTCAAGACTTCAATACATTAGCTATGGATTTTCTGACTCACTTCTAGTTACCGGTTCGCTATGAAGCCGAGACACATCTCCTAACTTTTTTGAAGCAAGATAAAGCCACCCACATATCAAATCATATTCATGAGTGGCGACGTCATCGTAGACTGATCAAGTTTGATATACCTGATCAGCTACTAACTCATTGGTTCACCACCTCCTTCATTAACAAAATCACTCAAGATATTGCTATGGGGGCATGTGTGACTGAAGAACAAGCCATCGCGCGTGCCCAATACATGGATCTGGTGTACTCTCAGTTTGGCACGCTTTATGATATTTTGACTGATGCTCTGCAACCAAGAACCTCTAAAGCACCACCTACCCCAGTGGTGGATGGTGTTATTGGTTCCCTTTCACAAAATTCACGAAAATCCTCAAATGGGAAGCAGAAGTCCAATTCTTCCAATAATTTTTCTCTTCCAGCCCCTCCAGATTTTGGCAAATTTGCGGAGGTCAATGCCATTTAGGCTAATCCTATGGAAAAGGCCTCCAAAGGAAAGAAGAAGGGCAAAGGAAAATCCAAACCCAACGCCCCAAAACCAGAGTCTTCTAAACCTATTACTGATGATGGTTCCCAACGTAAACTGAAGTACCCCTGCCTCATTTGTGAAGGAGACCATTATACCAAAGATTTTCCTCAATGATTTGAGGTTAGTCAACTTCTGAAAGGCTCCAAAGGGACTCCATCAATTCTCAAAGAACCGTTTTTGTCTCAGTAGACCCAGATGGTTGAGCAGCCTTCACCATATGCATCGTTTGGGTCCCAGGTATTTATGATAAATGGTGGTACACCTATCTCAATTGCTACACGTTCGAAGGATTATGCTGGATCACGCCAGGCAGCTGGGAAGGAAGTCGTGGATGGCCCACCTCCCCCACCCATCTCTAGTCATTTGGAAATTGAGAAGCCCAACGATGAACCTATTGTAAGGCCACCTTCTAAAGGTGTTCTGCGAAGATCTTCCTACAACCCAAATGCCCGTGCCACTCAGCACTACAGTATTGCTGAGGATTTGGCACAGACTCCTTCTTCCATGTCTACACTAGAAGTCCTTCAAAGTTTCCCATCACAACGGAAAGCTCTGTTGTATGCAATCAGTGGAATCAATCCCACCGATTATAATCTTATCACCTTCGACCTAGAAAATTTTTTCCCCCAACTTCCATATCAAATTTCTCTTGTTATACAAGTCGGGATCAATGGCCTCAACATCCATAGGGCCATTGTGGATGAAGGTGCTTCCACCTGTGTTATGTCATCCGCCTGCTGGAAGGCCATTGGCTTTCTGACTCTTACATCGTCTCCCAATGCCTTAGAGGCATTCGATGGTCGGGAATCAAAACCCCTAGGTGTTCTCTAGGTGTTCTCGAGAGTTTGGAAATTATGCTATAGGGGAAGACAGTCAATGTAGAAGTAGAAGTGGTTGACACCAAGCTTAACTAAAATCTTCTTCTCGGCTGCAGTTGGACTCACGACATGCTATGCATGTCGTTCACCCTCTTCCAGCTTCTTAAGTTCCCTCATGAGGGAAAAATCGTTATTGTGGATCAGTTGTCTTTCTTCACCTCATCCTCTGAGAACAACGTTCCTTACGTGGATCAGATCCCCAATCCCCATGACAGTGTAGGACTCAGTTTCTTCAAAGACCCCGTCCTCATGGGTATTTTTCCTACGCCACCACTGCACACCGTTCAAGTTAATATGGTCTCTTGGTCTGATGACCCTTGGATCATCCCTTCGCCTGAACAGGTGACCTCTTTCAGAGAGTCGATGTCATTAACTCCTGTTGAGATCAATTATTGTGAAATCGTTGCTGCATCTGATCCTCATCCCGATCATGATCCTTCGAGCATGGCTATGGATATATACTCTCAATCCCCTTGGCTTAGCGATGCAGATTCGCATGACCTTTAAGAGAATTTTTCCATTCCGATGAAGCTATTGTTGAAACCATGTCTCTTTAATATCTATCGTGGAGCGATGGACATCACCGTTCCTCATTCATGCCTGGCCTGGGGGCAATGTCTGATTGTCTAGAGCGTGATGTATCTGGTTATCCCCCTCCTGAGCCTCCTCCATTGAGCTCGTCAGAGCACATTTCCTCTTCTTGTGTCAAGCTCCTAAAACAATGAAACAAGCTGCCACGAGGACAGTTCTTTTAAGTGTGTCAACCTTGTTAAAATAATGAAACACGAGCCCGTTCAATTCGAGTTTTGTTAGATTTAGGTCAAATATCTTGTGTTTTGAACCTTCACTCCATTTCTTATGGACTGAAGCTTGGGGGGCATGTACCTCGAATTGAGACACCATGCTGGGGGCATGCCCGTTTTTCTCATTTCAAGCATATTTTGCATATGTGTGTCCATGTGTGCTTTTAAGCTTGCGTAAAAATAAAATGTGATTCAATGCACTTTATAAAATTTTCCATTGGGTCATTTGTTATGTAACTAATGCATCAGATAATAATGTATTAGACATTTTCATAACATATAAAAAACATCATCACATGTAAAAAGATCCATCTAGAAATATATATATATATATATATATATATATATATATATATATATATATATATATATATATATATATATATATATATATATATATATATATATATATATGTATGTCGATAGTTTGCAGTTTGTGTACATCACATAAAGTCAAAAAATATACATGTTTGTCTAATAATAGCCGGTTACAACATGTCTCTCAAAAAATATGCATATGAAAGCCCTAGATGGCTAATCAGCTTCGTTGTCATGGTAACATGCCACTGCACGCACCAATCACCTCAGCAGTCAATGGAGGCGACTAGGCACCCCCACAGTGTGTCGCTGGTAAGCCAACGGAACATCTGTCAGTCGTGCATAGTCCGGGATTCCCCAGGTGATGCCCTCCAGGTTCTAGATCAGCTCGCTCCCTTCGTCGCCCTCAGCTTGGGGGTCATATGCGAGAGGGGTCCTCCGCCCAATGGGCGACATGCCCGCGGGCCTTTCTGGGCCAACATCTACATACACATAGAACTATTGTTAGAATAGGCATGTATCACAAAAAAATTCATAAATACATAAAAAATCAAAAACAGTCATACCCAGCTCCTCGTCCCAGTCCTCCCCCTTTGGAAGTGGAAGATCTGGGTCTCTCATGAAATCGGTACCTGCATAGGGCCAATCCTCAACTACAATCAGCTGATGTCGTAACCATACAAAAAACATAGGCCTCCAGGACATCTGCTGGCCTCCACCGGACCTAGGCATATGTGCTGCCCATCGAGCCATCCTCAGCTCCCTAAATGTAGGATTCATGCATTCGGAGGCTAGTAGGAGTTGTGCTTTGGTTGCCTCGTGTGGGGCCTACGATCCTGCAGCCCGCGTATTAGTGTGAAGCACTATTCGGAGTGCTATATCGCGGACAGTGTGGATGTCTACTTTCCCACTACCTTATCCTGTTTTTTCCCCTGGGCACAGTCTCGCCATTACCATATCCATTTTCTCCCAGAAGGTCTGCTGCCTGTCATGATTGGCACTGGGCCTCTGCACGACAATCCAGTTATAAAACAAACATCAGAGACTTCAAGTTCCAGTACTTGGTCTCGAAGTTTGAATAATTATTCATTCTCGTCCCATATGCTAACCAAATACTGCAATAGCTCAGGTTGAGCTCTTAAACATGGTGTGAGGAAGAACTTGTTGAGACCACAGTCCTGGAGGGCATTCATGTAAGCCTCATTTTCCATGGCCATTTCATCCTCTTCCCCATGTTCCCTCTCCTTCCACTCAATCACCATCGTGCCTGGATATCTGCACCAACATGGTCAAAAATACCTTATTAGATCTCTGTAGCATTTAAAAATTCATTTTAATGGCTCACATTTTGGAAAATTAACACAGAAATTTGAGTTGTGCCATTGGCATGACCCCTTTGCGAAAAGGAGCCAATTGGCGCGAGTCCGTGCCCGATACCCACACCAATTGGCCGAGCCCTAAATTTCCAAAAGGGTTCTTCCAGAGGTCAAATACACAATGGAAATTTACAAAAAATGAATAAAAAAAAAGCTAAGGGGAACGCCTCTTACCTGGAATTAACGAGAATCCAGATGATGTACTGGATTGATCGCAATCACCGCCGCATGTTCGCACACCAAAAGCTCACTGTTGCTCTCCAAATGAGGTAAAAAGTAAAAGTAAATGTGTTTTTACTATTTGTGGCATATTTATAACTTTTGAAGTCAAAATTAGGTTTTGAAAGTCATTTTTCTCAATATTTTAATATATTTTGTCGAAAAATGGATTTTACACTCACTTTTATGTGTAGCGACAGCTTTTTACATGACTTGGACTGTGATACGAGTTGTATTTTATACTTTTTTGGACTCGATAAAAACACGAAAAAGTCACTTCTGGAGTCATATTTTAGCTCTTTTCTGATTCTCTAAACATGAAAATATTTCCGAGTCCCTTGTCGTTTCGATCTCGTTAAAATGGCTGTGAAATGACGTCTACCCAATATACATTTACCCCTTTTTCAGGATGGGATAGATTATTTACGAAAAAGGAATACCCTAGCCTATCATGATTAGGAGGTTTTCTCAAACATAGTTTTCTACCTTTTCGGATCTGAGGAACTATTTACGAAAAGGTACCATTGGAATTTACTTTTCTGCTATCTTTTCAAACTCTCTAAACATGAAAAGACACCGAGGTCTTCCTTTGTCAGACTCGTTAAACCCTGATGACATCAGATCCAATCGTAATGACGTATTCAAGTTTCTCCTTCCTAGGGCTTGTTAAATGTACTAGGATGGATTCATCCGAAGGACAGACTTATATTACAAGCATATGCTATCCCCTTCAAGCTTGTTCTCAAAAATAATTGGGGTACTCACCAGAAATTGTAGGGAAAAATGGAACCAATATCGTCGTTGTGTCGGCAGTATGTCACTCTTGAACATGGCACTTGTCTGCATTCATGTTGGGTTGGGGACATCTCATCTCATTATTTGTTTGCCTCTGTGGGTTTGGGTAATCCCTTTTGACGTCTCATCTTCTCTTTGCCTCGTCATCATGACCTATGATATTTTGATGTCAGATACTACCAAATCCACTGTGGTGCTGCTGATATGTTCAAGAGAAGTTGACCTCTGCAAGTTTTAACCTTCCTCTGATTCTCATCTGATCCTGATTCACAAACATTATTTTCCTCTGTCTCATGTCGATGATGTGGGAAACACTATGGCCCACCTTCAATCAAGGTCACTTCTTGTCGACTTTAGCTCATTATCCAGGAATTTGATCTAGAGACTCCCTTCCAGTACCTTGGAGCCTGCATGCCTCAACGATAGGCTCTTCGCATTCGACGCAAGGTTTTCATCATTGACCTTCGATCGGATGATTCTACGGGTGTTTGATGCCAGCTCAATGTTCACATTCCGTGGATTGTACCTATAGTACCTTGAGGGCCATTGTCGTTATTGGTGGTTCCTCTCGTGTATGTTAACAACTTTCATCATTGGATGGTAATCAGACGATGTTTTGGCATGTTCGAATTCAACTCACTTATTCACATGCCTGAACTTGTACTTTGTTCGGGTTGAGATGGAGCGCAAGACCCTGGATTTTTTCTACTGGAATTCGGGTTACGATTTTGTGGATTATCATGGTTGGTTACATGACTCATTTCTTGGATGGTTGCGACCATACCTGAGTCTATTTATCAATCCTTACTGGATGGCTACGTCCATGCCTTGGATGTGGATTATTGTATACTCTGTTATGGATGGTTGTGCCCATACCACATATATCATGTATTTGAGATTTCATTTGTACTTGTCTATGTAGGTTTTCCAATGACAATGTTTTCATTTTGGCGCGTTCTCGTAAAGAATTTCATCCCTCTCTCTCTTTCGGGCCTCATGCTTTAGGGGGTGTCTGTTAGACAGTAATTTTTCACCATCCCTGGAATCCCCCGTACCGCACATTGGAGGGCTTATTCCGTGACCTGTGAGCAGTGACATGACCTGAAACCACTTTCATGGCATCCCCCTTGACATGGAAAATCATTCCCTTGAAGACAATTTCCTGTGAAAAGCCCTAAAAATAGCCTTTTTAGCCTTGGCACAACTAGCTAGTTCAGCCCTCACGCCAATGGGGGAAATCCACCAAAGAGGGTGCGCCAACAGGTGCTCCGTCCCAGTGTATCACCCACGTCAAGCTTAATAAGGAGTGTTTTTTAAAAATAAATGGCGGAATTTTGATTCCAACCAACTTATGGACTGGTCTCTAAATTGAGTTAGGAGGTTTGGCTCTGGATCTCCATGTAGGGGAAGTGGTTTTCCACCTATCATGGAAGCTTCCTTGAGGATAGGGCCAATCCCATCATTGTAGGGATCCAAACTCCCTTTCCACCATCTATATAATCTTTCCATTTTCCCTTTGCAAGCTAGCCTGAATAGAGATGAATTAATTGTAAGGAGATTATCGTCAAACAGCCAAAAAGAGAGAGACTTGTCCTATTCCCGACGAGCTTTACCAAGACGTACTCGTCTGTCTACTCGCTGAAGGAAGATCCAGTGTCAGAGCTCAGGTTGTATCTTTCTTTGTTCTGATTAATAATAAGCGACTTCAATTATGGTTCCACTTAGATGTTCATGTTTTATGTTATGAGTTGTATCTTCTCTGAATGATACATAATTGCATGTGTTAGGTTTTACGCTTGTTTGTTTGTTGTTTCTTCTTGTGCGTGCAGGTGTTCGATCGTGTCGAGCGGGAGAATTGTGATCTGCCAAAGCAAGGGATGGAAGTTCTATATTCTCCACAAATGACAACAGCGTAGAACTTAAGGTAGGCCTCTTGTTGTAACTTGGTCTTTTGCAATAAGGAACTTGCGTCTTAGCATGAATCGGTTGTTGCTAGACCCGATCTGGGCTAGTAGGGATCACCTCTGTCCGTAGAGGGGATTTACCTCTCCAACAAGAACACTACCAAGGCTTTCTCTAGCTCATCTTGTTTCTCCTGTTTCTTCTTAGCCTGCAAAACATCCAATTTTGAAGATAAAGTGCTAAGAATATCAGTTTTAAATTTTTCAAATAAATTACCCATTTCAACTCGGGTTACTCAAGCTTCGGCAACTGATTTTAAAATCTTAGAAGAATGATCTCTTGGTCCTCCTCCAATCTTGGAATTTCCTCTTGAATATATCTTACAAATATCACACATTTCATCATAACTCAACTTCAATACATCACCTGCTCCCATTATATTTAAGACCTCCAGATATTCTAGTCTGATTTCCCTAAACAAAATTTTTCTCTTGGTCTCTCTATCCAATTGATTCATATTAGATCTTTCCAAATTGTATTGGACTCCTTCTACCAAATATTCAAGGCTCCCCTTCCTTCTGAGTCATCCCAAAAATATCTTCTCTGAGGACTCTGGTCTTATAGTTTTCTTGGTACTTTCTTAGGAATACCTTATTTATTTCATCCCAAGTTGCAATGGATTTTGACCCCAACCCCATAAACCACCTAAGAGATGCATCCTTCAATGTAACAGGAAACAACTTTAGCTTCTAAGCATTGGAATAATAGTCATAGCTTCGACACCATACATCAAATTCGAATAGGAAGGCATCTGGATCCTCCCTAAAAGTACCACAAAAATTAGGCAAGGCCGAAGGAGGGATATTTTTCCTCTGAGTAGCTCCACCAGTCTGCCAAATAGGGAATTCAAATGTGACTAGTTTCTCCTTCTTATTATCAAAGCCTCCATTGGTATTACCAGTACCTTCTTCATGAGTCATATAGTCCAAGAAAGAGTGGGACCTTTGAAGACTATAGAATCCTCAGAGTCAATGGTATGGAATTCTGGTTCTTTAACAGGGTCCACAAGAAACTCTTCTTTGACATGACCATTGAGAAGAGATGTTGTCTTTCTTGAAAGGGGAGATTCTAGATGGCCAGTGTTAATCATCAGTGATTTTTTGTTGATATCAAAAGATTGACTAAGTAATGATCCTGGATTTCTAAAAAAAAAAATTGTGAAATATTGTGAGTTTTAGAAATCTCACTGCCTTCATTATCCTAAAATGCCTAGATGTTTCAATAAATTTATTCATTGTTGCCTTCTCATAATTTACCCTGCTACTTCGAAAAGACTCCATTTTCTGGGCCTACTGATCTCATTTTATTCCCCTCCTCACACTCTCATTCACTCCTTTTTTCCCTCTGAAAAACCCATTTTTTCTTCCCTTTTTCTAAACCCTCCTAAAATAATCTTTTGGGAGTTTTGTTTTCATATATAAACTCTGTTTTTTATTAAAAACCTGCCCTTCATGTAAACAGACCTAAACCCCTTTTCCTTCTATCCCCAACCCCCTTTACCCCCATAAAACCCTGACCAATGCTTATTCTTATCCCCTTCCTCCATTCCAATAAAAATCCACCCCTTTTTCATTTTATTAAACCCCCAAACCTTGTTATAAACGCCCCATAAACCTTTGAAAAATCAAGAGCGGGCCCCGATTTCCATTATACCCAAAGCCCCTTCCAAAAAAATTATAATTATCACATATTTCATTAAAATATTTAACCTCGGGCCCCATCCTCCACTAAATACCGCCACCCAATCACACCTCGCCACTTTTCCTACACTTCGCTGATCCCATCACCTGCTCACCCCTCTGATGTACGTCAACAATGGATCTCCCATCCTGAGATCCAAAAGCCGACACGACATATCACAAATAAATTTGCGATGGGGTTCAAGTTTTATAACCCATGTGAAGTGGGTGGTTTTCTCTAGCCACGTATTGCTCCCTAAACTCTATCGCATCTGTTTCACCAAAACCCACTTACCACCTTCTGCCCACATGATAAACCACTGCGGTTTTTAAAAACCACCTTTTCCCTTTGCACCAAAATTCAAACCCTCTCACCTCCCTTTGAATTCCTCTCGGTTTCGATTCCAGAACCTCGCCCCTGTGCCATTTATTCCTCTCCAAATGCACTCTGAGCACCCGAGATCCCCTGAAAATCTAGTGAACCCCCTTCGCATGCTTTTAAATTAATTGTTTGTATTTTGTGCAGGTGTTAGGGTCCCGTGATTTGGCCGATTGGCTAGCCAAATGACGATGTAACATCAAACCAAGCTTTGGAGCCCAAGGACCTAGCCTTCCTGGACTCAGAGAGGGCTCTCTCTATAAGTGTAAAAGATGTCGGTGTGTTTACTTGCGATGTTCAGATATTAGGCTAGTTATGAAGTGTGTTTTTTGGTTTTTTAGTTTTTAAGTTTTCGAGGGATAAAATTGATCAAATACATAAACTGGATAACAAGATGTAGATAAATTGGGCTATGGGGTCAAACAAGTCAAGGAAAGCTTATGAGGTGATGATGTAAAGCTGCTGTAGGGCCGATTTGATTCACGATAGAAGGGATCTCTGGGCAAAATGGATTAAATGGACAATAAGTTGGTGAAAGACGAGGGATTTCAAATGTAACTAGTTAATAGCAGACATAAACATGTAATAGCAAGCCATTAATCATGCTAAGTATAACTACAAGCTAATTAATGCATAGAAATCAAACATTCCAGCCATACATAGAGATATAAGACCCTCTAACTTCGGGAAATGGCTATCAGACTTTGGGGAAAACACATAAGAAAAACTAACAACTCATAAACTATGTCGGAACGCCTAAACATAGTTTCTAAGTCATTGGGCACTTGGACAAACAAGTTGTCATAGTCTTAGGCAAAGGGCTAGATCGGGACTAGGCCTCCTTGGTTCAACAAGATGAGCAACAAATCAGTCAAAGAGAAAGTTTTATGGACAGAACTATGGGCAGCTTGTAGGTAGGTAGGGAAAACCATACATCCTACTTAACATACATAGAACTGATGAATAAAACTTAGCAACAATACCTTAGGTTACTAAAGAGCAGCTAAGAATTCTTGAGCATAACTAAGGGAGAAGAAAACATCAAGCTATGAAGATTCAGGGATTTTGAGGTGCCTCCATGGGCATATCTCAAAATCAATCTTTACTGATCTATAGCAGCAAGAAATATGAATTATGAGTGAAAAACTAGAAGACAAAACACATTAGGAAGCACTATACCATTCTACCATGTCAAGGAATCCATCAACAATCCTTCATCATTCCTCAAAAGCATCCAAGAGGCAGTCCAAAAATCATAACTCAAGTGTATTCTTCAAAGCTCATATGACCAATGTATTAATTCTTCTCTCAAGTTCAGCCTCTGATTTACAATGAAACCCATGGAATAAATAGGCTTGAGGGAGAAAAACCTCATGGAGCAACTAGCTATCCCATTGGCCAAGTCAAAATATCTAAACTTGTCCTTGAGGCTTTGCAAAGCCCAAGGCACAAAATATCCCATAAAATATCTAAAAAAACTGCTAAAAACGGAAATTATATTGACTTTACATGATTTCCCCATGATAAAAATAGCTTAACGCACATTTGGGAAAAGCAGATTTTTGGAGTTCAAAAATTACAAAAATACTTCATATTTATGCCTGAAAAAGGTCCCCTGACTTTCTGAAGGCAAATGGCAGCCTTCCCGGTGTTGAAATGAGGCTCATGATAGCTCGTTGGAAAGCTTTCTGTGTCTACTTTCCGACGCAAGTGAAATCACCTCAATCTGATCTCTGAATGTCCCACAAAACTATACCTGTGTGCAAAAACCCAGAAAATAGCAGACTGCTGATATGGCGGGCAGAATGTGCAAAATGAGGCTATTTTTCGCCAATTTGAGGGGGCGACTGATCTTCAAATGCCCTGAAAATCGCTGGAGACCTGCTCATGGAATTATGGCATCCATCGGTATCATCCTCCTCCCTTGAAAACTCATCAAACTGAAATGGCGAATTTATGAGTTTTTGGCCAAAAACCCAAAAAATACCAAAAAACAAAAAGTTGCCGAAACAGGCCCAAAATTGGCATGCATGACCCTCAAGGGTCCATAGAGACATGTTCCGAAGCTGAAGCCAAAATATCAAGGGCTGATATGCTTTTTGCTTCCTTCCGTGCTAGGCGCTTCCCCTTCAACCTCTTCAGCTTTTCTTGTGCTACCTTTAGTTTGCACCAGGCAAATTGATTTAGCTTTTGGAAGTGGTGTGTTCTCTTCTTCTGCAGCTCAAGATCCCGGTTTTCCCTCTCAAGTTTTGTTTCCAAATGCTGGTTAGCTCTCTCAAGCCATGCTTCTTTGTTTTCCTCAATTTCCTGCTCAAGGAGGGCAGTGAGAGGAAAGGCTTCGAAATGAGCTTGTTCTTCTGCTCTCTGTTTCTCCAAGGCTCTTCTAAGCCCGATGGTTCTAGGCCTCTTCCGCCTAGGCTGGTCTTCCTCCTCTTCATCATCAAACTCGCCAATGAGATCTTCAATTCTTGCTTGTGCCTTTTCTGCCTCTTTCTTATACTTGATCGCCCTTGCCTCATGAATGGCTGCATGATACTTCATTTGTTTGTTTTCAACCTCTAAGAAGTGGTTGAAATTTCTCGCCCTTTGAAGGTCTTCTTGTAACACCTCAATTTGCCCCTCTTTGTGAATGAGGAGGTTTTCAAGGATGCGGGTCTCGTTATCACTGTCATCGCTTGGGATAGGGATGACAGCTGATTTACCTCCATGCTTGGCACTTTCTCCAACTATGCTTTTGCCTTTGAATGCCAATCTAGCGCTTTTTCTCCTTGGCAAGCTAGAAGTTGTATTTTTGGGCAATTTCCTCTTTCTAGGAACAGTTTTTGTCACTGTCAAGGAGGCAGCTTCAGCTTGTTGTCCTTCCTCAACATCCTGTCCAGTTTGTGGCTCAAAAGGCGCTTCAAATGTTTGCCCAACTTGCTGCTCCTCAACTACTGTCTGCTGCTGTTCCTCTTCCTGTACTTGCTGCTGTTCATCAACCTGTAGCTGCTGCTGTCCCTCAAAATCTGGCTGTTGCTGTTCACTAATCTCCAACTACTGCTGTCCCTCAAAATCTGGCTGCTGCTGTTCACTACCTTCTTTTCCTCCCTGTGGTTCACTGCCCTCTCCTTCTCCCTGTTGACTTGGCTGCCCAGTGGTCATCTTGAGTTTTTTAGGGGTAGGCCTACGAGACAAAGGCACTGGGCGATGGACAGGCTGAGTAGGAGACACATGAACAGGAGGGATAGTGGCGAAATCTGCATGGCTAATGAATGAATCCCATGAAACCCCTTTCTTCTCCAGTTGGTGTAAGAAGATAATCTTGATCAAGGAATGATGAAAGAGAGAAGGGATTTGCTGAGGTGGAGCCTTCTTTTGGACAGTAGCTGCCATTTTCTCTATGCTTTTGGACAAAAAGTATGGAAGGTTTAGCTACCTGCTTCTGGTAAAATGCATCAACAAGCGGACATGATAGGCATAAATTTGGTTAAACCTCCCTTCACAAGTGAAATATCTCATTATGGCTTTCATCAGCGGAGCATAACTGTCAAGAAGATAGGAGAAGGGGAAAATAGCAGTGATGGTTTCCCTATGTTCAGGTTTGATGAAAGGTTTATAATCCTCCAGATCAAGATGCGCTTGTTTAAACCACTTTTCACCATGATATGGGATCTTGGTAGCTTTGGATACATACCTTGGAGAGATTTTGAAGTCAAGACCTGCTAACTGGAAATGTTTGTCCTTGAATCTCAAAGCGCACAAATGTGTAAGTGGCGAGAAACTCTTGACTTCTTCTATCCTCTGACAGAAATCAAGACAGCCTACTTCATGGAAATTGAAAAGCACCGATGGGTGAGCATTGATTTCTTCTATGGAGATAGGCTCATATCTCTTATGTGGACCGCTCTTGTGATCTCGCTTTGGAGGCATTCTGACTTTGACCAAACTTTGGAAGAGGCAAACTGCCTTCACTGTATGAAAAATGTTCTACTGGATTGAAACTAGTTACTAGACTGTTTGGACAGTTTAGACAATGTGGTTTTGATGAAATGCAACAATTTTTCTTTAAATAAACCACCTCTGCACTCTTTAAAAAACAGCCCTCCAACTCTGGATGCACTTCAGCCAGGCAAACTTTTTAACAATGGTACCATGTGTAAAGATGGGATAACTGCTTTGTAGATTCCCTGTGCACAGTTTTGAACAATCACCCCTCTTGTGAATTTGTTAGAGTCCAACCTACACTGGTATTTGTGTCTTCAAACATAACTCAAATATTAAAACCCTGCTCTTCAGGTCATTTACCTTGAAAATACCTCTGTCAACAGATTTCTATAAAAGAGACCATACAGTGGAAAGGAAAGGATACTTTTTGGTTAGGTGAAATATTAGCCCACAGTGTTTAGGAAAACACCTTTCACTTGTGAATTTTGAGAAATCAATCACCACCTTTGTACCTCTGGCTTCAAATGTTAAACTCGATCATCAACAACCCTGCCTTCTAGAAAATGGCCCTATTTCACCCTTAGAATCTCTCTGTCAACAACTCTTCACAATGATACAATGTAGTAAAAAGAAAAAGCAGACCTAGGTTGGGTGTAAAATCAGTGCACAGTGGTTTAGAAAACACACTCTTTGTTTGTGAGTTTAAGGGATACACCAACACATCTATACCTCTGTCTCCAATATTAACTTCAATCACTAACAACTCTGCTCTTTAGAAAATGGCCCCTTTCACTTGTGAAGTTTTAAGAAATCAAACACCACCTTTGTACCTCTGCCTTCAATGTCAAAATTTAACCATCAACAACCTCTGTCCTTAACTATGCTGTTCACCTTTGGAAACTCTTTGTTAACAAATTCACAGTGGGAGAATATAGTGAATGAAAGGCAATCTGCTTAAGTAGTGTGCTTGTGAGAAAATGCCAATGATTACTCTCTTTTTTGAAATCTTAGATGTCAACCTATACACAAAAACTCCTTTTTCAAGGAGGCTTTCAAACATTTAACAATTTCTGTCCTGTACAGGTGTGTTCACCCTCCACTGTTTGCATATGTAAAATCAACCCTTAGTTTTTAACCAGCCAATACACAGTTTTGGAGCAAAGATTGACAGGGTTTTTAGAAGACTGTAAAGCTTTTAGACAGAGGTTATAGTAGTTTTATCTGGTTAAAACAATCAATGGTCCTTTATGAATGCAGCTTTCTGGTGATATGGTTAAAACCTCTGCTAGGATGAATAATACTTGCAAAATAGGTTTTGAACAATCAATAAACAGTCAATCAACAGTTTTCCCCTGTAGCCTCGAGGTGGCTTTGAATAACACGGCAAAATGTGTGAGAAATAACTTTAAGATTGATGAAAACCCTTGTGTGGAGCCGGAGTAACACCAGGGATCTTCAGAAGCTGCGCGGCACTCTTTGCAGTCAGCATGTCGCGCAGAAATCACCGTGGGTGGCCTGTCGGGTCGACCAGTCGGGCGGCGTCGCGCTGTAAACGGTGGCCCGTGTAAATTTACGCCCAGGCACGTCGCGCCAAAACCCAGGCACGTCGCGCAGTTTTTCTCAGTGCAAACTTTTGAATTTTCGACCAGATTTTCTTGCCTTGGTGCTAGGGAGACCGGATTTTGATTCTAGTTTTTTGAAAATGAATTGCCACTCTCACACTTCAACCTTATATCATTTTTAAAAAAAAAACATTCTCAACGGCCATTCTATTTTAAAAATAGAACTTTGGTTTGGTTTTTTCTGCGGAGTTTTTTTTTTTTTTTTTTTTGAAAAACCTTAGATTCTTTTAACTTCGGTACTTTCAAAACTTGCTTTGGAGAGTTGCCATACATTTGACCACATGTAGATCACGGACTTTAGCACAGGTGTTAGGAGGAGGACCTCCAGCTTTGTTCTTTGGGGGACATTTCATCACCAACCTTTAGACCTTAAAAATGTCTCCATAATCTTGGGGCTGTTTCTGCCACTGTGTTTAATGGTACAGGTACAAGTTGCTGCATCTTTTATGACCTGCAATGTTTCTCCAAAGAGGGGAATTTTTTACTATAATCCTCTGCTTGACAACTCATTATGCCACATCTCTGTCACTGTTTATTTAATACTGTATCTTTGTGCTACATCTGCCCTTTGGAATGATGACAACTGTGTTTGTTTTAAGACATATAAACAGTGGCAACTCATCAAAACCAACTTCTTCTGCCTATTCATAAGATTGTATACCCATTCGCCTCCTCCATCTGAAAAGACAAGCTTGTAAAATATGAAAACAGGGCTCTTTGATACACAGTCATTATTTTGCTTTGATCAGTGTGTTAACCCCTTTTTGTCAATAGAACCATTTCATGACTGAACTATGTTCATTGTTTCCTCTCTTGGCGATTTTTAGCAAGGAAGGGCTATTCATAATGCGCCAAAAACATTTGAAAACTGTAAACACCATTTCTTGAAAAGCGCTTCTTTGGACCTTTGGCATGTGATATTGTTTTGTTGCTTGAACCTTTCCCTAAGGAAAAGTCTTCTTTTTGGTATCAATGGCACACATATATTCAATATTTTCTCTTTTCTATTGCAGGTACATTCTGACAGATAGCTCTTTGAAGAGGGAAAATAATACCTTTGCACCATAAACAGTAACACTTACCTGTGCAATGACTCCTTTATTCAATTTCTTTGTGTCCTTTCTCCATTTCAACAATTTACATGATTTGAAAGCTTGAGATGACCTCCTTTATCAGACCAGACTCTTTTTCCTAGCATATTTCAAACTCTGTTCCTGTTATGACCATCACTCAAATTCATAAAACGTGGACATATGTTTCACTGTTCAATACAAAGCAAACCTGGACCTTTGCAATCTTCCAAGTCAATATTGGCCAGCGCCCTCTGCTTGTGGATGAAGGAGGCGCCCTAACCCTCTGCTTGTAAATGAAGGAGGTTCTGGGCCTTGAAAATTTACCAGTTTGCTGAGACAGTGGTGACCTTTTTCCTGTGATTTTCATGCTGGAAAGAGCTGTGAAGTCCAGATGAGTAGCTTTCTGTTTTGCAGACATATCTAAAGGCTCAAGTTACATTTAGAAGCATCTTTTCCTCTAACTGTAAACTCAAACATTTACTCCATGAGATGAAATATATTTCCTGCCTTTGTAGAACCATAGAACACTGTGAAAAACCTAATAGTCAGCTTGAGATTGGGTTTTATGCAGTGCTGAGATCTAGGGGGTGTGAGTGGCGCGACTTAGGGTTGCTTGTCAAACTAATTTGCAAAGTAGGCGGTCAGTCATGGTTGGTCTGTAGCAGATGGAGGCTTTTTGGCTTTTTGATGATTGCCAAGGGTGAAATGTCTTAAAGCGCCACTTCCTAACATAGGGGAGACTTTTGAAACAGATGTGGATTTGCCTTTTAAAGCTGATGGGCAGATCAAGAAGGCTGAAACTAGATAGGCTAGTGACAATGAGGTTTTGATTTCGGCATGGGCGAACTGAAAAGGTAGAAGGGTGAAAAAAGTTTTGGGAGGGTTTTCTGGATGACATATTGACATAAGGAAATCAGTTTCTAGAAAACTCAGCTGAAGATATAGTCATCACTAATATGTAAAAAATATTGATGGCTAACAGTGGCTCCATTTGGGGAGGGCAGCTCCTCGTCAGGAGGTGTCCAGAATTCAGATTTTTGGCTTATGAAGACCAGTGCCTTATCCATTGGCGCAAAATTTACCCTTTTCTTGATGTTATTTCTGAAAAATGACAGCATGGTTAACATCAATGATATTTCTACCTACCCCACTATCTTTCCTAACATTTTTTCTTCTCTTTGGCGCATTTGAACTAGCAGCCTTTTGACAATGCATATTTTTCTTTTTGAAAAATGAAACTATCTATTTCTACTCTTATATCTGCCGGGAGTTCAGATTAAGCTGATGAACTCCTTCATTTCTCTACCTAAAACTAGATCGACTGTCAAGCTTAAGCAGTTTGACAGGATTTCATTCTCTAATCTACAACATGAAATTCAAAAATGATCAAATCAGGATTAGGCAGTCTGATTTGTCATGCATTTGCGGCATAAAAGACAAGCTGCACACAAATGTTATTCTGCAACAAAGGAAACTAGACAAGTGGGGTTAAGATGTACAATGTGTTTTTCATCCCTCACTTCTCTCTTTGGTTCTGTTTTAGGCATGTGGAACCAGAATCTCTCCCTAATCTAAGCTCTGTGATAAGTCAATCTTACACAATGTTGACTATCTTGGCACTCACTAACTTATCAACAAATAAATTTAAACATGCTCAGCTATGATTAGGCTAGATAGCTGAACAAGACATTGGAGCACTAGTAGCGGCATTTAGACTTGCTCGCTTTCCGAAAGACTATTTTTTGGAACATGGGACCTTTGTTCTATCTTTACTTGCCCTCTTTTCTGCTTTTTACTGTTTTTGACTTTCCTATCTTTTACTGTTTTTGACTTTTCTATTTTTTCAATATTTTAAACAATGGTATGTACAATGACTGAAAGTGTCTCAACCTCAAAAATCTTGGAAATGACGGAATTTCAGCATCTTATCCTCGTAAGGATCTCCTCTCACCCTTGGCCCACTTAACTCTTGAAAAGAAAAATTTGGGAAATTTTCTCTCTCTAACGTAACATAGGGATTTATGCAAGAATCTCTAAACAGTCCAGTATCCTCCCTTTGTACCTCTCTGAATATCTGATTTCCACTCCTTTCCTTACTGTATGCTTTCTTCAGGTAATGTATGTACTCTTGGTAATTCTTGAAATAGATAGTGACATCATCAAGGTATGCAAAAATACAGAAATTTAAAACTGGGAACATGGCCTTCATGAACAGATTTTTGATATTGGGTGGTTTAGCAATTTTGAACTTGAAATCAAATTTACCTCCCGCAAACTGGAAAAGATCTTTAAGTTGTCTTCTTTGCAAAGGAATCTGATGATTATGATCTGAAAGATGATCTTGCAAGAATACATGATTAAAAGCATTTTCAATTGGTGAATCATGATCTTGGGTAGAAAAAACATGATTTTTGTTATATGGAGATGCAGTATTATTTCTAAAATCAAAGCAGATTCTAGGGCCACTAGTTTTATTTTTGATCATTTCAGTTTGTTTCAGTTTGTTGTGTTTGCTTTTGTTAAAGTTGTTCTTTGAGGAAAAGGTAGTGATACAATGTTTTCCCTTGTTTTTTCTGTAGAAATTAGTATTTTGCATGAGATTCCTGATTTTAGCATTTCTAAGTTCTTCATGAAAGGATAAAATATGAGCCAATTTCAATAGTTCAGGTGTGCTGGGATTATAACTGTCATCCTTGCTCATAAGAAGTTCACCTGGCATTTTATCAAGATGTTGAGCTACCGAGGTTATGGTCAAAGTTTTATTTGCAGTAGGAGGGTCACATGATGGTAAATCTTTGAGGTATGGTAGAAACATTAAACTCCCTTTCTCCCGGGTTCCAAATAGGTTTATGATGTGTAGGTCTTCTAAAGCTTTTACCCGGAAGAAATTTCCACAAGTTACTGCTGGTGTCTGACTAAAGCTAGAGCAATTTTCTTGATAGTACATGAGGGTTTGTGCTTCTTGCTCTAATCCTACTTTGGAGATGGGAAACTTACTTTCCTCAAGACACAGCTGTTCATGATCATGGTAGTTTTGAGTGTCCAGTTCGTCATAAGGCACCAGGGACAACTGATGTGGTGGATCTAAGTCTATATCAGTTTCTTCTGACTCTTCCTCCATGTTTACATCAATATGCATAATGAAAGAGTTTAATTCGGACCGCAAAGAACACATTGGAATGTTATCTGGCCTATCTTGACTGCTAATCATGTATTTCATGTGTGATTCGCGGTACAGTATTCTGGTCTGACCAAACACAGGAATGGTGGCATATGACATGTCTAATTGGATATTCCCTTGAAGTTTGGCTCCCCAAGATCTGGATAGAAGCATCCCGTACTTGGGAGGAATGTCCGCCACTACTATATCCATGATTAGATGTTTAGCGGGTATTTGGGCTAGACTAAAACAAAGGTCTTTGATCAAACCCAGGCATTGGACTCTGCTTGAATCAAAGGAATACAAGTCTTTGTATGGTTTTGTGATTTCCAAGCCTAATCTTTCCATTACTACCTTCGGCATAAGATTATGCGAGGCGCCGGAGTCTAGCATGGCATTATGGAGGATTTGGTCGTGGATGTTTAGGCTAATGTAAAATGGAAGAGTAACTCCCTCTTGGAATTTTCCTTCTACCTTTGGACCAAATAATACTTCAGGAATGTCATCAGTGAGATTATCAGTGTTCGCACATTTCCTAGATTTAAGACTTTTAGTACTTGGGATTTATAAGAGTTTTGGGCAATGAGTTCAGTAAGAGGCATGGTGATTTTGATCTTAGCGATTTCGCCTTCAAAGCTAAAAGGCACTTGAAGTTTAGATATGTTTGTTTCAACTTTTTCAGCTAAGACCTTGTCTATGTTCTGAGTTTGTTGACCTTGTTTGGGGGTTTTGTTTTCCATAGTTGTTTTGGTGACCTTTGTGGAATTATCAGGAGTATCTGAGAGAGGACTAGTTTGGGTAACTTTAGCTTGGCTTTGGTCAGTCTTTTCAATCTTGATTTTGTCGTTGCCTACTACTTTCTTGAGGATGGTATTAGGGACTTTAGCAGTATCTGAGTTACCTTTCTTGACATTGTCTTGGTTTCTTTTACTTCTAAGGTCATATTGCCTGTGGGCTTCTATAATGGCATTCTGAAAATCTATGGCAGGGTCGTCAAGATCTTCATAATTGGTCTCATCTTGATCATGTGAAAAGAAGGCTTGTTCTTCTTCGGTGAGGTACACCTCACCTTCATTGTCAGACCCTATGAGGTTTAAATGATGTTCATCAAGAGGTTCTGAGTCCCTATCATCTTCTTCCACATAGTTTTCATGGAATGGTGGCCTGATCTGTTGGTCATTATCCCTTGGTCTGTTTTGGGGCTGCTCCCTCCTAAAGTTTTGGTTTCGGTTTCTGATTGGAGGGTTTGGCTGGTTGTCCCTAACAGGAGCTTTTTCATTGATCTTTTCCCACATTTTAGCCATGGATTTGACTAAGTCATCTATTCGGGGATCTAGGGAAGGTGATGAAGTGGAGACCTCGTCTCTATATGTGACTTTTCTTTCTGATCTAGTTCTAGCTCTTTTTTCAGCTAAGTTGGCATCTGCTTTTATAGCTATTTGTTGCATTTCCTCTAAAGTAGGGGGATCCTTGTCTCTCAGATGATATGTCATGTCCGGATCAAAACCCTCGGGAAATTTTGCCAAGGCTAGACCAAGTGGAGGTTTGAAATGAGGTGGGAGGGAGTTATATACACTGTTGAACCTAGTACAGTAAGCTTGGACACTTTCCCCATTTTCCCGTTTTAGGTTGTTATATTCTGACGGGATTTGAATGGGGTTTCTTCGGATTTCCCACCTATTTCTGAAGACTTGATGTAGTTCTGGGATATCATGGATACTGTTTGGAGTTAAGCTTTTGAACCATGCTTTGGGTTCACCACCAAGACTTTGTGCAAATATTCTCATTCTGACAGTCTCGTCTTGTACCTCCAGGTATTCATAAGCATCAGTCATCCTACTTATATGTTGTTGAGGTGTGGTGGTGTCTTCTCCAGTAAAGTGTGGGATTTTGTCTTGATATTTATTTGGGAGAGGAGCCAAAGGCGGTGGCAACACCAAAGGTGCGTACCAGGCTGCCATGACTGGAGCTAATGGATGATGTACAAGATGAGGACTAGTAGGCTGAAATGAAGTGGTTTGAACAGGTGTAGCGGATGAACTTGGACTAGTGATCTGGTTTTGAGCAGATCTAGGATGATAGGAGCCAAATTGATAAAGAAGCTGGAAATCAGGAGGAGTGGTGGGTGAAGCTTCTCTAATAGGACTCTGTGGTGGGTTTAGGGGTTCAAGATCGTCGAATTTTATCTTACTATATGATTTACTTCGGGGAAGAGCTTGTGATGACTCTAGTTCCGAAGGTGAACCTAGAAGGGTATTGCGAGTTTTAGGTACAGATCTTGTTCTACGGATGGATCTATCGGTAGCTAGATGATCAGTTTCAGAAGCTTGCCACAGAATCTTCTCTGGGTCATCTACTATGATAGGGGGATTTGGGTCTGGATGGGATCTGGTATTGATTCTTCGGGAAGCCAGATTTTAGATCCAGAGTTTAGAGAGAATGGTATTGGTGAATGTTCTGGATGAATGATTTTTCTAAATTTTTACTAAGGTGAAGGATGGTCAAAAGTAAAGGGATGGATTAGTGGAGTCGCCAGGTGAAAATGGGTTGTTTTTGTGAAGATAGCTATGGTCCACCAATAATAACTATTTTGAGAATGTTTTTGAATTTTCTGAGTTTTATGTGCAGCCTATGGTTTAAAGTATCCTAGACTTGTTTCAACACTTTGCTAGGGTGATGAGAACAAAAAGAGTTTACTCTAAATGGGTCTATGGACTGCTTGCTTGTTTATGGTATCTAAAGGACCAAAGAGTCTATAAGAGTTTGCTGGACTATTATGTACTCAGTGTCTTACCATCTCCCGCTATGTTAGTGAGTGATGGGAAAGGTCTATCGGATAGTAGCCTAGAGTTTGGTAAAATAGTAAGGCTTACTAGAAGTTAGTGGAGTCGCCAGGTGGAAAATCAGTTGTTTTGAGATATACTTGTATGGTCCACCACCAGTAATGTCAAAAGCCAATCTAAGGGAGTGTTTTGGGGTTTTTTGAGTTTTATGTGCCTACAAGGTTTGGAAGAGTTTTCTATAACTGACTCATCATTTTTCTAAGATGGTGAAAGAGCTATTTTCTACCCGTCAGACAATATCTAAGTTTACTAAGCTTGATTGAGACTTCAAAAGTTACTAAGGTGTGCTTAGATTGTCACTAACTCAGAAGGTCCTACTGTGAGTGTCACTATGTTAGTGAGCAGTGGGATAAGTCAATCAGATAGTATTCTTAAAAAGTCTTTAAAGGTGAGGGAAACTAAGCTTGTTTAATACTCAGAGTCCCACCGTGATCGCCATTACGTTAGGGTCCCGTGATTTGGCCGATTGGCTATCCAAATGATGATGTAACATCAAACCAAGCTTTGGAGCCCAAGGACCTATCCTTCTTGGACTCAGAGAGGGCTCTCTCTGTAAGTGTAAAAGATGTCGGTGTGTTTACTTGCAATTTCCTGATATTAGGCTAGTTATGAAGTGTGTTTTTGGTTTTTTTAGTTTTTAAGTTTTCGAGGGATAAAATTGATCAAATACATAAACTGGATAACAAGATGTAGATAAATTGGGCTATGGGGTCAAACAAGTCAAGGAAAGCTTATGAGGTGATGATGTAAAGCTGCTGTAGGGCCGATTTGATTCACGATAGAAGGGATCTCTGGGCAAAATGGATTAAATGGACAATAAGTTGGTGAAAGACGAGGGATTTCAAGTGTAACTAGTTAATAGCAGACATAAACATGTAATAGCAAGCCATTAATCATGCTAAGTATAACTACAAGCTAATTAATGCATAGAAATCAAACATTTCAGCCATACATAGAGGTATAAGACCCTCTAACTTCGGGAAATGGCTATCAGACTTTGGGGAAAACACATAAGACAAACTAACAACTCATAAAATACGCCGGAACGCCTAAACATAGTTTCTAATTCATTGGGCACTTGGACAAACAAGTTGTCATAGTATTAGGAAAAGGGCTAGATCGGGACTAGGCCTCCTTGGTTCAACAAGATGAGCAACAAATCAGTCAAAGAGAAAGTTTTATGGACAGAACTATGGGCAGCTTGTAGGTAGGTAGGGCAAACCATACATCCTACTTAACATACATAGAACTGATGAGTAAAACTTAGCAACAATACCTTAGGTTACTAAAGAGCAGCTAAGAATTCTTTAGCATAACTAAGGGAGAAGAAAACATCAAGCTATGAAGATTCAGGGATTTTGAGGTGCCTCCATGGGCATGTCTCAAAATCGATCTTTACTGATCTATAGCAGCAAGAAATATGAATTATGAGTGAAAACTAGAAGACAAAACACATTAAGAAGAACTATACCATTCTACCATGTCAAGGAATCCATCAACAAGCCTTCAACATTCCTCAAAAGCATCCAAGAGGCAGTCCAAAAATCATAACTCAAGTGTATTCTTCAAAGCTCATATGACCAATGTATTAATTCTTCTCTCAAGTTCAGCCTCTGATTTACAATGAGACCCATGGAATAAATAGGCTTGGGGGAGGAAAACCTCATGGAGCAACTAGCTATCCCATTGGCCAAGTCAAAATATCTAAACTTGTCCTTGAGGCTTTGCAAAGCCCAAGGCACAAAATATCCCATAAAATATCTAAAAAACTGCTCAAAACGGAAATTATATTGACTTTACATGATTTCCCCATGATAAAAATAGCTTAACGCACATTTGGGAAAAGCAGATTTTTGGAGTTCAAAAATTACAAAAATACTTCATATTTATGCCTGAAAAAGGTCCCCTGACTTGCTGAAGGCAAATGGCAGCCTTCCCGGTGTCGAAATGAGGCTCATGATAGCTCGTTGGAAATATTTCTGTGTCTGCTTTCCGACGCAAGTGAAATCACCTCAATCTGATCTTTGAAAGTCCCTCAAAACTGTACCTGTGTGCAAAAACCCAGAAAATAGCAGACTGCTGATATGGCGGGCAGAATGTGCAAAATGAGGCTATTTTTCGCCAATTTGAGGGGGCGAATGATCTTCAAATGCCCTGAAAATCGCTGGAGACCTTCTCATGGAATTATGGAATCCATCGGTATCATCCTCCTCCCTTGACAACTCATCAAACTGAAATGGCGAATTTATGAGTTTTTGGCCAAAAACCCAAAAAATACCAAAAAACAAAAAGTTGCCGAAACAGGCCCAAAATTGGCATGCATGACCCTCAAGGGTCCATAGAGACATGTTCCGAAGCTGAAGCCAAAATATCAAGGGCTGATATGTTTTTTTCTTCCTTCCGTGCTAGGCGCTTCCTCTTCAACCTCTTCAGCTTTTCTTGTGCTACCTTTAGTTTGCGCCGGGCAAACTGATTTAGCTTTTGGAAGTGGTGTGTTCTCTTCTTCTGCAGCTCAAGATCCCGGTTTGCCCTCTCAAGTTTTGTTTCCAAATGCTGGTTAGCTCTCTCAAGCCATGCTTCTTTGTTTTCCTCAATTTCCTGCTCAAGGAGGGCAGTGAGAGGAAAGGCTTTGAAATGAGCTTGTTCTTCTGCTCTCTGTTTCTCCAAGGCTCTTCTAAGCCCGATGGTTCTAGGCCTCTTCCGCCTAGGCTGGTCTTCCTCCTCTTCATCATCAAACTCGCCAATGAGATCTTCAATTCTTGCTTGTGCCTTTTCTGCCTCTTTCTTATACTTGATCGCCCTTGCCTCATGAATGGCTGCATGATACTTCATTTGTTTGTTTTCAACCTCTAAGAAGTGGTTGAAATTTCTCGCCCTTTGAAGGTCTTCTTGTAACACCTCAATTTGCCCCTCTTTGTGAATGAGGAGGTTTTCAAGGATGCGGGCCTCATTCTCACTGTCATCGCTTGGGATAGGGATGACAACTGATTTACCTCCATGCTTGGCACTTTCTCCAACTATGCTTTTGCCTTTGAATGCCAATCTAGCGCTTTTTCTCCTTGGCAAGCTAGAAGTTGTCTTTTTGGGAAATTTCCTCTTTCTAGGAACAGTTTTGGTCAACTTTCTCAGGAGGCGACTTGACTTCTTTGTCCTTCCTCAACATCTGTCCGAGTTTGTGGCTCAAAGGGCGCTGGCTTCTTTGCCCAACTAACATCTCCTCAACTATTTTGTCTGTTCTTTGTTCTGGTCATACTTAACTGCTTTGTTCAACAACCTGTAGGCTTCTTCTTCTCCCTCAAAAAATCTGGTACCAACTGCTTTGTTCACTAATCTCAAGCTACTGGCTGTCCTCAAATCACAAGTGCGCTGTTCCTCACCTTCTTTTCCTCCGTGGTTCTGCCCTCTCCTTCTCCTTGTGTACTTGGATGCCCAGTGATCATCTTGAGTTTTTTAGGGGTAGGCCTACTAGATAAAGGCACTGGGCGATGGATAGGCTGAGTCGGAGACACATGAGCAGGAGGAACAGTGGCGAAATCGGCATGGCTAATGAAGGACTCCCATGAAACCCCTTTCTTCTCCAGCTGGTGCAAGAAGATGAGTTTGGTCAAGGAATGATGAAAGAGAGAAGAGATTTGCCGAGGTGGAGCTTTCTTTTGGACAGCAGCTGCCATCTTCTCTATGCTCTTGGACAAAAAGTATGGAAGGTTTAATTGCCTGCTTCTGGTAAAATGCATCAACAAGCGGACATGATAGGCAAAAATTTGGCTAAACCTCCCTTCACAAGTGAAATATCTCATTATGGCTTTCATCAGCGGAGCATAACTGTCAAGAAGATAGGAGAAGGGAAAATAGCGGTGATGGTTTCCCTATGTTCGAGCTTGATGAAAGGTTTATAATCCTCCGAGATCAAGAATCGCTTGTTTAAACCACTTTTCACCATGATACGGGATCTTGGTAGCCTTGGATACATACCTTGGGGAGATTTTGAAATCAAGACCCGCTAACTGGAAGTGTTTGTCCTTGAATCTCAAAGCGCACAAATGTGTAAGTGGTGAAAAATTTTTGACTTCTTCTATCCTCTGGCAGAAATCAAGACAGCCTACTTCATGGAAATTGAAAAGCACTGATGGGTGAGCATTGATTTCTTCTATAGAGATAGGCTCATATCTCTTATGTGGACCGCTCCTGTGATCTCGCTTTGGAGGCATTCTAACTTTGACCAAACTTTGGAAGAGGCAAACTGCCTTCACTGTATGAAAAATGTTCTCTCTTTGGATTGAAACTAGTTACTAGGCTGACTGGACGATTTTAGCATTAATGTGGTTTGGATGAAATGCAACAATTTTTCTTTGAATAAACCACCTCTGTACTTCTTAAAAAATAGCCCTCCAACTCTGGATGCACTTCAGCCAGGCAAACTTTTTAACAATGGTACCATGTGTAAAAGATGGGATAACTGCTTTTTAGATTCCCTATGCACAGTTTTGAACAATCACCCCTCTTGTGAATTTGTTAGAGGCCAACCTATACTGGTATTTGTGTTTTCAAAACAAAACTCAAATATTAAAACCCTGCTCTTCAGGTCATTCACCTTGAAAATACTTCTGTCAACAGATTTCTATAAAAGAGACCATACAGTGGAAAAGAAAGGAGACTTTTTGGTTAGGTGAAATATTAGCCCACAGTGTTTAGGAACACACCTTTCACTTGTGAATTTTGAGAAATCAATCACCACCTTTGTACCTCTGGCTTCAAATGTTAAACTCGATCATCAACAACCCTGCCTTCTAGAAAATGGCCCTATTTCACCCTTAGAATCTCTCTGTCAACAACTCTTCACAATGATACAATGTAGTAAAAAGAAAAATCAGACCTAGGTTGGGTGTAAAATCAGTGCACAGTGGTTTAGAAAACACACTCTTTGTTTGTGAGTTTAAGGGATACACCAACACATCTATACCTCTGTCTCCAATATTAACTTCAATCACTAACAACTCTGCTCTTTAGAAAATGGCCCCTTTCACTTGTGAAGTTTTAAGAAATCAAACACCACCTTTGTACCTCTGCCTTCAATGTCAAAATTTAACCATCAACAACCTCTATCCTCAACTATGCTGTTCACCTTTGGAAACTCTTTGTTAACAAATTCACAGTGGGAGAATATAGTGAATGAAAGGCAATCTGCTTAAGTAGTGTGCTTGTGAGAAAATGCCAATGATTACTCTGTTTTTTGAAATCTTAGATGTCAACCCATACACAAAATCTCCTTGTTCAAGGAGGCTTTCAAACATTTAACAATTTCTGTCCTGTACAGGTGTGTTCACCCTCCACTGTTTGCATATGTAAAATCAACCCTTAGTTTTTAACCAGCCAATACACAGTTTTGGAGCAAAGATTGACAAGGTTTTTAGAAGACTGTAAAGCTTTTAGACAGAGGTTATAGGAGTTTTATCTGGTTAAAACAATCAATGGTCCTTTATGAATGCAGCTTTCTGGTGATATGGTTAAAACCTCTGCTAGGATGAATAATACTTGCAAAATAGGTTTTGAACAATCAATAAACAGTCAATCAACAGTTTTCCCCTGTAGCCTCGAGGTGGCTTTGAATAACACGGAAAAATGTGTGAGAAATACCTTTAAGATTGATGAAAACACTTGTGTGGAGCCGGAGTAACACCAGGGATCTTCAGAAGCTACGCGGCACTCTTTGCAGTCAGCATGTCGCGCAGAAATCACCTTGGGTGGCCTGTCGGGTCGACCAGTCGGGCGGTCGGGCGGCCTGTACAGGCGCGTCGCGCCAATGTACAGGCGCGTCGCGCTGTAAACGGTGGCCCGTGTAAATTTACACCTAGGCACGTCGCGCCAAAACCCAGGCATGTCGCGCAGTTTTTCTCAGTGCAAACTTTTGAATTTTCGACCAGATTTTCTTGCCTTGGTGCTAGGGAGACCGGATTTTGATTCTAGTTTTTTGAAAATGAATTGCCACTCTCACACTTCAACCTTATATCGTTTTAAAAAAAAAAACATTCTCAACGGTCATTCTATTTTAAAAATAGAACTTTGGTTTGGTTTTTTCTGCGGAGTTTTTTGTTTTTTTTTGTTTTGAAAAACCTTAGATTCTTTTAACTTCGGTACTTTCAAAACTTGCTTTGGAGAGCTGCCATACATTTGACCACATGTAGATCACGGACTTTAGCACAAGTGTTAGGAGGAGGACCTCCAACTTTGTTCTTTGGGGGACATTTCATCACCAACCTTTAGACCTTAAAAATGTCTCCATAATCTTGGGGCTGTTTCTGCCACTGTGTTTAATGGTACAGGTACAAGTTGCTGCATCTTTTATGACCTGCAATGTTTCTCCAAAGAGGGGCATTTTTTACTATAATCCTCTGCTTGAAAACTCATTATGCCACATCTCTGTCACTGTTTATTTAATACTGTATCTTTGTGCTACATCTGCCCTTTGGAATGATGACAACTGTGTTTGTTTTAAGACATATAAACAATGGCAACTCATCAAAACCAACTTCTTCTGCCTATTCATAAGATTGTATACCCATTCGCCTCCTCCATCTGAAAAGACAAGCTTGTAAAATATGAAAACAGGGCTCTTTGATACACAGTCATTATTTTGCTTTGATCAATGTGTTAACCCCTTTTTTTCAATAGAACCATTTCATGACTGAACTATGTTCACTGTTTCCTCTCTTGGCGATTTTTAGCAAGGAAGGGCTATTCATAATGCGCCAAAAACATTTGAAAACTGTAAACATCATTTCTTGAAAAGCGCTTCTTTGGACCTTTGGCATGTGATATTGTTTTGTTGCTTGAACCTTTCCCTAAGGAAAAGTCTTCTTTTTGGTATCAATGGCACACATATATTCAAAATTTTCTCTTTTCTACTGCAGGTACATTCTGACAGATAGCTCTTTGAAGAGGGAAAATAATACCTTTGCACCATAAACAGTAACACTTACCTGTGCAATGACTCCTTTATTCAATTTCTTTGTGTCCTTTCTCCATTTCAACAATTTACATGATTTGAAAGCTTCAGATGACCTCCTTTATCGGACCAGACTCTTTTTCCTAGCATATTTCAAAACTCTGTTCTGTTACTTATTATCACTCAAATTCATAAAACCTGGACATATGTTTCAGCATTCAATACAAAGCAAACTTTGGACCTTTGCAATCTTCCAAGTCAATATTGGCCGGCGCCTCTGCTTGTGGATGAAGGAGGCGCCCTAACCCTCTGCTTTTTAAATGAAGGAGGTTACCGGAGCCTTGACAATTTACGGTTCTTGAGATAATTGGTATCCCTTTCTTCACCCATTGATTTTCATCTTTGAAAGAAGTTTGTAAAGTCCAGTCAGGTAACTGCATTTGCAGACATATCTAAAGGCTCAAGTTACATTTAGAAGCAGCTGTTCCTCTAACTGTAAACTCAAACATTTACTCCATGAGATGAAATATGTTTCCTGTCTTTGTAGAACCATAGAACACTGTGAAAAACCTAATAGTCAGCTTGAGATTGGGTTTTATGCAGTGCTGAGATCTAGGGGATGTGAGTGGCGCGACTTAGGGCTGTTTGTCAATTTCATTTGCAAAGTAAGAGGTCAGTCATGGTAGGTCTGTTGCAGATGGAGGCTTTTTGGCTTTTTGATGATTGCCAAGGGTGAAATGTCTTAAAGCGCCACTTCCTAACATAGGGGAGACTTTTGAAACAGATGTGGATTTGCCTTTTAAAGCTGATGGGCAGATCAAGAAGGCTGAAGCTAGATAGGCTAGTGACAATGAGGTTTTGATTTCGACATGGGCGAACTGAAAAGGTAGAAGGGTGAAAAAAGTTTTAGGAGGGTTTTCTGGATGACATATTGACATAAGGAAATCAGTTTCTAGAAAACTCAGCTGAAGATATAGTCATCACTAACATGTAAAAAATACTGATGGCTAACAGCAGGTTTAATGGCAGGAAGCCCAAGGAGCATTCCATTAGTCAAAGAATGACCAAATTGACCTCTTGGTGACGATCTAGGAGGTAAAATAAAATAAAAATATGGCCAGGGGGTTTTCATTAATGTTTACCATCGATGAAGCATGATCATGAGATGGATCAAAGCCCTCCTACCTTGGCCAAGGAACCCCCCCTGCACACAGAAGACAAATACAGTTAGAAGAAATAGTGAAGAGATGAAAGGAAAGGTTAAAGTGCTAATCCTTAAAAAATGAAAGAAAAATCATAAGATTAGTAAATAAATAGAGTTTGAAGAAAGTGAAGACATACACTTATTAAAGGATAAAGAGAAAGACAACAATACAGAAAAATGAAGGATAAAACACGGTTTTAAAGCCTAATACAAAATTTTGATGATAAAACAATAAAAGATCTACCCAGATATAGCTTCGAATGACTCAACAGAGAAGCAATTACTCCTCCAAAAACAATTCTTCCACCTACAACATGATTTATTTCAACAAAGGCATCAGGCAGTTACTACACAGTCAGAGATATTTTGAAAGCAGCTCAAAAATTATTATAAAATTATTGCAAAGCCTTAAATTCAAGTATTTCACCTAATTCAACTCATAAGTTAAGAAAGAAGTTATTATTTCAGAGTAACCCCTTTCGGATTTTTTTTCTTTGGACCTTGCATGGTTTCAAAAGTAAAAAATCATTAACTTTGTAATAAATGACACTTAAACACTAGTCTCAGTTCCACCTCCTCATTTGCATATAAATATTGCATATGAGCCTCATTATCAATGTTGGTTACTGAGTTAAATTTGAGGATTGATGAGTTGTTGAGCTAGTTCAGGAATACTAGGCTGGATGGAGAAAGCTTTGAGCTGTAGAGACCTATTTTACTGGAATATGTAATTGGTTTGAAGATCAATAATGCAATGACGTTCACAAGATCCTTGATCTATGTTAATGGTGAACTTTTCCTTCTCTGTTATTATTTCTCCTAATGTTTAAATTTTATCCATATTCTCTGATAAAAGAACAGAAAATTTAGAATAGGATTTTCTATTATAGCACCCTCTTTCTGTCTGCATCTTTTATCTTTATGTATTCTTCTGTAAGGTCTGATTGGAGGATTTTTAACTACCCTCTAGTGACATCTAGCTTGTTATCTTAGAAATGATTCAATAGATTGAAACCAGGGAAATTTATGGTGAGCCCATGTCCCTTGAGTAAGACTTGAGATATATATATATATATATATATATTTTAAGACTTTCTTTGAAGTGTACTTAGCAGAGTCTAAACCAGGGAAGTCCTTTGGTCTGCGTTAAAATGTTTCTTTAAAGATCCTTTTGAGAGTTAGTTAGAAGCATATTAGATTGTTTTTGTTCGATCTTAGGCTTCTCTCACCATTATCTTACATGTTTTGTTTATTTGAAGGTAGTTCTTGAATTACTGGATTGTTTTCTTAGAGGTTTTCTTATTTAAAAGTTTGTCCAAAGAACTTCATGGTATGCCTTGTCCTTTGGATTGCTTCAAACAGTTACCTTAAAAGGATTTTCTTCTCTAAGTAGAGATATAATATCCTTAACTGACTATAGCTTTGATGCTTTCACAACTTATTATTATTCCATAATACAACCTAATCTAAAAGATCCACTTAATATAGTTAGCTTGCCCTTTGAAAACCCTAGTAGAGTTGTTGAATAATTAAGTCCTTTTATGACTCCATAGCCCAATGGATTAGTGTTTTCTCATAGTCTATCTTTTCAGCTAAAACATTCTCTCAGTCAACTCCAACCCTTGATCTATCAAACAACCTTTTCAATCAGCAAAAAACAAACAAGTCCTTAGAACTTCATAACTAGCCTAATATCATAAAAAAACATAAAGATATATCATTTAAAGACACTTATATAGAGAGATCCTTCTCTGAATCCAGGAAGGCTAGATCCTAGGATTCCAAAGTGATTCTGATGTGGCCCCTTGTAGTATTTGTTCTTTCCAATCTTGCAAATTAGATGGAGACAACATAGTGGCGACCATACTACGGAATAATAAGTAATAGATAACTTCAAAAACTCAGAAAAACCTCATTTTAAAACTCAAAATGAATCAAGTATCAGCCAAGAATGGTTCCTAATTGTTGATGGTGGATAACAATGAGTCCTATAAAAGAAGTAAAATCCTCCACCTGGTGACTCCACTAGTCTTCAGTAGGCCTTCTAACCCCACTGGTTTCCATAGACTCCACTGGGACACTCATTTTACCATTAAAACACCAGAAAACCCTAGTTAAAAAAAATTTTTGTGGATTAAGATTTTCTTTATACAAATTGGTTTGTCCTTTGAAGAATGTCATACTTAGCTAACCTTTCATATCCTTGGGTTTGAATCCTGGCTTCTATAAGAATCTATACTAGATCCCATCCTAGCCCAAATCCTCCTACAATAGTTGACAATCTTGAAAGCATCCTTAGGAAGTCTCCTATATCTAGAAATCCAACTGTTGACAGACCAATCCACAGAGAAATTTTTGTCCCTGAAAACCTTATAGCCTTTCAAAATACCCAAGTTGACTTATGCCATAAAATAAACCTATTTAGAACCAATTCAAAAAGTGGTATAGACCAGATAGACCTTGAGCCTATAAAATCACAGCAAAATAGTAGTAGGGAAGCCTCTCCTTACACCCCTCCTGATTTCAATTTTCTCTAAAAATTTTTCTACTCTCGTCCTAAATCTGCTCAAAATCACTTAGCTGGTCTAAGTAATTCTGCTACACCTACTCATATATCCACTATCCAAACCACTCCACTTCATCACATACCTCCACTCATAAACCCTCAACTTTTTAACCCTCCATTGTTTCCATCCCATATCATGGCAACATGGTATGATCCCTTAGTACTTCCTTTAGCTTTATTTGTTCTACCACAGGATTATCAATCCAAGATCCCTTTATATGATGCTAGTAGTTCTACTACTACTCAGCAATATGTGGACAAAATGAATGACTACTTTGACAGACAAGAAATAGATGATGAAACTGTTAAACTTAGAATGTTTTCTCAAAGCCTAGGGGGAGAAGCAAGGAAATGGTTCATGCCTTAACCCCTAACAGCATAAATTACCTCCCTGCTTTTCATCGACTATTCTTAAACAAATGAGAAGTCAAGAAGAACCCTCTCCAAATTTTATCGGAATATGAAAACATTAAGAGAAATGTTGGAGAAGGTGTATGAAACCCCCACAAGGTCTATTTCTAATGAAATTTCCTAATGGATTTGATCCAGAAATGGCTTACCAGTTAAGGGAAAGAGAACCCCTCACCTTATAACACATGCAGAGGGGAGCATTAAGTGTAGAGTAAAATATGATTACTAAAAGAGCTAGGATGAAAAATGAGAAAAGAGTCACATATAGGGAAGAAGTTTTACCCTCCACATCTGACAAAGAAATTGATAACTTAGTCAAAACAATGGAAATAATGATGGAGAGGATGAATATTAATGAGAGAGCTTATCCTAGAGAAAACCAAACAGCTCCTCAAAATAGAAATCAGACATAGAATCAAAACCAGAAATTCAGGAGAAACCCTCTTCAAATTAGACAAAGAGGTCTTGATCAGCAAATGAGACCTACCTTTCAAGAAAATTATGCTGATGAGGATGAGGGGATAATAGAAGAAGCAGAGGAAAACCACATAAACTTAATGGGAGTAAACAATGAGGATATTGTCTTCCTCACTAAAGAAGAACAAGGCATATTTACACCTTATGAGGAAGAGAGCCCAGAATCTGAAGACTACAAAAAAGGCTTTGAAAATTCTATAATGGAAGTACATAGACAATATGACCTTAGGATTAAGAATAATCAAGACACTCCCAAAAAGAAAGCCTTTGAAATTTCTGCTAAAAACAATCCTGAAAACATTTCTAAAAAAACAATAGAAAACAATAACATAATGGCTGAAAGTTCTGATAGAAACAAAGAAAACAATAGCCAACCTAGTGGAAAACAATTTGCAAACCGAAGCAGCACTAGCACCTTAGCTAGTTCTCCTAATAAATATGTTTTAACTATTGTCCATAACAAAAACCACCACGTTTAATTTGCTGAGAAGACAGTGGCTAAAAAGGTTGATTCAAACATTTCTAAAAATTAGACACCTTTTAGTATAGAAAGTGAAATTGCTAAAATCAAAATCTCTATTCCCCTTAATGAACTAGTCACTCAGGATGTATATAAAACCCAACTTTTAAGAGCTTTAAAAATTGGAGGAAATAATTATTCTATCAATTTAAGTGATGACAAACCCGAGCTTCTGTTTGGACTAGAAGTGGAAGGGGAATTTCAAGAAGGAGGTGTGCCTCCATTTTATGTCAGTCTAAACATCCATGATAAAATTTTCCACAATGCCATGTTAGAATCTGGTGCATCACTCCTTATGCCTAAAGTAGTGATGGAAATATTAGGCCTTGAGGTAACTGGGCCATACAAAGATTTATACTCTTTTGATTCCAATAGAGTTAAGTGCCTAGGCCTAATAAAATATCTATGTGTCAACTTAGCACAAATCCCAGCCAAAATCCTAGTGATGGATATAGTAGTGGTTAATATACCTCCTAAATATGGCATGCTCCTTTCAAGATCATGAGGTGCTAAACTCTAAGGCACCTTATAGATGGATATGACTTATGCCACAATTCCTGTCTTTAGTCAACCAAGAACGCTACATAGGGAAACACACATGAAATACATGGTTAGCAGTCAAGAAAAACAGGATAACTCCCCTCTTTATTCTATTCACACAAATCTTAACTCATTCATTCTTTACAATGATGAAAATATTAATGGGGAAGGAGTAGAAGATGAGAAAACAACAATAGAAAAAAAGGAAAGGAGGGAGGAACAACGAAAATAGTTTACTAACTCAAAACATTACAGAAAACATAATAAAGATAATATATAACAAACCAACCATCAACATAAGGCTGACCCTGAGAACCAAACATAAAACACTCAACCCAGTGGAAACCTTGGTGAACAAACTAAAAATGAACATAGTACAAATCCTAAAGAACAATGTGGTGACAACCACAACAAACAGAATAAAGAGGACAGAAATGAATTTAATGACAAAGCTAAAATTGGACCCCTTTGGAGTATGATTTTTGATGGGTCTTGTAGCAAGACTAATGCAGGAGTAGCCATATGGGTGCATAACATAGAAAACAATCATGCTGAAGGCCACTAATACAAACTAAACTTTCAATGCACTAATAACATAGCTGAGTATGAAGCACTCCTCTTAGGACTACATTTACTAAAAAAATTAGGAGCCAAGAGGATAATTGTCGATGGAGACTCAGAACTGATTATCAGGCAAATAAATGGAGAATACACTTCCAAGCATCTAAGACTAAGATCCTATAGGGATGATGGAATTGACCTTTTGAAAACCTTTGTAGAATATGAGCTCACCTTTGTCCCTAGAAACCAGAACATCCTTGCCAATGGTCTAGCATTTGCTGCTAGTACTTGTAAAAAACCTTATCAAATCAAACAATACATAGTCCAAGTCAAATATAGAGCAGCGGTTCCAGATAATGTAAAATACTAGCAAGTTTTTGAAGGAGATAAATAGATAGAAGATTTCCTACAATCCATAAATGAGTTTGAAATGCAAAATTTAGACTTAGAGTAGAATACTACCATACTGAGGAACAATCTTATAAAGAAGAACCTCCTGAAACTACTGATATAAATATGTTAACCAAGGAACATAAACATAAAACAAAAGTATGCTCTGATTTAGAAAAAGAGGACTTAGAAGTGTTGCAGTCTAACACTAATGACTTGCCAAAATAACTAGTTCCTCTAGAAGAATTGTTTGACTTTAATGATGCTGCTAAAAATCCAAATATGGAGCCCACTGAAATTGAAATAGAAGAGTGCAATATAGGTAGTGAAGAAAAGCCCAAAATGATTAAACTATCCAAAACAATGCCAGCTCACACAAAATTGAAATATCTTGAGATTTTTAGAGAATTTTCTAATGTTTTTTCTTGGAGTTATGAAGACTTAAAATCATATGATACAGAGAAAATTTAGCATAAGATACCCCTCCAAGAAAACCCGAAGCCCTTTAGACAAAAATTGTGCAGAATAAACCCTGTGCAATTACCCCTGGTTGAGAAGGAAATCAAGAAAATGTACGATGTTGGAATTATAGTCCCTGTGAGATACTCAGAGTGGGTATCCAATCTTGTATCTGTAAGGAATAAAACAAGAGAAATAAGGCTATGTATAGAATTTTAAAACTTAAACAGAGCCTCTTTAAAGGATAACTACCCCTTGCCCAAAATGGATAACATCTTATAAAGGGTAGTAGGTTCTAAAAAGATTTCATTTCTAGATGGCTTTTCGGGATACAACCAGGTACTGGTACACCCTGATGATCAACTTAAGACAACTTTCACTACACCTTGAGGAACTTTCATGTATGTGAAAAAGACTTTTGGTTTAATGAATGCATGTGCTACCTTTCAAAGAGCCATGGATATTGCTTTCTCAAAATAAATAGGTTACTTCATTGTGGTTTACCTCAATGACATCACAGTCTATTCCAAAATAGATGAAGAACACCTAATACACTTAAGAAAAGTCTTTGAAAAATGCAGAAAATATGGTTTATCCTTAAACCCCAAGAAAACTTTATTTGGCCTCCAAGAAGGTAAAATTCTAGGCCATATCATATCTAAAGAGGGGATAAAGATAGATCCAAAAAGGAATAAATGAATATTTCAAATCAAACATCCTAGAAATATCAAAGAACTGCAACTTTCATTGCAAAGATTAATTTCTTAAGAAGGTTCATACCCAACCTAGCTGAACTCCTTAGAAACATTACAAACATGCTAAAAAAGGAAACATGAGTTAAATGGACATTAGAATAAAAGAAATCCTTCGAACTGGTAAAACAAGCACTCACCAAAACACCAGTTCTTATTAGTCCTGATTTTACTAAAGACTTCTTCATATTCTCCTTTGCATCAGAACATATATTTGTTGTTGTCTTGTTACAGAAAAACATAAAGGGACAAGAGTAGCCTATTGCAATTTTTAGCAAGGCATTAAGAGAAGCACCTCTGAAATACAACATAATGGAAAAACATGCCTTTTCCTTAATCAAGGCATTAAAATATTTCAGAGTTTACATTTTACAATCACACATCATTGCATTTGTGCCTCACTTAGTGGTAAAAGACATCTTAACACAAGATCGTGATGGAAAAAAAGGCAAGTGGATTGTTGTTATATTAGAATATGATTTAGAAATCAAGCCTGCTAAGCTCATCAAAGGCCAAGGACTGGCTAAACCAATGGCTGAAACCAATTTTCAAGAACTTGATATAAACATGATAGATGCATTAGATGAACAAGAGGAGTTGACAACTCCACTCATTGAAGATTCTCTTCTAAATTCCTCTTGGTATGATGATATTTTATATGTGCTTCTTAATCTTAATCTCCTTCTTGGTTTGTCTAAGACAGGGTAGATTTTTAAAGTTGAAAGATGTAAATTACTGCATTTTGGATAAGATTTTATATTGGAAAAATTCTAGTGGATTATTTCTTAAATTTTTGCATGAGAATGATGCAGATAATATTAGGCATGAGTTCCATGAAGGAGAATGTGGAAGCCACCTCTATTGGAAAAATACTATCAACAAAATCATTAGAGTTGGTTATTATTGGCCAACCCTCTTTCAAGATATCCATAAAATGGTAATTTTATGCCACAAATGTTTGATCTTTGAAGGAAAGAGAAAACTAATACCCTTACCTCTGCATCCGATCACTATTGAACCTCATTTTCAATAGTGGGGCCTAGACTTCATTGGGGAAATTCATCTTGCTTCATCTTCCCAACACAAACAGATCCTCACAGCAACTGATTACTTCACAAAGTGGATAGAGGCCATCTCTTCTAGGAATGCCATAAAATTAGTCATCGTTAAATTCCTTGAAAATCATATCTTATCCAGATTTGGCTATCATAGGAATATTATCACTAACAATGCTGCTGCCTTTAGATCCAAAAGGATGGTGCACTTTTCCCACTGATATCATATTGCATTGGGCCATTCTACATCTTATTACCCTCAAGGTAATGGGTTGGCAAAATCCTCAATCAAAATTTTGGTAAACATCATCAAGAAGTTGCTGGAAGAAAATAAAATATCATGGCACAGGAAGCTAGTACATGCACTATGGGCAGACAAATTGACAAACAAAAATTCAATTGGGATGTATCCTTATCAGCTATTATATGAAGTAGATGCAATATTTTAGGAGTGCCAGTTATGAAGTTGATCCAAGAAGTACAATCTGAAGAAGATGACATGATAAGAAGGATAAATTAAACTATTCAGTTGCAACAAATGAGGGAGGAAGTTTATAACAAAACACAACAAGTGCAAGAAAACATCAATAAGTTGTTTGATAAAAGAACTAAGCCAAATGATTTCAACATTGGTGACAAAGTGTTAAAATGGGACTCTAGGAGAGAAGATAAGGGAAAACATGGAAAGTTTGAAAATTTGTGGAAAGGCCCGTACCTCATTCATTCTGCCATAGGTAAAAATGTATTATTCCTTCAAGAGATGGATGGAACAGAACATTTTGGAGGACCTGTAAATGGTAGGATGCTCAAACATTACTTTTGTTACAAACATGTCAGTTTAAAACTTTGACCATTGTAAATGAAATTGCTTAAAGAAAAGATTAGAAACATGAACACAAAAACAAAGAGAAAGAAGAAAAGAGGGCAGATAAAAAGAATAGGTATGGCCCCATACCCAAAAAGAGTATTTTTTGAAAGTGAGCAAGTCCAAATGCCACTGATTTGAAGGACAAGGTCTTGTTCAGTCATACAGTGTAATCATGACAGAATAGGTTTTAAATTTCTGCTGATAGGGTAGTGAATAAATATTTTCCAAACTGTGTAAACTTGGCTTACCAGTAGATTAGATTGGGAAAAGAAGAGAATGGTTCTAAAATGATCAAAATCCGAACCAAAGAAAGCGAGGGATGCATAACAAATTTCAGATTACAACCCTCAAGTTTTTAATTTTTCTACAAATAAAGTATATGTGCAACTTTTACAATATGTCATAGCTCATAACAAATCAGACTGTATAATCCTGATTATAGTTATGTTTTCAATTTTCTGTTTTATATTAGAGAATTAAAATCTATCAAAATGTTTAAACTTGATAGATAGCTAGACTAGGAAGAGAAATAATGAGTTCAACAACTCAATCTAAACTCTTGGATGATATAAGTGTAGAAGTAGATAGTTTCCTATTTTCAAAAGAAAAATTGATGTTAAGGGTTTGCAAGTCTAAATTCCCCACAGAAGAAAAAAAATACTAGGAAAAGTATGATGGTTAGGTAGAAATTGGGTTGAAATTAATCATGTTATGATTCAGATGCTGAAGATCGCACCTTCAAAGCAACAAATCATCAAGTTAGAATGGAGGTCTGTCAAGGTGCAATACGAGGCACTGGTCTATTTCTTCTAGGGATTTGATATCTGAGGTTCTTGACACCTCCCAAATAAGTTTCCCTCCCCATGTGGAGCCACTGTTAGTCATCAGTGATTCATTGCTGATATCAAAAGAATGACTAAGTAATGATCCCGGATTTCTAAAAACAAAATTTGTGAAATATTGTGAGTTTTAGAAATTTCACTACCTTCATTATCCTGAAAAGCCTAGTTGTTTCATTAAATTTGTTCGTCTTTGCCTTCTAAAAATTTACCCTGCTGCTCCAAAAAGACTCCATTTTCTGGGCCTACTAGTCTCATTTTATTCCCCTCCTTACACTCTCATTCACTCCCTTTTTCCCTCGAAAAAACCCATTTTTTCTTCCCTTTTTCTAAACCCTCCTAAAAGAAGCCCCCACTCCTAATTCTCCTTTGTATATATTAAAAAATGTAAAATATCCCTTTTGCATTGTTTAAAACCCAAAAACTTAGGCCTTTTGAGAGTTTTATTTTCATATATAAAACTCTGTTTTTTATTTAAAACCCGCCCCTCATGTAAAGAGGCCTAAGCCCCTTTTCCTTCTAGCCCCAACCCCCTTTAACCCCATTAAACCTTGACCCCCGCTTAATCTTAGCCCTTTCCCCCATTCGAATAAAACTTTTCCCCTTTTTCATTATATTAAACCCCCAAAACCTTGTTATAAATGCCCCATAAACCTTTGAAAAATCAGGAACGGGCCTCGCTTTCATTATCCCCAAAGCCCCTCCCAAAAACCTTATAACTAACAGATATTTCGTTAAAATATTTAACCCTAGGCTCCATCCCCCACTAAATACCACCACCCAATTACACCTCACAACTTGTCCAACACTCTGCCGATCTCGTCACCTGCTCACCCATCCAACGTGAGTCAACCATCGATCTCCCATCCCAATATCCGACAGTCGACACAGCATATCGGAAATAAAGTTGCAATGGGGTTAAAGTTTTATAACCTGCGTGAAATGGGAGCTTTTCTCTGTCCACGTGTCGCTCCCTAAACTCTATCATGTCCATTTCACCAAAACTCGCTTACCGCCTTCTGCTGATGCAATAAACCACTCGAGTTTTTCAAAACCACCTTTTCCCTCCACACCAAAATTCAAACCCTCTCGCCTTCATTTGAATTTCTCCCGGTTCCTCCTCTGGAACCACGCACCTACGCCATTTATTCCTCTGCTAATGCTATCTGACCACCCGAAATCCCCTGAAAATGTAGTGAACCCCCTTCATATGGTTTTAAAATAATTGTTTGTCTTCTTTGCAGGTTTAATGGTGGGAAGCCCAAGGGGAATTCTAATGGTCAAAGAACGACCAAATTTACCTCTGGGTGATGATCTAGGAGGTAAATTCAAATGAAAATATGGCCAAGGGGTTTTCATTAATGTTTACCATCGATGAAGCATGATCATAAGATGGATCAAAGCTCTCCTACCTTGTCCAAGGAACCCCTGCCCCCCCTGCACACATAAGAAAAATACAATAAGAAGAAACAGTGAAGAGATGAAAAGAAAGGTTAAAGGGCTAATCCTTAAAAAACGAAAGCAAAATCAAAAGATTAGTAAATAAACAGAGTTTGAAGAAAGTGAAGACAGATAGTTATTAAATGATAAAGAGAAAGAAAAAAATATAGACAAATGAAGGATAAAAAACAGTTTTAAAGCCTAATACAAAAGTTTAATGATAAAAAAAAGTCAAATCTACCCAAAGACAACTTCGAATGACTCAACATAGAAGCAATTACTCCTCCAAAAACAATTCTGCCACCTACAACATGATTTCTTTCAATAAAGGCATCAGGTAGTTATTACACAGTCAGAGATATTTTGAAAGTAGCTCAAAAATTATTATAAAGTTATTACAAAGCCTTAAAGTCAAATATTTGACCTAAATCAACTCAAAAGTTAAGACAAAAGTTATTATTTCAGAGTAGCCCCTTTTGGATATTTTTACTTTGGACCTTGCATGGTTTCAAAAGTAAAAAATCATTAACTCTGTAATAAATGAGCCTCATTATGAGCCTCATTATCAATGTTGGTTGCTGAGTTAAATTTGAGGATTGATGAGTTACTGAGCTAGTTGAGGAATATTAGGTTGGATGGAGAAAGCTTTGAGATGTAGATACCTATTGTACTAGAGTATGTAACTAGTTTTAACATCAATAATACAAGCACGTTCACAGGATCCTTGATCTATGTTAATGATGAAGTTTTCCTTCTCTGTTATTGTTTTTCCTAATGCTTATATTCTGTCCATATTCTCTGATAAAAGAACATAGAATTTAGAATAGGATTTGTTGTTATAGCACACTCTTTCTATTTGCATCCTTTATATTTATGTTTTCTTTTGCAATGTCTGATTGGAGGATTCTTAACTGCCCTCCAATGACATCTAGCTTATTATCTTAGAAATGATTCAATAGAGTGAAACTAGGGAAATTTATGGTTAGCCCATGTCCCTTGAGTAAGACTTGAGATATTGTTTTTTTTTAAGACTTTCTTTGAAGTGTACTTAGCAGAGTCTAAACTAGCTAAGTCTATGGTATGCCCTGTCCTCTGGTCTGCCTTAAAATGTTGCTTTAAATATCCTTTTGAGAGTTAGTTAAAAGAATATTAGATTGTTTCTGTTTGATCTTAGGCTGCTCTCACTGTTATCTTACGTGTTTTCTTTATCTGAACGTAGTTCTTGAATTACTAGATTGTTGTCTTAGAGGTTTGCTTATTTAAAAGTTTTTCCAAATAAGTCTATGATATGCCCTGTCCTTTGGCTTGCTTCAAATAGTTACCTTAAAAGTATTTTCTTGTCTAAGTAGAGCTAAAAGATCCTTAACTCACTATAGGTTTGCTGCTTTCACAACTTATTATTGTTTCATAACACAACCTAATCTAAAGTATCCACTTAATATAGTTAGCTTTCCCTATGAAAACCCTTGTATAGTTGTTGAATAGTGAAATCCTTTTATGACTCCATGGCCCAATGGCTTAATGTTTTCTCATAGTCTATCTCTTCAGCTGAAACAGTCTCTCAATCAAATCCAGCCCTTGATCTATCAAATGACCTTTTCAATTATCCAAAAACAAATAAGTCCTTAGAACTTCATAACTAGCCTAATATCATAAATAAAAGCATAAAGATATATCATTTAAAGACACTTATATAGAGAGATCCTTCTCTGAATCTAGGAAGGCTAGATCCTAGGTTTCCAAAGTGGTTATGATGTGGCCCCTTACAGTATTTTTTCTTGCAAACCTTGCAAATCACACGGAGACAACAGGAAGCAATGGAGGATTCTCCAACAAAGTGTTCTGCTATGGAAGTGTCAATATGTTCCAGACTGCAGACCTCTTGTTTAGTTTCTTCTTCCTATACTTCCTTTTTTCTTGCAGAATTCATTTTTATTTCCAGTGTATTAGTAAATGAAGTGGTGCTCACACCACGGTGAAAAAAATGTAGGAAATATTGGACCCTATTCATCTAGTATTAAAACAAAATTAAAAACTTACCAAGCAATCAGGACACAACTTTGGAGAGTGTCTGACCTCTGTGGGTGTGTGGGCTCTGCCCTTCATCTTTTCACTTTAACTCTTTGAGCACTAAAAATAAAAATCAATAGAATCAACCTAAAAAAATTTCAGTATCATCCCTTAGCACCTCCCCGACAACGGCGCCAAAATGTTGAGTCAAATTATATGCTTATAATTTTTCAATCATGAATTGTTAACCCAGGAAGGTAAACTGATGAGATGCAGTGCAAAGTATATGCATGCTAATTATTTCAAGTGTAAATAGATTATACACACATCAACTAATGCTTCTTTCCTATGTCAATAATTGGAAGAAATGGCTATGGAGTGGCATATATCATCCCTCAACAACACTTAGGATTTCTGATATTGACCATGAAAATATAAAGATCAAACAAAAATGAACAACTCACGCTTCTTTCCTGTATCAATACTTTACATAAATCGATATGGAGTGGCATATATCATCCCTATACAACACTTGGGTTTACTGATATTAATGTAGGGAAATGATAAAAGATAAACCATAATCAAGAATCCAACTTAAAGAGCATGAACCCAAACATTGACCAATTAACAGTTTGCTACAGGAAATGCAAAAATAAAGCACTAGCTCTATACAGGAATTATTAATGCATAAATGAAACATAAATAAAACACACACTATGCTGCAGGAGTTGTGAGCGAAGGGCGCCCTCCCTGATTCAGAACTCCTTCAAAAGTTGAAGAAGCTTCTCAGAAAGATAAACAGAACATAGACTATTTTATTAATCTGGAAATTATAGTCAAGCATAGTCCAATATCTTTCTATCAACAAAAATCCCAACCCAACCTTCTTAAAAAGTGAAATACATCCAAATTATACATTTCTCGAAGCCCATATTTGGCTTGAACAAAGTAGATCACTAATCTAAGCCTAGAATCAATGATGCAAATACAATTTGACAATTCTGTTAAGCCTAATCCATGACTGGAAGCATGGATTATATGATTTCTGTTGCATAGTTGAAGTTGTTTCTCCATGTGGGCATGAGAGAATATTTGGAGGTTTGTGTGGTTGCAAAAGAGGATTCAGAAGAATGAATAGGATAGCTTCCATATGCAGCAAATTCCCTTCCAAAACAATGCATTTACTCGATCTGTAGATGAGTGGAACATGGTCAACCATCGATCTCGCTACAGGTAATTGAGATGGTTGCAAAAAAATGGCTTATCTGCCGGAAATCTGGAACATCTACAGGAATCTCAGCCACATGAGGTGTCTGCAGGATTTTTTGAACTATTTAAATCTAGCAAATCTATGCAAGAGTTCTGGACTAGTTAGAGTAGTAATGCAATAAAGACACAACTAGATCAAATAATACTCGAATTTAGATGAAATGACACTTCTTATGATAATTTAATATATCTTAGGCTTATGGTACCCTTTTTACCCAAAACTAGATAACATAGCAAAAATAGGTATAATTAAAGAGAAAAAAGGGTTCAAAAATAGGGGAGGCAATGCCTAGCATAGGTGTAAAAAATGGGTAAAGTTCAGACTTAAGAATTATTATCAAGCTTACCAGAAAACTAAAAATCTTGATACTTATTTGGCAACATAATGTCAACTCAACTTGCCTATTACTACAGGGGATAAGGGATTCATAGGCATTCTTACTGATGCCATTCAAACATTACAACTATATGGAAGAATGAACCAATTTTCAATGCCTATTTCTGAGTCCAAAGGAATGGAAGTTGGATCAAATAATATTCTAGAAGAATATGCCACTCTCAATCATGATGGGGATGTTCATATTAAGTTTCCTACTATGGATCAAAGGGTCATGGATGAAAAAATTCTAGAGATTGTTTAAATTATTACTTGTCAACAATTGAGCTTGAACAATGAATTCCTTTGAGTACTTCTAAAACATGGTGGGGTGAGGCGGGTTTGAATACATATTGTAATAAAGTGGATGCATCTATTTATTCCTTTGTACATTAGGGAATTTAGCAGTTGAATTATTTCATGATCCCTTTCCCTTGATGGTTAAAAATCATATGAGTGTGTCTCAATGTGACATTTCACATTATTTCAGCAAGATCTTTATTAATGATGATATTATGCCCCAATATTATGTAGTTTCTAGTTTCTTGTCAAGTTCTGACTTTGTTGAAGATTTTTCATGTTCTAATTATGTGGCCTTACTTGTAAGTACTGAACAAGATGGAATATATCAGAAAGAATATTCTTCAAACAATGGTATTAGTAAAGGATTATTTCAAGAGACATCAAAACCCAAAACATGAACATGTCACCTAAATGAAAAAGAGCTAAAACCTTAGGAGAAATTTCATGTACAGGGGTACAAGGAAGAGAAGATAATGAATTTTTGGAGCTATTATCGTCCAAGTCAACAATCAATGTATATACATATCTACTAACATCTAGGTTGTACAAAAGAAATCATTGATAGATGGTTGAGCATATGAACTTGTGAAATGTGTTGTTGTCTTGAAGAGGCATGTCATTAATGGTGTCTAGAGGAAATTGAATTCTTGTTGATATGGCATGAACTATATTAGGCTCTAAGATGACTTTTATACGAGGCTTGCAAAGAGGGTGAGGAAAATAATTGATGAATAGAATATGATCGACTAAGGTCTCATGGATCTAGAATCAAAGAAGGTGTTTCACTTTCCTTGCCACATGGTTCCTCCAGTAGATGGGAGCATCAAGAAAAAATATGTGATTGTGCTAAGGGTCTCCTGCATGAAAAAATATAGGCATATCTAATTTAAATGTTGGAAGAAGGTCAAAATTTAGTTTTGTGATCCTTCAATAAGCAGTAGAACCCCCTTTTGACCACATAATGAATGGAACAATGGAGTATTAAATGTCTTTATTCTTATTCTCTTGTAGATGTGTAATAGCCTAAGTGGTTGTTACCAAAATAACCAGCTGAGCTAGACATCCAATTGACAAACAGACTTGTGAAATGTTAGCCTATGAATACACTATATTTTTTGTTGTTATGATTTTTTGGTGTCGTCTTATTAGTTATTTTAAAATTTATTTTCTTCTTTGATTTATGATAAAATTCTTGATAAACTTAGCACATTTTTCTTGTTTCAAAGGAGTTGCATATTAGGTAGTCATTAATGTATTTCCATGCATCTGTTATAACCCTAAAAAAAATCTAATTAGAAGAGAATTTTTGGCTCACAATGTGCGAATTTTTTGGCTCATTATTATTATTGCAGGGGTTTATAAATGTTGGTGTTGCAGCGAAAAACAAAAAATGAAGATGATTTTGAGCCAAAGATGAAGCTTTCAAAAGAGAATATGCAGATATAAAATTGTGGTGACAAAGTGATTCATAGAGAAGAGGAGGTTGCTTTCATTCTTGGTCAGATTAAGGTTTCTGAGGAAAACCTTTCACCAAGGAAGGATCAAATTTAGGTAGAAGGTGAAAACCAAACAATGTTTCTTAATGTGGAAGATTTGAAGATAAACAAACTTGCAGAGAACTACTATGGGTCAAAAAAATCAAATAAAATGGATTATGAATATTGTGGTATTTATCTTATAGAAATAGACATAGCTGTAGTGGTTGTACACAAAAAAAATTGAGGAATTTAATTGTGGAGGTTGTGAGAAGATCTGTTGTAAAATATGAGGTGGAAATTGAATCTTTTGTTTGCCACAAAGATGATAAGCTAGGAACAAGAGAAATTTTTGGCTCTAGTGGGACTGAAAATGATGTTTTTCTAGGAAAGGATCATGGAGTAAAAATTGAAGTGGGTCCATTACTCAAATCTCATTACGCTTTGGACCAGATAAAAAATTATTACGGTGAAGATGAGTTTAGTGATATTGAGTGTGAAATTTTTTTTCATAATCTTCACAAGCATGATTTGCAAGTGGAATAAAAAATTGATAAACACCAATCCAAGTGAAATGCAACATTAGAGGCCAATGATGGATATTCTATTTCAAAAAGTCAAAAAAGGATAATTATTATTGGTGCAAGGCCTCCTGAGGTAGCACTTGCTAGGAATTTTTAGTGGCTAAATTTTCATCTAACTATTTTGGAAGCATGAGATAGTGTAGGTGGCAGAGTTTATACATATTGTTGAGCACTTTCAATGTCAGTTTATCTAGGTGATATAAATATTACTAGTGTTGAGGAAGATGTGGCAATAGAAAGAAAACTAGATCCATCTACATTTCTTTGTAGATAGCTTGGCTTGGCATTGACAATGATAAAGATTTATTTCCTTCTATATGATTCGATGACGGGTAAAAAGTTTCAACCACCTTATATGAAGCACTTGAAGCACAGTATAACATCCCTTGATGATATGGCGATTCATATTTATCATAATGAAGATGTAGTAATTCACATCTATCTGGATGCAGGGTTATAATATGCTCTAAAAAACGCAACACATTACTCAATCAAGCTCAGCTGGTTCAGAGTTGGCAAGAAGTAAAGGTATCCTTAACAATTATGGTTATCAAAGCACAATTCTATATTTCTCAACGTGAGACTTAAAGGCATTAAGTGCAATAGTTGATCGTAGCATAAAGACAATTTCTGAAAGTAACATTTTAATAGTTGAAGGTATGGAAAATTGAATTAACATGGAATCTCAACTTGATAAACTAAATTTATTTGACAATTCTATCATGGAATAAGAATTCCTCAACCCACTTGAGAGATGAGTTATTGATTGGCATTTTTTTATTTTGTATTATGGTTGTACAACATAACTTAGTTGGGTTTCACTCCCTTACTAGATTTGGGATGATACTTACGAATGTTTTGGAGGAACTCGTTGTATGAATAAAGGAGGTTATAGCATTATTATGGGGGAATTAATTGAAGGTATTAATATTCATCTATTTCATGTTGTAACAGAGATTTCATACTCTATGAAGGGCCCAAAGTTAGAAGCTGGAATAGAGATAGAGGTCAAAGTATACACTGAGAATAATGAGGAGCGTTTGGTGATGTAGTTATAATAACTATACCCCTCAACTGCTTCAAATAAAATACAATAGGATTTCCACTGGATCTTCCAAATTGGAAATTATCCCCCACTCAACAACTTGGATTTGGTGTCTTGAACATGGTAGTTATCATATTCCTAAAGTTATTTTTGGATGAGATTGTAGATTATTTTGGGGAAACTTTAGAGCAAACAGAGTTATGAGGATGATGTTTTGTGTTTTTGAATCTGAAGAAAATAGTTGGTGCACCAGTTCTAATTGCTATTGTAGTTAGAAAGGTTGCAATAGATGGCCACAATTTACGAACCTCAGATCATGTTAAACTTGTAGTCATGATCCTTCCAAAGTTGTTTGGAGAAACTACTATGCCTGACCCCATTGCATATGTTGCTACAAACTGAGGTGGTGACCAAATCAATAGGGTTTCTTATTCTTATGTTGTCTTTGGTGCTTTTGGAGAGGACTAATATGTTTTAGGCAGGCCTCTAGAAAAAATTTATTCTTTTCTTAGGAGGCAACATGTAAAAAGCATCCCGATACTGTTGGTGGTGCACTGATGAGTGGTCTTCGAGAAGCTGTCTGAAGCATTGACACTGTAGAAAAAAAGGAGGAATCTAGGGCATAGGCTAAAGCTATGGCTATTGCAGAAAGGTAGTCTGATAGATAAAGAAGTGAAGTGAGGGGCATGGTGAATAATCTTGATGTGGGAGATATTTACAATGTTCTTTGAAAAAAATCTCTGAATAGGGAAGAAAATCCTTTGATAAAATATGTTTTACTTCAATACATGTTTGGAAATGCAAATGCAATAGCTCAGTGACTATGTTTAGAAAAGAAGATGGCTTAGCTACATGTTGGTGCTGTGAAGGATTTTGCTAGCACAAAATAAAGGCTTGGAATTATCACCATACAGATCCTGGTATGCTAAATGCACTTTCCTAATTTTTTTTTCAATTTCATCTAATTGATTTGAAATCAATTATCAAGGATTACCTTTTCATTTGATTTTGCAAAGATATTGTAATACTATAAGTTTATTTCAAACTTCATAAGCGGAATTCCATTATTTATAGATAAAGAAATCATGTGTCTCTTTAGAATTTTTTATGCATTGATTTCCTGTGATAAACTCAGAGGGAAGTGTTGGATGGTTATTGTCTTGTGGCATTAAATTTCTCTCATTCTCTCTCTAGAAATTTCCAATTTTCTAAATGAGTTGATACTTCACATTAAACTAGTATGGTTTGTGAATTTAGGATATTTTGATTTATTATCTCTATATTCTTCAAGTTTAAAAGTGTAATGAAGCCTCGTGCACCTTATTATTGTAGGTTTTTTTTCAATTTGTACTTTTTTACTGTATATTAGAGTACTTCTACATCCCAAACAAGTCAAACTTTAACATAATTGTAATTGTATTTAGAACTTGATTTGCAAATGACATTAAAGGGTTGTTGAAAAAATATTAGAAAGAAACATGGGTGAATAATGCAACTTTCTATTATAGTGGACAAAGGGAATATATATTTTTTCCTTTTGCATGGGGCAAACAAGATTCCATGGGAAAAGATCGGACACCACTATTGCACCATTGTGTACAATTTCTACTAATTTTTTGAGCTGATATAATTGCAGTACAACAATCTCTTAAAGACACTGAAAATTCGCCACATATTTTCATTTTTTTTTTCTCTTTTTTTCCTATTCTATTGTTTTAGTGATATAGTTGATACTATATCCCTTGAATTTTTTAAATGAAAAAATCAATTCGTTTATGTTCCAACAATGATTTTTTGATAAATAAGAAAGAAAATTTGGTGCTTTATTTTAAGGTTAAGAGGAATGTTTGTATTTGATTTGTTATATTGTAGTTTATTACAGGTTGAATTCTAAGTTACTAATTATGTGTTCTATGATGTTTTATTTTCTTTGTTTATACAGGTCACATGGCCACATAGTCACCACTATCACCCTAGTGATGAAAACTTGTTAAAGTTTCTTTCTTTTCTAGGGAAAAATGGCATTGGCTTTGCTGAGGTTGAGGTATATGTCATATAAATACTTTATAGTCTACTTGTTCTTATATTCCAATGTTCATTGTCTTTCGTGTCTTATACTTTGCATTGTATCTTATTTCATTTTTAGAAGAGTAACTTAGTGTTGATCATAATTCACAGTTGTCTTCAGGAGTGGATGATAGAAATCATTTCAATCAACAAATTTTGAATTCCAGATTAATGTAGGTTTTGCCTCATAGTAGTGAGAGACTCTTAGTCTTGCAATTTTCTACCATGTATAATAATTTGGGTGAATCTGGAAGGTCTATAGCTTTAAACTCTCAACACATTCCTTCGTGTAGAAATATTGAGCATTTCTTCCCTAGCTTAGGATTAACACAAACAATTACCAACCACACTAGTGAGTCATACTTGAAATATGTTGAATTTGCAAGAGTTATATGATCCCCAATAGCTTTTTCATTGCAAATAATGGAGGTCCACACTACGTATCAACACGAATACTATTTATCTAAAGAAAACAATATTCGAGCTATAGTCGTAGTTTTACCTAGTAACCATAAAAAAACAAGCGTCACAACTCATTATGTGGCATGCAGATATTGTTCAAGCTTGAGGGCATGTTTCCGGTACAAGGTTTTGAGCTACTTCCTAGCAAATTCACTTATTTTTTTGTTGTAAGTATTTTGTGAATTTATATCAATGGTATTATTTTTGTTTATTCGTTGTAGTTTGAAATTGTTTATGTTAATTTATGAAGACTAAGATAATGCTAATGCTATGGGAAAAAGTTTGAATTATTGTTGACCGTTTATTTTTAGTGATACTGTGCTAACATAGGAATTTGCAGCAAATCACTTCACATAAAAGGTTTGGTTATTTTTGAGGTCTTTGTATCACTTTTTTACAAGTAGTTAAATAGTAAAAATGTATCCTTTTAAATTTGAAGACATCATATGAATATCATTATTCTTCTTGAACCCAATTTTTTTCTATGTTGACTACAAGAGAAATATGAGATTCATAACCTAGAAGAAGGGGAAGGATCAACACCTTGAGTAGAGATAAAATTAAAGTTGAAAACTCAGCTGATGTAGCAACTATTTCCTCCAATATATGTTGTGACTGCTAATGGAAAAGCAAGTGTAGAATATGATAATTCAACATATACTCTTCCTAAAAATAACCTTGCGAGATGCATGGAATTTATATTCCACCTCCAATAAACATATGGGAAAGAAAGCTGAAAATGAAAACTTGTATGTATCTAGTTGGCTTCACTTAGAATAACAAATCAACTATATTAAAATTAGGAATTTTTTAGCTCTACCTGCAGTTTTATATCGAGTCTATTTTTTTTAATATTGTCCATCTCTACTAATATGTTTTTTATATCCGAAATATGTAAGTTTTCATTTTAACATGAAGTCTTCTAATAAATATTGTACATAATTTTTTACTTCCCTGAATTTCCTATCACATGGTAAAACTATAATTTTTTTTCAGTATCAAAATAATGTTATGAAAATCAATGAAATTCATTGCTTTCTTTGGAAGGGGCTTTGGGCAGCTTCAGAAATATAAAATATTGAATGCAAATTCTTTTTTGAGGATAGCATAAAGCTTCATGGATAGAGAGAATAATTTGGAAGATGAGTTCTCCAGGGAGTATTTATCTTTGAAAAAGACCACTAGATGCAATGTATTGCCAATATTTATATTTGTTTATCTAGATTCAACAAAAAACTCGTCCTTTTTTTATTTATTATTAATTGATGGATTTGTTATTTCTACTTCTTGTTCTTTCTTGAAGTTTTTGTGCTAACTAGTTTGAACTAATTGAGGATCAAACAAAGGTGGTAATGTTGTAATAAGATAAATTATTTTTTGTATTAAATCAAGTATTTGTTGTAAAATATCAATTGATGTGTTATCTCTTGGAATTACAAGTATGGTAAAAATGAGAAAAATATTGGTTCTTTCCATGTAAATCTGCAAAATAGATCAAACCCACTCTTATTTTATGTTTTCATTATAGTGATCACTGATTTTTTGAGTTGAGTGATTGATTTTTTTAATAAATATAGAGGTCTTGGATCTAAGGAGTGAATTATCTAGTATCCAAAGTATACTAAGATGGCCATAGGTGGTCCCTCAAATTGGAAGTTTGGTGTTAAAATTCAGTGTGAATTTTCCATTCAAGAATCATGTAGCAACTAAAATTTGAAAGATACATTCTAAGATAATCCTATTTGGGGGATTACTATTGGTGATTTATACATATTTTCGATTGATATTTGGTGGATTAAGAGTGTTGATTGTTACATATTTTAGATGTTGGAAATTTTCTCTAAATCACAATTGATATATTGTACCATGGGTTTGGAACACAATGGGAAGGGAATTGTATTTGAAATTTATCCACTTATACTGTAGTGATCCATACATATAAGAAATACATTAATAATTTGATATAGCCTAGTTGGATTATTCATATGTGATAATGGACCGAAATAGTAGTTCTTCTATGAAGAAATGATCATCATACTTGGGCATTATTGACATCATCGACTTCCAGCCCTGGACTTATTCAATTCACCTTCTATGTTATCCAGTTATATACATGTATACATGGATATCCTATTATTGTATCCCTTTTACTTCACTTCATTTTATTCTAGACTTAGTTTTGACATTTTCCTAGGAGTTGTTTTTGCACTCTCACATTGTATATGTAATATACAAATCGAGATTTTTAGCATGTAACTTAGTTGGTATGATTATGCATAAGATTTCCATGAAGGTTCAATACTAATTTTACTAAGGTGTTCTTTTCTATGGTGACATTTTATTTAATTTTTTTTATACCAGTCATTTGGCCACATAGTGTCATCCATCGTCCAACTGAAGAAAAATTGTTCGAGTTTCTTGATTTTATCGGGGAAAATGACATTGAAATTTCTCATGTTGAGGTATATATCGTATAAATCCTTTATAGTCTACTTTAGTTAAATATATTCCAGTGTTCATTGTATTTTATGTCTTATAGTCCGCATTGTATCTTCTTTCGCTTTCAGAAAAGAAACTCAATATTGATGGTAAGAAGCAAGAATTTAAGAAAGAGGAGAACAATAACATGGGAGCAACAAATTAAAAAATTGAGAGAGAATACGATTGGTCAAGTGGTACCCATGGAGTGAATATCCCGCATAAGACACACATATAGAGACTGATGGTCAAGTTCTCAGAGTTAGTGAATTCACCTGCAATGGCTTGGAACACAATGATAATGTTTTGAAGTCATGAAATAATATTTCATGTGTAAATTTTATTCCAACCAATATTAAGTTATTGTTTAGTATTGTAATTCACGTATGTAACTCTACATTTTTATATTAGATAAACATGCACATTGTATGATTTTTTTCTTAATTTAGTCGCAAAATCATACTAATTAATTTATGTTGATTAATAATTAACACATAGAATCAATCTAAACCTAATAATCAATAGTTTACATTGACTATTGATGAACAAAAATAAAATAAAAATATGACTAAATTATTTGTTTGTAATGATTATTAATTAAAGTAAGTGAAATGAATATAAAACACTAGATTATTCATTTATATAATGAATATGAAACTACCAAAAAATATAAATGACTATTGCAAATGATAAATTTGGGATTAAAAGCGATGATTAAATTTTTCATATATACAACTATTAGTAGCTAATTTACAATATCTTATAACACAACCAAAATTTAGACGCATTTCTTTAGTCATTAATTGGTTTCAAATGATGACTAAAATTTGCATATATATGACTATTGGTAGCTAATTTACAATATTTTATAACATGACTAACATTATGACCATATTTCTTTGCTCATTAATGGATTTTATCAGGTGATCATATATTTTGTTGTATATTTGGTGGCTAATTGTGGAAATTAGTTACTAAATGAATGACTAAATTAATGACCAAATTAATTACTAAATATACTACTAGATGATGAAATTGAGACAAAAAATTAATGACTAATCTAAAAATGAATAAAATTCGGTCGCATTATAAGATACTGTAAAATAACTACTATGGATCACCGACTGAAAATTTGTCATTTATGTGCAAATTTTAGTCATTTTTTTAGTAACTAATTAGCCATTTTGTACTAGTGGTTGGAAACTCATATTGTAATACTTGAAATTTTATATCATATAATTTATGTGGTTGAAATTATTTATATTTGCACTTGATATTACTTAGTATTCTAATTAACATATGTAACTTTGTGTTTTCATATTAGATGAATATGCACATTGTATGACATTTTTTTAATTTAGTCGGAAAATTATAGTAATTAATTACTGTTTATTAATAATGGACACATAAAATCAATCTAAAACTACTAAATTAGTATTTTATAGTGATTAATGATGAACACAAATAAAATGAATATACAACAAAATTAGCTGCTTATAATGATTTATAATGAAAGTAAACTAAATCAATATAAACTACTAAATTAGTCATTTATATAATGAATATGAACTACCAAAAAAAGACAAATGACTACTGCAAATGATAAATTTGTGATTACAAATGACGAATAAATTATATATATATATATATATATATATTAGTAGTTAATTTACAATATCTTATAATACGACCAAAATTTAGTCATATTTATTCTGTCATTAATTGGTTTCAAACTATGACTAAAATTTGCATATATGTGACTATTATCAGCTAATTTATAGTATCTTATAACACAACTAACATTTTTGTCATATTTCTTTGATCATTAATTAGTTTTCTTAGGTGATCATATAGTAATATATTTTGTTGTATATTTGGTGATTAATTGTGTCAATTAATGACTAAATAAATGACTAAATTAATGACCAAATTAACGTCTAAATATACTACTAGAAAATAAAATTTAGACAAGTAATTAATGAATAAGCTAAAAATGACTTAAAGTTGGTTATAAGATACTGTAAATTAGCTATTATTGGTCACCGTCCGAAAGATGGTCATTTATATGCAAATTTTAGTCATTTTTTTAGTAATTAATTAGCCATTTTGTACTAGTGATTAATTTCTCCAAAAATTATAACTCATTTAACTAAAATCAACCTTAGATAACTCATTTTTATTACTACAAGTTAGCAATCACACATGCATAACTAAACTCTAACTCCTCCATATTGAATTTACTGATCTAACTGAGAGACAAGAGCCATGTAATATTAGTTAACTGCATCCAAGTTGTCCACTGATATGGAAATTCAAAATTTGTCAGTTTAATCAAAGAGAAATCAAATTGAGAATTTCTTGCTACATTTTTCAACCTTAATTTCTCTTGGAATTTTTTGAATGGAAACAATGAAAAAAAATAAAAACATGATAAATAATTTATCATATAGATCCCTAAATAAGGATGTTATGGCAAGACTATGTATTTATACATTGTCATAAAACTAATTGTAACACTTACTACTCTCTCTCTCTCTCTATATATATATATATATATACACACACTATGGCGAGAAGCTTGTACTTAAACATATGTGAAGCCTTATGGAAAGAAAATATCTTGTTTATAATCTAAGAATAGGTAGTCTTGAAAAAAATAGGGTTAGGGCTTATAATACCAAAAGAAGTCCCCCAATTATAAGGGTCCATTAGGCTTATTTCCTGGTTGTTAATTGTAAACTAAATTATAATATCTGCATGTGTTACATTTAGAATAATGAAATATCATTATATATGAATACATAGATATGAAAAAGAAACAAAGACTAATAAACACAAATTAAGTAAAGACAATGAAGTAAACAGAGTTATTTTTTTTTTTGCAAACTAAAATATAAATTTGTAACACGCAGAGAAATAGAGAATATATCACTGTACAACCATTCAACATAGAAAATATTTTTTAGAAATTATTCTTATAGGTTTGAGCCTCATTTCTTATTACCGGAATAATTCTTTTCGAGAGTTCAGAATTCCGATTACAAAGTAAAATATAACAATTGTTCTAGAAACTGATAGATATAACTATACAATTCTTATTTGTATATGAAATTAAGAAAATGACCTTGTAATATTAGTAACCCTAGAAGGGAGGGAAACCCTTATACTTTCAAGATAAAGCCTGAGATATGTGAAACAAATAGAATATAAAAAATGGGCCATGCCCATGATAATGTTTACAAATTTTACGAAAAAATGAAGACGTAATATATAGCCAGAATAAGGCCATCGCTCTAAATTAAAACCATAATATACAATATGGCTAACCAAAAATAAGTCATAGGGCCATCATGACACCAATGACCGGACATAATTAAAAGATTAAACAAGGTGGCTGCGGGGTAGCTAGTCCCTGCCGCCAACAAGACTACAGGTCAAAGAAACAACTTGAACCATCTTGTTTAAAGTTAATTTAATGTGCATGTTGCCATTTGTTTGAATGTTATATTATTAAAATGTTTGAATTTTATATTATTAAAAAAATATATAAACAATATGAAAAACTTACAATGTCGCTAGGTATGCAGCATTGCATGCAAACCACATGCTTGCGTGTATCACTAATTTTTTGGAATGGCCTCACACGATACATTCTTTGACTGTTATCATGCTGATCTCTGTGTACAAAACGTGCTAAGGAACTTGCAGGTTAAGTGGTTCCTTAGTCGACTCGTGCCAAAGTTTAAAAAATTGTGGCAATACATAGAGATTGCAGATGTGCCAGATTGCAGATGATCAGAGATTGGAATCTTCTCGCACTGATGGAAGTGTAACAGGAAAGGGGAGCCAATTCCTTCTCCTTTATTTCATTATAGTACTAGAGGGTGTCATGCTTCACACGGTGATGAATCAAAGCCTTCAATGGATGTTTATTGGCAGCAGCAATGAAACGCAGCCAACCCTCCTTATATAATGTGAACCATCCTTCCTGCTTCTATGCTTGATTCCATTTCCATCAGCTCCCCGGTGGGAGTGAGAAGTATGGGATATGTCAGGTGTTTATTCCATCACTCATCCAGATCTACACCATATTAACATATTATGGTTCCGAGGGTCATCCATTACGAAAAGACTCACCGCTTGCTTCGCTCTTCGTTCTATAGAAAATGCTTCCCACTGATGGTTTCTAGTAGATGGGAAAAAGAAGCGAAGCCTAATCTGAGTATTTGGCCGGCAAGTTTACCATAATCCTACTACGTGTTTCAGTTTACATGAATTAGCACCAAAATACTAGATTCCATTATAAAGACTGCTGAGCTATTATGGAAACGATAAGAGTGAGCGCACATGAGATGAGTTTTTTCCAAATAACACAAGAAAAGGAGATTTACAAGTGGAAGCAGGTGTGTACCTAACTTGGATTAGGTTTTGAAGATAATTTGCTGTTGATTGACAAACAACCATCAACGTATTGATTATTTTTTGACCTCCGGTTTCATTTCATATAGGATTTAATTACAGATGACGCAACTACGGATGAATAACATCAAGGTACCTTCACTAACCAATAAGTAATTAAATGAATATTGTTTTCTATTATGAAAATATTTGTATTTGAATGTTGCGTTTGATTATACTTGAATCTGGTCATGGGGATCTTATTTTCATGAATTTCTGTTAATCTATGCTAGTTTATACTTGAATTGAGAAAAACCTGCTCCTCTTCAGTGACCCTTGAAACTTCCAGTGCTATCTTTATATTTACTTGCCTTGGAAAGACCTACAAAATAAGAGTGAAGCAAGTAGAATAAGCACCAGAAGCCCAGAACCACGCACAAATAACTACGAGAAGGTTTACGAATCAGAGAGACTTACTTGTGGCCTCTAGGCTTATTACTTGCATCTGCTATCAAAATAAATCTTCTGGACTTATTCCTGTTTCCCCTTGCTTAATTCGCTTAATTCTAGCTTGCTTTACTTTTCTCTGCACTCTTAAGAAAGTTGTATTTCGGCTTGCAGATATCTGATCCTTGGTAGCACAGGGTTCTTCGAACAAGATGGTATTGGAGCGACTTTGGTGTACTTGGAATAAATGACATGGAATTGTAGAGCAGAAGACGACATGAAACCTGGAATACCGTGAATTATAACTCCATGAATTAGCGGGGTGGCTTCTCCTGTCTATTGCACTATTTTATTTTAAAACAGCTCCATCCCCTGCTGGATGATTTTCGATTCGTAGCTACCCATGCTCCCCCGATTCTGGATGGCACGACTCGTTGGATGGTTGAGTAGCCAAGAGGGTTTCTCTTTCACAGAGATTGTACAGAACCCTTCTTCAGCTGATATCGTTGCGTTTCAAAACTGCCTTCTATCTCAACATCCACAGAAGGAAGCAAAGGGTAGGTGTCAAGTACTTTAGTAGAACCCAAGTACAAGTGGCTACACGATACTGTACCACCATGCCAGTTGCATGCAGCCTCTTTGATACCAAAAATATTAGATAATATTACAACTTGAACATGAAATAACAAAGTTAAATAACAAAGTTTGGACTATGCTATTTTCCGCAAATTAATTTGTAAACATAAAATGTTTGCTAACTAATGTTAGCATTACATAATAAAAAATGAAAATTCCGTGAGAACTTTGTATCAATGGAAATTTAACCTAAGTTTCAATAGCCCTTGCCTCGATATGAAGCCAAATAAGATCTCAAAACTGCTGAGTGTTTGAGACGACAGTTGAATTGAGCTTATTGGTTGATAAAAAAAATATATATTTCAAACATAGCCTTAAATTTATTTGTCCACCTTTGAGTTTTGTGTAGTACTAATGAAAAATTCAAAAACGATTACAATAGTCCCTCCCTCCCCGAAGGGGTAGGGACTAATAAGAACCTGTAGCCATTGTAGGAAAGTAAAAATGAAGGAAAGGAACTCTTGAAACATTCCAATAAACATTCATTTATCTTTTTAAAGATAAACCCTATTGCCACTTAAACGTACCTAGGGAAAAATGAGCAGGGTAAATATTTATTTCCGTTTTCCAAAAGAATACGTTGAAAGGGGAGAAAACTAAGAACTTAGGATTTGTGTTAATATACATGTGGATGTAGAAAAAATCCATTGTGTTATTTCAAAAAAGGAGTATTTAGTCATAAATAATATGCCATATGATGAGGTAATAAAAACCTTTCAGAAATGATAATCTTACGGTTAGGGTTTGATGATATTACCATCAAGAAAATAAACATAATAACCTCATGGAATGGTCAAATTCGAACGCAAAAAAAATGTGGAATTTTAGTGCCATGACCAGAGGAACCTTAACGCATAGATATAACACCTACTAACATAGTGAAGTAGCGGTCAAAATATAATGGAGGATGACTTCAGAATAAAATTATAAACCCAAAGACAAAGAAAAGAAGAACAAATTTCAGAGGAAAATTATCAAATTAGTGAGCTAGAGCCACACTAGAATCATGCGTGTGATAAAAAATTGGGCTTGTATGGATACCAAATAAAGCCAACTAGAATGATACAATAGATTATTTAAGAAATGGGTAAAAATCCCCTTGTTAGAGTACAGTTTGGAAGAACAAATGTAGATCTTCCTTTCACTACTAGTGCCACAACGCACTGAGGCTTTATCAATAGGGTTTGATAGGTTGTATACTTTGACAGTGACCTAAAAAATTACCACCATTATCTTTCAAGACAAATAATCACCATCGAAAAACCACCAGGTGGGAAAGGTCCAAGTGGGTAGCAAGGACCTCAAGCTATTCAACCAAATCCATGTGATAATCTGCTATGTGGCAACCACCATGGACAAAGAGTGGAGGTGCAAGGATATATATATAATTGTTTGATATATATATAATTGTTATCTATAATTGTATATAATTATATCTGTGTCCCTTCTAATCCTTTTCTATATATATATATATATATATATATATATATATATATATATATATATATATATATATATAATTTCTTACCAACATTTTGGTGAGTATGTAACATATTAAAGGGAACTCCACATTAATGTCATGAATACATAGTGTTGTGCTTATAATGTGCACCATTTATTATAGTTAGAGAGAATATGTTCCATTCCGAAAATGTCATAGACAAGTATTTTGTATGGAGGTAAGACCCATGGTTATATAAATGATTATGGCATTGAATATATATATATATATATATATATATATATATATATATATATATATATATATAGAAAAGGAGTAGGAGGAACATAGATATAACTATATACAATTATAGAGAACATTCTTGGATTTATATTGAAAAAAAAAAGATTTCAAACCTTCTTACTCTAGGACTTAACAAATGATCCCAAAAAAATGAATAGAGGTAGAAAGAGTAAAAAAAAATCTAGAAAGATGTTTTCTAATAAATATAATGGGAAGTGGTTAGATGTCGTGTAACATTACCTAGTTTTAATAAGTAATACGATATTTAGTAACCCAAATGGTGACCTTATCTAACGCGAGATTCTACAATTGTAGAAAATGTTTACTTAAAAAGTAGGAGAATGATTTCTAGGACATTCACATACTTTTTCAATGTAATATGGGAGAGATGTTACATATGTAGAATAAAAAAAACATATTACAATATTATGGCCTTTGAATTGACTGCACTTTCATTAATTAAATAAATGTTTGTGTTTACATAGAGAATAAGACAAGAATTGTACATGATGAAAAAAATGGTAGAACCAAAAGGAGGTACACATATTGGGGAAGGGGAAATTTATGTACATTTGGGACAACAAGTGCAAGTACCCATGAGAGAATCATTGGACATGATGAAAAATTGTAGACAGAGCTAGTAAATCTGCGTGTAGGACATGCATAGCCACTAAACACTTCCACTGAAAAAGATAAATTTTTAAAGAATCTAACTGATAAATATAATCCAAAAACAATAGAAACAATGAGGGATGTTGATAACAGGGTGGAGACCTCTAAGCAGAAAAATTCTAAGGAAATGGTAGAAAGAAAGGATGAAATATTTGAAGAAGGAGAGGAGCATAGTTTGTCAAAATTTCGTACAAAATTGGGAAATAAGCCAAAATAATACTGACAGTAGAATTAAAAACAACATACCCCAAAACTTATGATGGTGAGATGAAATAAGTATGTGTGACATGGCTCCTTCATATTAATAGATACTTTCGAGTGTATGATTATTCCACAGAGTTGAAAGGCAAGATGAAAACTTATATGTTGCAAGGAAAAAACTCTTTGTGGTGGGAGGAGATGAGAAAAAATCGTAACTTAGAAGGTAGAGAAGTTAATTGGGAGGAATTTGATTTGTTGTTTAAATAAAGTTATTTGACTAAGCATCATTTTGATGATAAGGCTAAAGAATTCCATGATCTAAAATTTGGCTAGATGTTGAAGGACGAAATAGTAACCTAGTTCACTCACCTATTACGATATGTGTCATACCTAAAAGAAGAAAAAGTAAAAGTTAAACACTTTTAAATTTACTTCCACTCTCTTTCAAAGAGAAAATTGAGTAAGAAAATCCAAAAACCATGAACAAATCCATTAGGAAGGCCAAAATATATTATTAACAGGCCAAGCAAATAAATGAAATTATGAAAACTTGGTCTAAGAAGAAAAATGACAGAATGGATCAGAGTGGAGAAGGCCTAAATATTTGGATATTTAAACATCCTAGTGAGGTGGGAGGAACTGTAACTTTAGCAAATACAAAAATCAAACATTGAGACCACAGAAACAGACCCAAGATGGGTCTAAAATTGTATAAAAAAATAGTAAGGGAGTTAAAGGGAAGGATGGGGACCTTCAAAATGTTGTGGTTGAAAAGAACCCCATTTGTTGTTGAAATTACCCTATAACACCATATATGTGTAAACCCTAAAAAACCTCAAAGAGGTCTCGACTTCCAACTAAGTGGCTAGAAATACACCATGCATCAACGCAACTTTGGAAGGATGCCATGAGAAGCATCAATCGACCTTAAGGGAGATATAAGGTATTATTTTTAACCAATTATAATTTTTGTATTAATAAACATTAGTGATAGCTTGAGTTATGTTAGCTCTTCTGTAGTATAAAAGTGTAAGTTAAAGTGTGATAAATACAAGAATTGTTGTTGGTCCAACTGGCCACTGGAAAAAAAAATTTATTAATTGGGTAAAAGAATGACTAATTATACTTAATGGAAACCAGACTACCATGAATATGAATATAATACCATTAGGCTCATTTTATGTTCTACTGGGGATGTATTGGCTAAATGGGCACCGAGAAATTATTAATTTCCTTGATAAAACTATCACATGCACATATGGAGAAATCCATATTATAAAGGGTATACATAGATCGATTTTTGTGCACCGGATATGTAAAATACATTTGAAGAAGGAGGTAAGGAAGGGATTCCAAAATTTTTCTATTCACGTGTAGGACCAATCATTGAACAAATTATCTAAGTCTATAAGTGAATTGCAACTTGTCCAAGACAATCAAGATTTATTTCCTGAAGAAATTCCTAGTTTACAAGCTAAGAGAGAGATATTTTTCCATAGAAATAATACCAGGGGAAGCACGAGTATTGAATATTCCTTATAGAATGTGTGTAATAGAGATGATGGAGTGGAAGATGAAGTTGTCAGAATTACAAAAAAAATTGTACATTAGACCCAATGTGTCACCATGGGGTGCATGAGTCCTTTTTGTCAAGAAAAAGGAAATAAATTTTAGGCTTTGCATTGATTACCATTAACTGAATAAGATGAATATTAAAAATAAGTATTCCCTATCCATAATAGAAGATTTTTTTGGCCAAGTAAAGGGAGAGACAATGTCCTCTAAAATAGACTTCAAATCTAGTTATAATGAGCTGATAATTAAAGAGGAAAACATACCAATGACAAGATTTCATACATGGTATGGATATTGCAAATTTACTATGTTACCTTTTGGACTTACAAATGCACTTACTACCTTCATGTGTTTGATAAACATTTTTTTCAGTAAGTTCCTTGATAATTTCATATTTATTTTTATAGATGATATTTTAATATGCTCTGAGACCGAGGAAGAGCATAATAAACACATGGAAATATTTCTACAAACCCTACATTAAAACCAACTCTATGCTAAATTTAGCAAGTGCGAATTTTACTTGGACAAGATACAGTATCTTGGGCATGTCATCTTGAAAGAGGGGATAGAAGCAGATCGCTAAAACTTAAAGGCCATTTCTGATTGAATAATCCCAAAAGATGTGGTGGATATAATCTCATGTATGGGAATCACTGGTTACTATAGTAGCTTTATAGAGGGTATCTCAAAGTAATTTACCTTATAAATTCATTGTAGAAGAAAGGAGTAAAATTTGGGTGGACCGAGAGATGTTAAGAAAATTTCAAGATGTTGAAACACTTACTCACTGTTACCCCTGTGTTAAAAATAATAGACCCAGATAAGGATTTTATGGTATGTATTAGTGCTTTCTTAGAGGGCCTTAGAGGTATGCTCATGCCGGAAAGACATGTGGTGGCCTATTAATCCCATAAACTAAGGCAGCATAAATGAAATTATGCAGTTTATGAATCCATGCCCTTAAAATGCTGAGACATTACTTAGTTGGTAAGGAATTTACATTGGGTACATGTCATATAAGTTTAAAATATTTCTTCACCCAACCTTACATGAATTTTAGGCACACCAAGTGGATGGCCTTAGTCAGTGAATACTATTTCGACATTAAACACAAAAAAGAGAAAGAAAACAAGGTGGTAAATGCATTAAGTTAAAGTTTAAAAAAAATATGTGAGGTGGGAATGAGAAAAACTAAAGAAGACTTTTTTGAACAAATAAAGAAGGAAGAAATAGAATATCATAATTATAATAAAGTTCATGATAGACTGAGGAGTTAAGTTGGTCAAGGAAATCAATCTAATTATAAAATTAATGAAAAAGGATTGTCGGACAAAGATAGACTTTATATGCCAGATGTGGATGATTAAAATACTAATATTGGATGAATGTCACAAAAAACCATATGCAACACATCAAGGATATCATAAAATTATAACTTCTCTTAAAAAATATTTTTTTTGGCTAGGAATGAAGAAATAAGTTACTCAATACTTGGCAAGGTACAAGGAATGTCCAATGGTGAAGGAAAATAATCGAAACCTAGGAGAATTATTGAACACCCTACCTCTATTGAAATTCAAGTGTAGTATAAAATGTGTAGTCATCATAATTACTTTTGACTATTATATATGTTCTTAATTTAGTATTTTATTCATTCAATTAGGTTATCAAACAATTATACAAATACAATGCATAAAAGGACAAGAGACACTAGAAATTAGGCCAGTGGCCAGGGAAAAGGACACAAGGGGAAAACCCAATAATATTTTCCTGATAGAATATTTTTGTAAACAAGATAAATCCAAGTCATAGATAAACTGACCAATAATCCAAGTGCCAATTCATATTTTCCCATGTATTTACACAATATTGTCTTTAGAGTGAAACATGCTACTATAATAAAGTGTCTCAACAACTTTCACAACACAAAAAAACATAGCCTTTAGGAACTTGCATAGTCATAGAAAACATAGCTTCATAAATAATCTAGATACCATAGAAGTATATTTCCACAGTGAGTTGAGATACCACCAAAAATATTTTTCCATAATAAGTTTTGATACCAAAGATATATGTTTCTACAGTATATTTGCATCTTCCTATAATATTGTCCCTTAAATAATTCACATACCACAGAAGATAAGTGTCTTATACATATCTGAATTTTGTCATGAATAGAAGAAATATGAAATTATTGACAAATGGTGCAAAATATATGCCTATATATAGTTGTTTCCACGTCTTAAAATATTCCTCTAAAGACTAAGTCGACTTTTCATCTCGATGGACGACCTGGAAGATGGGATTTGACCAAAAGGTACATAAAAAATTTAATTATTTTCATTTTCTTTGAAATCTCAAATAAATTAATTTTGATACTTTAAAACTTCATACATTATGAAGAACAAACCTAGTTACAACTTCAACACTCCCTCTTAACTAGGGAGGAATTCATAACGACCTATAAGGTTATTCTCATGATTGTCAGATTTTGTGCATGAAATAAGACTTTTGGTGACCTTGAAACCCTAATTACCTAATGAAGACATTGAAATGAATGAAATCATGGTGATGATGACTGAAATTATGATGATACACTCAGCTGAGTGATGACATGGACTAACAATTTAAAAATTTTGGGAGTGAAAAATAGTCCTAAACCTAATCTCCAGTGACCAAATTTTTTCTTGAATACCTAACGAAATGACAAAAATTTGACCACGAGACCCTAAAAGGACTTGATAAGAGCCCATTGATCACTAGTGACAGGATGTGAATACTGAAAGTAACATTAGCTCTAGCTGGGGATGGCATCTCCTTCGAGGTGTTAAGAAAAATTTAGACCAAGTAGCCTAATCATTGGGCCTGGAGTAAAAAGTGAAAAACCAAACTCAATACTGAAAACTTGAAATGATAAACTTACTAACTCTGACTGAAATAAAAAATTATAAAACTTATTGATGGTAGCATATCACTGAGACTTGAGGGCTTCAAATCCCAATGAAAACCACCTCGCGACTGAAGACATATGTACAATCATGTGAAGTGATCCTTCGAGTATAGACAATCTAGTAGATGGCTAATTATTTGAATTCTGCACTCACTTTCATCCAGTAGGAAAAAAAAACAAAAGATAGGAAAATCTGAGTGTCAACTGAAAATTTCCTTGCCTTGAGATACATCAGAAACATAAGCACACCCTTCATTTTGATCTGAAAGAATACTTGGTTGTTGATCCATAGGAAGGTAGAGGGATATATGACCTTCTGCTATCTCAGTGTTGGCCTTAAATTCCTTAAGCATGCGAAACTATGACTCTATCTCTTGCATGTTATCTATCTTAGGCTCATAATCCTCCATTTTATAGTCTAAAACATCCCTGAACAGAAAAAATTCTTCAAGATTGTCAAACATGACAGCCTTATCTTCTTCATGAAACAGAAGACTATTTGTTAGCTGATCTCTTTGTAGGAAATCATCATAAAAAATTGGCTTACTTACAACAAATTCCTGTATAGTTTCATCAGTCTCATGACCATCATCATTTCAACTTAGATTTTCATTTTTAAAAATGGAAGAAGTTTCACTAACAGATTCTTGACTATGTGAACACTACAAACCTGCATTAGCTTGGGCTATAACATGAATTTTAAGGAGTTGATCTATTTCATCTTTATAAATAAAATAAACTTGAGTTTTATAACAGTTAACATTGCCTTGATGATTTTCATTTTCAAGATCAGGAATATGCATTTCTTTTTGTTGGTCCCAGTCTGTTTCATTCAAGGAAGAAGGTACTATTTCCTGCTGGGAGGAAAAATCATAAAGGGCTTCTACGATCTCATCATCTAGACACTCTTCATCCCCATTCAAATTTTCAAGAAACTCAATGAAATCATCAGAAATCTCACAAAAAATATCAATCATCGACAAGGAAGAATTATAGCTTTGATAATGTGGAAAGAAAACTGAACGAAAGTCCTTTAAAGAATATAAACTAGCAGATGATAGACCTTCATACCATGATCTCTCTTTTTCCTCTAAGGTAGGAAAGAATATTTTCATAAAAAATTCTTCAGTAAAATCAATCTTTAGTTTGTGAATATGAAAAGGAAATTTGACCAAATACAAACTAGCATCTTCTCCATCTTGGCCTTTAAATTTTTGCACCCCTATTTTCCAATATATACAAGGAATACGATTTGGAAAACCAGGAATATGAGCTCGATTCATAGGAGCATAGCTTCAAGAATTTTAATCCATTTTGACAACAATGAAGTCACCAAGGAGTCCTTCAGACTATTGGTTCTTGAAAATTCAAGTTGCCATGAAAATTATAAATATTTGGATTTTTTGACAATGGAGTCGCCAGGTGAATGATGCACAACCTTATTTGTGTCTGAAAATTTTTCACCATTAGAAATCAGAGCTGATCCTTATCTTTATTTATCAGGTAATATTTTTCACTTCATCCCCGACAATGTCGCCAAGATGTTAGCACTCCACCAGTTCTCCGAAGGCTGAGAAGGAGACCAACAAAGATAACCACATACCACTTTGACCTAGTAGCTAGCCCTACTAGGTTTAGAGGGCTATCTTAATGATATCACAACCAAATATTGACTGTGACATTACAAATATTAGGCTAGGTATGTTTATATCAAGGTTTGGTTGATTTAATGGTTTTGTGTTGGATGGTGGCTTAGGTCTAGGAGGACTAGGACATGGCTCTGAAATTCAGATTTGCAGAGATGTAATGGGGCAAGGTAGGTAGACACTTTATAAATTTTGAGGTATGTTGGTGAATAGGGTATATTTCTAGGGTTTCAAAATGAGCACGAATTTCTTGAATTCATTTATATCAGAAGAATATGAACAAAAATGTGAAAGCATCACCAAAACAGAGCATTCAATCAATGAATTCTACTTATCAAACTTAGAAATCAATCACATAAGACATGGAAATGGAAATTGAAGGTACAATACATTCAAACATATGATCAAAGAAGAAGAAACACTGCTAAAGAACATACCGCATGAATCCCACCACAATAGTTGCAAATGATGTCTATTAGCTCCTGCCAAATTCAAAAAGTACACTATTGTTCAAAGGCTCAATTCCACAACATCAAACCTTTGAAAATTATTACAATGGGCCTCATATATCCACTAAGGTTGAAGTCCTCCATTGGAGGTCTAATTTCCAAAAGTAAATTCAAATACATGTATCTATCCCAAGTCTGCTACACATTAGGGAGGTTACTTAACAAATTCGTCCTTTATCTAACCATCAAGAGACATATCCTCAAAGAAATCAATGGACGATAAGACGTGTATTAAACTCCATTTTTACCATTTACATTTAAATTTTGAGTTTTACATTCATCTAATTTTATCTTTTGACTTTTAAAAAAGTAAAACTAGAAATTGGAGAAAATTACATAGTGAAAATTTAATTAAAATCTCAAAAAAAATTAGAAGCGTAGTGCCATTTTGGAGACCATTTTTCGGCACCTTCCTAAAGCTAATATCGAAATATTAAAGAATGGTAAACTATACATGTCTTTCTAGTTTCCAAAACGCCTTGAATTTTTAAAATTAACCCATGGGAAGGCCTTCAAAAACTCATTCTCCCAAGGTGTCTCCAGAAGCGCAGCGCCAGTCAAAAAGAGGGAAAAAATGTTGATTTTTTACCCATTTTCTCATTTTCTCAATATATGAGCCCAGAATAATGAATCTGAGCAATTGGGTTTTGAGAATAGGGCATCATATTTCTAGAAATGTCATCCATTTTTCATTTTGAGCTCTGAGGAGAAAGAGCAGCACCAAGGCGTTGTGCTTCTAGACCTAGTGAAATTCCTGAATTTTTCAAATTTGCACCAAATATCACCAAAATTAGGGTTTCCTTGAGCTTATCTTGTAATTTCTTGATCTTGACATTAAAAATTTTGTTTTTTTGTGTGGTAATGGTCAGCCATATGCCTCAACATCTAATTGTCCCTGTTGGCCTTGTCAAGGAGCTTCTGCAGATGAGTGTTCACTCTATCAAGCCAAAAATCCATTTTCTCATTGATTTCATTGGCCATTATTTCCTCAAAAGTCAACCCTTCATGTGGTAGAATTTTCTCTTTTTCCTTCTACAATTTTCTTAATACCAATGGTCCTTGGCCTCTTCGTCCTTATCTATTGTTCACACTCATCAGCCTCATCATTCTCATGATGTTCAACCATTTTTTTACCCTTTACATCATGCATACTAGCCTTAGCCTGCTTTCTCTTTGAAAGTAGATGATCCATTTCCAAGTTTTATTGGATCTCTTTGAATTAGCATCATTGTCTTTGTTGAATCTTTAATTAAACTGAGAGGGGGGGTGAATTAGTTTAAAACATACATAAGAATTTTAAAATTTTTCACCAAACTTATTTACAGCTTAATATGTGAACAATCTGTTGAATTCTTAGTTAAACTGAGAGGGGGGAGGGGTGAATCAATTTAACACATATATGAGCTTTTTATATTTTACATCAGCTAATTTACAGCTTAATTTTATAATCAACCTTAGTGCATGAACAATCTTAATATGATGTGTAAAGCATTAAATTAATGTGACTTCAAACTTATTATGAGAACAACAGACATTAAGCAAATTTGGTAGATCATCTCAGTACACAGACAACATAGATAGAGACAGCAGATTTAAGTGGAAACCAATAAAGGGAGAAAACCACATCTTATTATTGTTGTGATTCAAAGGCAAGCTCCAACTCCGTCTCACCACTGTTTTTCTGCAGGCACCGACCTACAGGAGGTACCAACCTTAATTCCAAGGAAAATTTTAAGGATGGAAAATTATCTTGAAGTTTAAAAACATTGGCGAATCTCACTAGTCCCTAATATGCAAACTATAAAAAATTTGTCGATGCATTTGTAAAATTATTCAAATTTATAATGATTTTATATATACTCTCTATATAATGTTGGCAAGTTTTAGGGTAAAATAATATTATATTGTAAAATTTGGGCGAGTCATTTTTATAAAAAATTGGAAATTGACGAATCTTTTTTTTCGAAAAACCATGGAAAATTAGCCCACCCACGAATATTAGCCCCTAAAATTTTCCATGCTCAATTCTGCAAGCTACAACTTGCAAGGAAGCTCCAACTCCCTCCAATTTTCTATAGGCACCAACCTAGAGGAGGCTCCAACCTCAGTCAGCTACAACTGACAGCTATCAAGCTTCAACTTGATCGGGAAGCTCCAAATTCCTCAATTTATCAACCGAAATGTTTGCTGATTTACCTCAGATATAAGCTCTGATCTGTAGCATATCTTTCTGCTCTACTTTTCTTTATCTTCTCTGCCTCAATCTTCTATACTCTGGATTCTCTATATTTTCTCTCTTTCTCACCTCTTGCAGCTTTCTTATTTTCTTCAACTCTTTTCAATTCTGCTGCACACTCTCTCCTTCTCTCCTTTTGTTTTCGTAACATTATCCCCTTGGATATTATCCTATTTTATACAAACTAGCTTCATGGTTGTTTGTATTCTACTGGGAATTCGAAATGGACAGCCATGTCTTTTTGCCTTCTTCCTCCTCAACCCTTTTATCCACTCATTCAGGAAATATAACTGTAGGTACCAATTTAACATTTCAGTGGGATATTTCTTTTTCCTTTGGATACTTTCCTTTGCATCACAAACAATATAAAACAAAATCATTTACATGAAATTACTATGAAAACTCCAGCTCACTCATTCAACCTCTTGGCTTGCTGCGCATTTGTCTTTTCTTTGACTGTGTCTTTGTCCCTTTCAGCTCTTTTTGTTTCCTTATTCACTGTCACAGGGTAACTGCCATCTATCATACATATGTAACTGTGATTTTTATATCAAGATAATTGATTCTCGACACAATAATAAAACGACGTTTTGATATGTTCTCTGTCGTGGTGTAACTACTATGTATCTGTAATCAGTGCCTTTTATATATATAACACAACTTCAGCAGACGGCATAATTGTAAAAACATGTTTAACATATAAAAAGCCCTTTCGGGCCCACCATCCAAACTTTTTTTTGTGCTCCGATGCGATGAGTCTCCTCCGATGATTTCCGATTGCGATTACACCCTTTGCGATTGTTCTGATGCGATTGATCGCAACCGCAAACTTCATTGATATGTTCCACTGCTCAGCCTTTGTGCCGATGCGATGGCCCCACACTGCATAGATATATGCATATATATATATATATATATATATATATATATATATATATATATATATATATATATATATATTGGTTCATATATACTCTTCGCCTTACCCCTTTTTTCCATCAGCTTTGGTTTAAAATCTTGGTGTAAACATACATTAAACCTTTTCCTTTACATGCAGCCCACACTACAAAGACATTCCACCTTATTTTACTTTCCAATCGCAATCGCAAACTTCAGAGATCCTCTTGTGCCTTTGGTCGTTTGATTTCCGCCGATGCGATGAGAGAGGGTCCCACCAGACCATACTTCGGCATTTCAATGTTTTATGTTATATTTCTCTTTTATCTGTCGATGCTCTTTAACAAAGGAAATCTTTATTTTCGAGTTTGAATTGCAGTAGGCCCCACTCTGACTTCCTTTAAGATCCAACGGTTGCTATCATCCAGGATCCAATGGTTGCGATTAGATCGCATCATCGCAATCGCAACATCCAACTACACATTCCCTTATTCTTCCGTTGTACCGATGTGATTGGAAATCTCAGATGCGATAATTCATTGTAGATCCAATGGCTGTCATTCATTGGGAATGGATGGTTGCGATTAAATCGCACCATCTCAATCGCATGGTTCAATGATCCGTTGTTCTGTTTTACTTCGATGCGATGAATCACTTTTAAGCCGAAACTCAACCAAACATGAATCACGGTTTACAATCCCATCGGGTCCGGGACTACAATCGTAATCGCAACTTTTGGTTGGATGTTCCGATGTGCCTATAATCCGATGCTCCAATGCGATTAGGCTAGAATTCAAATACGTGTTAATCATAGTTTATAAACCCATCGGGTCCGGGCTTCAATCGCAATCGCAAGTTTTGGTTGGATGTTCCAATATGCCTATACTCCGATGCTCCGATGCAATTAGGACAAAATTCAAATACGTGTTGATCATAGTTTATAAGCCCATCGGGTTCGGGCTTCAATCGCAATCGCAAGTTTTAGTTGCATGTGCTCCGCTGCCAACTTTTTCTGATGCGATTGATGAGGGTCCACCATATAAGGCTTTTCCTTTGATAGAACCTTTGGTTCTTTGGATCTCGCGCTACATATAAATGTAAATGCTTTGGACCTTTATATATATAAGGCACATCATATGTATCTTACTGCATATATAAGCTTCCACTTCCGCCTTTACTGTAACCTCCGACTGGGTAATGATTCTTGGAATAAGGTTTATATATATACTTTGCCGCTTGGGTTAAGATTCTCGGAAAATTATGTATCCTTCTGCCTGGGTTACGGTTCCCGGAATTGTGTTTATGTATCCTCCGACTCGGGTAATGATTCTCAGAATTTTATGTAAGGGTCCATAAAAAATTGCTTTGTCTCTACTGTGATAACGGCTCTGCGTCTGCCTCTGCCTTTGATAATGGCTCTACCTCTACCTCTGCCTCTGATAACAGCTTTGCCTCTATATTCACTGCCTCTGCCTCTGCCTTAGCTTCCGCTCTACTGTTTGACTGTTACATTTTGAAATTATTCTTCCACCTGTCTCCTTTTCTTCCTTTGTTTGCTTCTTTGCTGCCTCCTTTGTCTGTCTCTGTCTTTTCTGCCTCTATTGCCATCAATGAAAACATTTCCAACAGTCTCCCCCTTTGGCATTGATGGCAATAAACTTCCTTTGTTTGCCTGTTAGGGTCCTTTCTCCTGTTTCTTGCTCTTCCTCCCCCTTTGACATCAATGGCAAGGGGTTTGAATTTTTATTTTTATTTTTCAACATTTCGTGCATTTCCTCTCTCTGATATCTTCTGACTTTGTACGCTGCTCCTCCAACCTTTGGATTAGATTCACGTTGGGTTCACCACTGACCCTTTATTCCTTTTATTGATTCTTTTATGCTGGATGTATTCTTTCCATAATCCTTTTGATCCTGAGGACTAGTTTCAGGCTTCCCTTGCCGACTGATCTCCCCTTGGAATGATATTTTCGTTTTTGTTCTCCCCCTGAAACTGTGCTTTTTCTTCATATCAGAGAGTAGCATCTACAGATACTACCCCTAGTCTGTCTCTCAAATATTCAAATGGTTCTCTAGCAAGCGGTTTGGTAAATATATCTACTGTCTATTCTTTTGTTGGTACATACTCTAGTTTTACTATCTTCTGAGCCACTTGTTCTCAGAGAAAATGATACTTGATTGGGATATGTTTAGTTTTTGAGTGAAGCACAGGATTTTTAGATATACTTATAGCACTTGTATTATCAAATTTGATTGAGATAGGTTCATCAATGCTTACCTTCATGTCTTGGAGGGTTTGGTTCATCCACATGACTTGTGTACAGCATGCTGCTGCTACTATATATTTCGCTTCTGCTGTAGACAGAGAGATAGATGTTTTTTTATTGCTTAACCATGCCACCAGACTTTCTCCTAGATAGAAAGCACCTCCACTTGTGCTTTTCCTGTCATCCACACAGCTGGCCCATTCTACATCTGTGTAAGCTATCAAAGTGAAGCTTTTTCCTTTAGGATACCGAAGTCCATACTGTGTTGTTCCTTGTAGATATCTGAATATTTTTTGACTGCAAGAAGGTGATTTTGTTTAGGTGCTGCTTGATATCTAGCCACTAGTCCTATAGCTAGCATGATGTTTGGTCTTGATGCTGTCAGATACAGCAGACTTCCTATCATGGATCTGTAGAGTTTTTGATCTATATCAGCAGATCCATCATCAGCAGGCAGCTTGCATCCCATGATCATGGGAGTTGACACAGGTTTGTAGTCCTCTATTTCAAACTTTTTCAACATTTATTTTAAGTATTTTTCCTCTGAGATGAATGTACCGGTGTTCTTTTTCTGAATTTGAAGTCCTAAGTAGAAACTGAGCTCTCCAATCATAGACATCTCAAAATTTGTTTTCATCTCATCAGCAAACCCTTTTGCTAGTTCTTCTTTGTTGCTTCCAAACATAATGTCATCAACATATATTACAACAATCAGGAGTTCATTTTCATGGGATTTTATGTATAGATTATTGTCTGCTCCACCTCTCTTAAAGCCTTGTTTTAGCAAATACTTATCCAGTCTTGAGTACCAGGCACGAGGAGCCTGTTTCAATCCATATAGAGCCTTCTTCAGTCTGCACACATAGTCTTCTTTGTCTGTTAAAGAGAAACCTTATGGTTGTTCCATGTAGACTTCTTCTTCTAAATCTCCATTCAGAAATGAAGATTTCACATCCATTTGATATACCTTGAAGTCTTGGTAGCATGCAAAGGCCAGAAACATTCTGATGGCTTCCATTCTGGCTATAGGAGCGAATGTTTCATCATAATCAAGTCCTTCAATTTGTGAATATCCTTTGCAAACTAGTCTGGCTTTATTCCTGATTACCTGTCCTTGCTCATTCATTTTATTCTTGAATACCCATTTTGAGCCTATGACATTTTTCTCAATTGGTCTAGGAACTAGTTCCCATGTATTGTTCTTCTCAATTTGGTCCAATTCTTCATTCATTTCCTTCACCCAATACTTGTCCTTGCTGGCTTCTTCAAACCTCTTTGGCTCTATTTGTGATAACATGGCTATGTATACTTCTTCTGTATGTTCTGTTAGCTGCCTTCTAGTTTGGACCCCTACTTTTTTGTCTCCTATGATCTGATCTTCAGGATGATTCTTCTGAGTGTATCTTGAGGGGGCTTTCGAGCTCAAATCTGCATCTTCTGTTGTCTTGTTTGTTTCATCATAATTTTTTTTTTCTTCTTCATGGTTGTCTGATGGACTGCAGCAGTCTGTATCTTTTGTATTGTTTGGAAGTTCTTCATCAAATCTCACGTCAATACTTTCTACTATTTTTCGAAGAGTCTTGTTGTAGCACCTGTACCCTTTACTTTTGGAAGCATATCCTAGAAAAATCCCTTCATCTACTCTTGCATCAAATTTCCCAAGATTTTCATCATTATTCTTTATGTAACACTTGCTTCCAAAGATACTAAAGTGTTTAATTGAAGCTGGTTTCCAATGCCATAGTTCATAGGGAGTCTTGTCACTGCTTGGCCTTAAGTGGGCTTTGTTTAGAATATGCACGGCTGTGTGTACCGCTTCTGCCCAGAAGGTTTGAGGAATGTTATTCTCTTGCATCATGGCTCTGGAAATTTGTTGAACAGATCTGTTTTGTCTCTCTGCTACTCCATTCTGCTAAGGTGTCCCTGCAATAGTAAATTGTTGTTTTATGCCATATCCATTGCATAGATTTGCAAAGTCATAATCTGTGAATTCACCTCCTCTGTCCGATCGGATGCATTTTAGCTTGCATCTTGTATGATTTTCTTCTAATGCTTTGAATATTTTGAATTTGTCCAGAGCTTCCGATTTATTCGTGAGAGATGAAACCCATGTCATTGTGGAGAAATCATTTATTATTAGCATGAAATAGGATTCTCCACTTGGCATTTTAGTTCTTGTAGGTCCACACAGATCCATGTGCACAAGCTGGAGTGTTCTTCTTGTTGATAACTCATATTTGGCCTTAGATGATGTGTAGGTCTATTTACCCAATTGACAAGATTTGCATATGGTATTAGAAGGCATTTTTATTTCTGGCATGTCTCTGACCGCTTTCTTTTTGCTCAGTCTAATGATATGATCGAAGCTGAGATGTCCCAATCTCCTATGCCATAACCATGACTCCTCAAGTTTGCTAAGATGGCATGCTTCATCTTCCTCTTTCACGATGTAAACATTGCACTCTGTTCGAACACCTTTGAGTAGAGTCTTACCTGTGGTGCTTGATATGACTTCACAGTATCGTGGTCTAAAAATAAATTCGCAGCCTTTATCACACATCTGACTGACACTCAGCAAATTTGCTTTCAACCCATCTACAAATAGTACATCTTGGGCCTTACCTCTACCATTATCTAAGCTGACTGAGCCCTTTCCCTTGATTTTTCCTGATTTATCATTGCCAAAAGTAACATTACCAGTTTTATTTTCATCAAAAGTTATAAATTTTCTCCTGTCTCCAGTCATATGCTTTGAGCAGCCACTATCCAGATACCATTGGCTTTTCAGATCTTGAGCAGTTAGAGCCAGGTCACACTTATTCACCTTATTTTTCCACTGGAAGCATCCTTTTGTTTGGTATCTTTGTGAGATGATGAATCACATTCTTTAAGAGGACACTTGGAAGGCATATGTCCAACTTGATTGCATACACAACATTTGATCATAATTTTTGCAGAGTTGTGAGTATGAACAAAATTTCTTTGATTCATAAACCTCCTTGAGGTGTTGAACATCAATCTTTGTCCATACTTTCTACATTCAGTAATTTTATGGCCAAATTCCTTACAATAAAAACAGTAACCATAGAAGTTATTTGCATACCTGATGTAAGGTTGTTTTCTCCATTTGTTTGCTTGAGACAGTCTCTTCACTGTTTGCATCTTTTGCTGGTTTGAATTACTCCTCCTTGTATGGCAATATGCAGCAATGTGTCCCAGCTTGTGGCAGACATAACAGGTGGTATTCTTCATAGGAGGAAAGAATCTCCTTTGATGGTTTCCAAATTTGACATACTTAGGGGTCTTAGTATTTATTACATTCTTTGCTACTAGTGGTTTCTTCTGATCTTTGTCTTCCTCATTACAGGTTTCTTCTTTTGTAGGAATTCTTTGAGATGCTTCATCATTCTACTTTGCTTTTACAAAAATAATCTCTCTTTTTTCCTTTTCTTTGCTTTTACTTGATTCTCCTTCATAGCCTATTCAAGTTTTTATCATAGGAGATCTTTGAGCACCAAGAATTTCGTTCAACTTACTAGAGCTTGTTGTTTGAGAAGAGTTTATAACCACTTTCCTTTGGGAATTTTCTAATTTCTTCCTGAGACATACTACTTCTTCTTCCAAATTTTCTTGTTCCTGAGTTTTTTCCTTGATTTTCTTAAGTAACATGTCCTCTATCTTCTTGGCTTCTTCACGCTCTATCTTTAGCTGCATAAGGACTTCTGAATTCTATTCTTCCCATACATACTTGAGGAGAATGTCCTTTTTTTTCTACATTTCAACTTGAGTCTATCAATCTCTTCTAGAGCACTTCTTAGCTCCCCCTCAAGGTCGACTTCACCTTCTTCTTATTCTTCATATTCTAGCAAGAGACCTTCAAGTTCTTCTATATCCATCAATTAAAATTCAGAGGTTCCATCTTCACTTGAGAGTTCATCTGGATCTTCAGATGTACTGCTGTCTTGTTGAGCATAGAATTATTTTCTGCTGAACTTCTTTCCTTTCTGCCAGTTCTTTGATGTATTTTTCTTTGACTCTTGAGCCTAATTCCTTACTTTCTTGTGAGGACACTTAGCAGCATAATGTCCAAATATTCCATAGTTAAAGAATTTTAAAGGAATTTTACCTTTGTATTTACATGAGCCTCTATCCGATTTCTTGACAAATTTTGCCTCTTCTTCATCAGAGCAAGAGCATATGTCTTCCTCTTCTTCTTTCTTCTTTTCTGTTTTAAAGGCTGCCTCCCTCGTACTTGGCTTCTTCTGTGGGAGCCTCATCTCATATGCTGTTACATTTCCAAGTAGCTGGTTCATGGTCAAGGTCTCCCAATCTGTTGTTTCTTCTATTGCAGACACCTTGGGATTAAACCTGGATGGAAGAGATCTTAGAATATTTTTCACAATTATACTTTCTGGCATGGTTTCTCCAAGAGCTTTCATATTGTTAACAATTTCTGCAACTTTTAGGAAGAAACTGTCAATGTCTTCATCATCATTCATTTTTAAGTTCTCAAACTGGGCTCTATAGACTTGAAGTTTGGTAGTCTTTACCTTCTTGTCTCCCTCATGGATATTCTCTAGGGTATCCCACATCTCTTTGGCAGTTTCTTTATGCATTACTTTGATAAACGCTGCCTCACACAATCCATTTAAGATGGCAGTCATGGCTTTTGCGTTGGCTACAAAATCTTGTTTGGTTTCTTTCTCTGTGTCAGTATCCTTTGGGGCATATCCTAATTCCACAACAGCCTAGACTTCTATTCCTAGAGACATTATGTATGTCCTCATTCTGATTTTCCATAAATCATAATTTGCACCTGTGAAAAAAGGGGATTTATTGGTTGAGCATCCTTCTTTACTACCCATCTTGGGAACCTAGGATCTCCTTTCAGTTATTAAAATGGTACAAAGGAACCTGCTCTGATACCAATTGTTGAATTCTTAGTTAAACTGAGAGGGGGGGGGGGTGAATCAGTTTAACACATATATGAGCTTTTTATATTTTTCATCAGCTAATTTACAGCTTAATTTTATAATCAACCTTAGTGCATGAACAGTCTTAATATGATGTGGCAAGCATTAAATTAATGTGACTTCAAACTTATTATGAGAGCAGCAAACATTAAGCAAATTTGGTAAATCATCTCAGTACACAAACAACACAGATAGAGACAACAGATTTAAGTGGAAACCCATAAAGGGAGAAAACCACATCTTATTATTGTTGTGATGCAAAGGCAAGCTCCAACTCCCTCTCACCACTGTTTTTCCGCAGGCACCAACCTACAGGAGGCACCAACCTCAATTCTGCAAGCTACAACTTGCAAGGAAGCTCCAACTCCCTCCAATTTTCTGCAGGCACCAACCTACAAGAGGCTCCAACTTCAGTCATCTACAACTGATAGCTATCAAGCTTCAAATTGATAGGGAAGCTCCAACTTCCTCAATTTATCAACCGGAATGTTTGTTGATTTACCTCAGATATCAGCTCTGATATTTAGCATCTCTTTCTGCTCTTCTTTTCTTTATCTTCTCTGCCTCAATCTTCTATACTCTGCATTCTCTATATTTACTCTCTCTCTCACCTCTTGCAACTTTCTTATTTTCTTCAACTCTTTTCAATTATGCTGCACACTCTCTTCTTCTCTCATTCTATTTTTGTAACTTTATCCCCTTGGACATTATCCTATTTTATACAAAATAGCTTCATGGCTGTTTGTATTCTACTGGAAATTCGAAATGGACAGCCATGTCTCTTTGCCTTCTACCTCCTCAACTCTTTTATCCGCTCATATAACTGTAGGTACCAATCATTTCAGTTGGATATTTATTTTTCCTTTGGATACTTGCCTTTGCATCACAAACAATATAAAACAAAATCATTTACATTCAATTACTATGAAAACTCCAGCTCACTCATTCAGCCTCTTGGCTCGCTGCGCATTTGTCTTTTCTTTGACTGTGTCTTTGTCCCTTTCGGCTCTGTTTGTTTCCTTATTCACTGTCACAGGGTAACGGCCATCTGTCATACATATGTAACTGTGCTTTTTATATCAAGCTAATTGATTCTCGGCACAATAATAAAAAGACGTTTTGATATGTGCTTTGCCGTGGTGTAACTACTATGTATCTGTAACAACGCCTTTTATATATAACACAACTTCAGCTCTCGACATAATAGTAAAAGCCTGTTTAACATATAAAATGCCCTTTCGGGCCCACCATCCGAACTTTGTTTTGTGCTCCGATGCGATGAGTCTCCTCCGATGATTTCCGATTGCGATTACACCCTTTGCAATTGTTCCGATGCGATTAATCGCAATCGCAAACTTCATTGATATGTTCCACTGCTCAGCCTCCGTGCCGATGCGATGGCCCCACACTGCATATATATATATATATATATATATATACATATATATATATATATATATATATATATATATATATATATATATATATATATATATATATATATATATGTATATATATATATATATATGTATATATATATATATGTATATATATATATATGTATATATATATATGTATATATATATGTATATATATGTATATATATATATATATACATATATATGTATATATATTCTTCGCCTTACCCCTTTTTTCCATTAGCTTTGGCTTAAAATCTTCGTGTAAACATACATTAAACCTTTTCCTTTACATGGAGCCCACACTACAAAGATATTCCGCCTTATTTTACTTTCCAATCGCAATTGCAAACTTTAGAGATTGTCTTGTGCCTTTGGTCGTCTGATTTCCGCCGATGCGATGAGCGAGGGTCCCACCAGACCATACTTCGGCATTTCAATGTTTTATGTTATATTTCTATTTTATCTGTTGATGCTATTTAACAAAGGAAATCCTTATTTTCGAGTTTGAATTCCAGTAGGCCCCACTCTGACTTCCTTTAAGATACAACGGTTGCTATCATCCAGGATCCAACTGTTGCGATTAGATCGCATCATTGCAATCGCAACATCCAACTACACGTTCCCTTATTCTTCCGTTGTACCGATGCGATTAGAAATCTCTGATGTGGTAGAAATCTCTGGTTGCGATTAAATCTCACTATTGCAATCGCATGGTTCAATGATCTGCTATTCTGTTTTACTCTGATGCGATGGATCACTTTTAAGCCGAAACTCAACCATATATGAATCACGGTTTATAAGCCCATTCGGTCCGGGACTACAATCACAATCACAAGTTTTGGTTGGATGTTCCGATATGCCTATACTCCGATGCTCCGATGTGATTAGGCCAGAATTCAAATATGTGTTAATCAAAGTTTATAAGCCCATCGGGTCTGGGCTTCAATCGTAATCACACGTTTTGGTTGGATGTTCTGATATGCCTATACACCGATGCTCCGATGCGATTAGGCTAGAATTAAAATACGTGTTGATCATAGTTTATAAGCCCATTGGGTCCGGGCTTCAATCGCAATCGCAAGTTTTAGTTGCATGTGCTCCACTGCCAACTTTTTCCGATGAGATTGATGAGGGTCCACCATATAAGGCTTTTCCTTTCATAGAACCTTTGGTTCTTTGGATCTCGTGATACATATAAATGTATATGCTTTGGACCTTTATATATATAAGGCGCATCATATGTATCTTACTGCATGTATATAAGCTTCCGCTTCCGCCTTTAGTGTAACCTCCGGCTGGGTAATGATTCTCGGAATAAGGTTTATATATATACTTTGCCGATTGGGTTAAGATTCTCGGAATATTATGTATCCTTTTGCCTGGGTTATGGTTCCTGGAATTGTGTTTATGTATCCTCTGGCTGGGGTAATGATTCTTGGAATTTTATGTAAGGGTCCATAAAAAATTGCTCTGCCTCTGCTGCGATAATGGCTCTGCCTCTTCCTTTGCCTCTGATAACGGCTCTGCCTCTACCTCTGCCTCTGCCTTAGCTTATGCTCTACTGTTTGACTGTTACATTTCGACATTCTTCTTTCGCCTATCTCCTTTGCTTCCTTTGTTCACTTCTTTGCTGCCTCCTTTATTTGTCTCTATCTTTTTTTCCTCTATTGCCATCAATGACAACATTTCCAACACAGTCTTAAAATTTTGCAGCCAATATTAAAATAATGTGACACCATACTTATGTTGAGAGTAGCAAACAATTAAGCAGATTGAAAGAATCACATCAACACATAAGAAACACACATAGAGACAGGAGATGTAAGTGGAAACCCATAAACGGAGAAAACCACATCTTATTATTGTTGTGATGCAAAGGCAAGCTCCAACTCCCTCTCACCACTATTTTTCTGCAGGCACCGACCTACAGGAGGCTCCAACCTCAGTCAGCTACAACTGACAGCTATCAAGCTTCAACTTGATAGGGAAGCTCCAACTTCCTCAATTAAAAAAAATGTTTGCAGATTTACCTCAGATATCAGCTCTGTTCTGTAGCATCTCTTTCTTCTCATCTCTTCCTTATCTTCTCTGCCTCAATTTTCATGCATTCTCTATACTCACTCTCTCTAATCTCTTTTATGCATATCCAGTTGATATTATATATAGAGTTCCTCACATGATTGTTTGTATTTCACAAGGAATTTGGAGTGATCAGTCATGACTCTTTGGCTTCTGTCTTCTCATTCCTTTTTCCAACTCATTTTAAAATTATAACAATATGTACAAATTTCAATGTTACAATGGGATTTTTCTTTTTCCTTTGGACACTTTCCTTTGCATCACAAACAATATAAAACAAAAAATATTTACATTTTCAATTACACATTTAAATTCCACTCAGCTCCTTTTCGGGACTTGGCTTTACTAGATTTGTCTTTTCTGCTGCTATTGAGTGATTGTTCTGTATATTTGGTTCACTTCTACATCTATTCATCTGTTTACTGTACCTGTGTGCACCAACTACATATATAACCAATTTTCAGGTTTTATTCTTAAATATATATGAATCTGGGCAATGTCTGTTCACTCTCAATATCTATGCTCGGGCTGCCTTCTTACACATTCTCTGTCCATATAATTTATTTTCCAATCAACCTTCTTCTGTTCTTTTGGATTACTGCACATTTTTCTGCAGCTGTCTTTCTCTTTTTCGTCCTTGCAGGCTCTTGTAATAAACCCAATCTGTGAACTTTATAAAAACCATTATATTAAATACCAGCGTATTTATTATATGTATCAGCATATATATACATATATATTCTCCAGTCGAATGTAAAGACCCATGAATTCACTTTAACGAATGCCCAGCATGCACCTCATTTCCTATAAGTTTCGACTTTAGCACAATACATAAATATATCACCATGTATGCATATTTTTCGAGTCAAGCATTATAAACATTAATATAAGCGGTCGATTCCATATAATCAATAGAAAATCATATATCCATGCCCACTTTCCACGCTTTCCGATTCCATACATTACTCCTCGACTTCTTCCAATTGCGATTGATCACAATCGCAATTTCCATTTGAATGTATCGACATTCCAATGCTCCAATGCTTCGATTCCGATGATTTACTATTTACCGAAACTCAACCTTACATGAATCATAGTTTATAAGCCCATCGGGTCTGGGACTTCATCGCAATCGCAATCTTGGCTTGTTTCGATGAGATGAAATACTGTTCACTTTATTTTGCCGATGCGATTAATCGTTGTTCTGCCGATGCGATGTACAGGTCCAGAACTCAAATGCACATATTAATTATGACTTATTGAACTATCGGGTCCGTGACTTCACTGCAATCACAATCTTGGCTTGTTCCGATGCGATGGATTACTGTTCACTCAATTGTGCCGATGCGATGAACGACTGTTCACTTTATTTTGCCGATGCGATTAGGCCGGAACTCAAACCTATCAATTCATAGTTTATATGCCCATTGGGTCTGAAACTCAATCTCAATCGCAATTTGTAGTTGCATGTTCTGATATACTTATGCTCCGATGCTCCGATGCGATTGGGTGAGGGTACCACTTTATGGTACTTTTGTTCTTTTATAGAACCTTTGGTTCTTTAGATCTCACGCTACATATAAATTTATATGCTTTGGACATTTATATATATAAGGCGCAACATATATATCTCACTGCATATATATAAGCTTCCGCTTCTGCCTTTACTGTATCCTCCAGCTGGATAATGATTCTCGGAATAAGGTTTATATATATACTTTTCCGCTTGGGTTAAGATACCCGGAATATTATGTATCCTCTCGCCTGGGTTATGATTCCTGAAATAAGGTTTATATATATACTTTGCCGCTTGGGTTAAAATTCCCAGAATATTATGTATCCTCCCGCCTGGGTTACGATTACCAAAATAAGGTTTATATATATACTTTGCCGCTTGGGTTAAGATTCCCGGAATATTATGTATCCTCCCGCCTGGGTTACGATTCTCGGAATATTATGTAGGTTTGCACATGGTTCCATTCCATAAAAATGGCGCATCTATGTTTGCTGCCTCTGCCTTTGATAATGGCTCTGCATCTATATTTGTTGCCTCTGTCTTTGCCTTAGCTGTGATTCTTTCTCTATCTCTTCCGTTGCTTCCATTATATTGTTTGAATCTTACATTTCGACAGTATTCTTCCACCTGTCTCCTTTTCTTCCTTTGTTCACTTCTTTGTTGCCTCCTTTTTCTGTCTCTGTCTTTTCTGCCTCCATTGCCATCAATGACAACATTTCCAACAGTCTCCCCCTTTGGCATTGAGGGAAATACACTTCCTTTGTTTGCCTATTAGGGTCCTTTCTCCTGTTTCTTGTTCTTCCTCCCCCTTTGACATCAATGGCAATGGGTTTGAATTTTTATAATTTTTTTCAACATTTCGTGCATTTCCTCTCTCTGAGATCTTCTGACTTTGTATGTTGCTGCTCCAACCTTTGGATCAGATTCACGTCGGGTTCAACACTGACCCTTTAGCCTTTTTATTGATTCTTTTATGCTAGATGTATTCTTGCCATAATCCTTTTGATCCTCGAGACCTGTTTCATGCTTCCCTTGCTGGTTGATCTCCCCTTGGAGTGATATTTTCGTTTCTGTTCTCCCCCTGAAACTGTGCTTTTTCTTTATATCAGAGAGTAGCATCTACCGATACTACCCCTATTCTGTCTCTTAAATATTCAAATGGTTCTCTACCAAGCGGTTTGGTAAATATATCTGTTGTCTGTTCTTTTGTCGGTACATACTCCAGTTTTACTATCTTCTGAGCCACTTGTTCTCGGAGAAAATGATACTTGATTGGCATATGTTTAGTTTTTGAGTGAAGCACAGGATTTTTAGATATACTTATAGCACTTGTATTATCACATTTGATTGAGATAGGTTCATCAATGCTTCCCTTCATTTCTTGGAGGGTTTGCTTCATCCACATGACTTCTGTACAACATGCTGCTGCTGCTATATATTCTGCTTCTGCTGTAGACAGAGAGATAGATGTTTGTTTCTTTCTTAACCATGCCACCAGACTTTCTCCTAGATAGAAATCACCTCCACTTGTGCATTTCCTGTCATCCACACAGCTGGCCCAATCTGTATCTGTGTATGCTGTCAAAGAAAACGTTTTGCCTTTAGGATACCAAAGTCCATACTGTGCTATTCCTTGTAGATATCTGAATATTCTTTTGACTGCAAGAAGGTGATTTTGTTTAGGTGCTGCTTGATATCTAGCCACTAGTCCTCCAGCTAGCATGATGTCTAGTCTTGATGCTGTCAGATATAGCAGACTTCCTATCATGGATTTGTAGAGTTTTTGATCTATATCAGCAGATCCATCATCAGCACACAGCTTGCATCCCGTGATCATGGGAGTTGAAACAGGTTTGCAGTCCTCCATTTTGAACTTTTTCAACATTTCTTTTAAGTATTTTTCCTGTGAGATGAATGTACCTGCGTTCTTTTGTTGAATTTGAAGTCCTAAGTAGAAACTGAGCTCTCCAATCATAGACATCTCAAATTATGTTTTCATCTCATCAGCAAACCCTTTTGCTAGTTCTTCTCTATTGCTTCCAAACATAATTTCATCAACATATACTACAACAATCAGGAGTTCATTTTCATGGGCTTTTATATATAGATTGTTGTCTACTCCACCTCTCTTAAAGCCTTGTTTTTGCAAATATTTATCCAGTCTTGAGTACCAAGCAAGAGGAGCCTGTTTCAGTCCATATAGAGCCTTATTCAGTCTGCACGCATAGTCTTCTTTGTCTGTTAATGAGAAGCCTTCTGGTTGTTCCATGTAGACTTCTTCTTCTAAGTGTCCATTCAGAAATGCAGATTTTACATCCATTTGATATACCTTGAAGTTTTGGTAGCATGCAAATGCCAGGAACATTATGATGGCTTCCATTCTGGCTACAAGGGCCAATGTTTCATTGTAATCAAGTCCTTCGATTTGTGAATATCCTTTGCAAAAAAGTCTATCTTTGTTCTTGATTACATGTCCTTCCTCATTCATTTTATTTTTGAATACCCATTTTGACCCTATGAAATTTTTCTCAGTGGGTCTAGGAACAAGTTCCCAGGTATTTTTTTTCTCAATTTGGTCCAATTCTTCATTCATAGCATTCACCCAAGACTTGTCCTTGCTGGCTTCTTCAAATTTCCTTGGCTCTATTTGTGACAACATGGCTATGTATACCTCTTCAGTTTGTTCTATTAGCTGCCTTCTTGTTTGGACCCTACTCTCTTGTCTCCAATGATCTGATGTTCAGGATGGTTCTTCTGAGTATATCTTGAGGGAGCTTTCGAGCTCAGCTCTGCATCTTCTGTTGTCTAGCTTGTTTCATCATTATCTTGGTTTTCTTCTTCATGACTGTCTGATAGACTGCTACAGTTTGTATCTCTTGTATTGTTTGGAAGTTCTTCATCAAATCTCACATCAATGCTTTTTACTATTTTTTGAAGGGTCTTCTTGTAGCACCTGTACCCTTTACTTTTGGAATAATATCCTAGAAAAATCCCTTCATCTGCTCTTGCATCAAATTTCCCAAGATTTTCATCATTATTCTTTATATAACACTTGCTTCCAAAAATTCTAAAATGTTTGATTGAAGTTGTCTTTCCATGCCATAGTTCATAGGGAGTCTTGTCACTGCTTGGCCTTAAGTGAGATTTATTAAGGATATGCACCGCTGTGTGTACTACTTCTGCCCAGAAGGTTTGAGGAATATTACTCTCTTGCATCATGGCTCTGGCAATTTTTTGAACAGATCTATTTTGTCTCTCTGATACTCCATTCTGCTGAGGTGTCCCTGCAATAGTAAATTTTTGTTTTATGTCATATTCATTGCATAGATCTGCAAAGTCATAATCTGTGAATTCACCTCCTCTGTCTGATCTGATGCATTTCAGCTTGCATCCTGTTTGATTTTCTGCTAATGCTTTGAATATCTTAAATTTTTCTAGAGCTCCTGTTTTATTCTTGAGAAATGTAACCCATGTCATTCTGGAGAAATCATCTATTATCAGCATGAAGTAGGATTATCCACTTGGAGTTTTAGTTCTTGCAGGTCCACACAGATCCATGTGGACAAGCTAGAGAGGTCTTCTTGTTGATAACTCATCTTTGGCCTTAAATGATGTACGTGTATGTTTGCCCAATTGACAAGATCTGCATATGGTATTAGAAGGTCTTTTTATTTCTGGCATGTCTCTGACCTCTTGCTTCTTTCTTAATCTGGTTATGTGATCGAAGTTGAGATGTCCCAACCTTTTATGCCATAACCATGAATCCTCTAGTTTGCTAAGATGGCATGCTTCATCTTCCTCTTTCACAATGTAAACATTATTCTCTGTTCAAACTCCTTTGAGTAGAGTCTTACCTTTGGTGCTTGATTTGACTTCACAATCTTGTGCTCTAAAAAAAACTTCACAGCCTTTGTCACACATCTGACTGACACTCAGTAAATTTTCTTTTAGCCCATCTATAAATAGCACATCTTGGGCCTTTCCTCTGCCATTGTCTATGCTGACTGAGCATTTTCCCTTGATCTTACCTGATTTATCATTGCCAAAAGTAACATTTCTAGATTTCTTTTCATCAAGAGTTATAAACTTGCTTTTGTCTCCATTCATGTGTTTTGAGCAGCCACTGTCTAGGTACCACTGGATTTTCAGGTCTTGATCAGTTAGAGCCAAGTCACATTTATTCTCCTTCTTTATCCACTGGAAGCACCATTTTTTTTTATATCTTTTGTGAGATAATGGGCTACATCTTCTGAGAGGACATTTGGAAGGTATATGTCCAACTTGATTGCATACACAACATTTGGTCATAATTTTCGCAGAGTTGTGAGTATGAACACAATTTCTTTGATTCATAAACCTCCTTGAGGTTTTGAACATCAATCTTTGTCCATAATTTATACATTCAATAATTTTATGGCCAAATTCCTTACAATAAAAACAGTAACCATAGAAATTATTTGCATACCTGATGTAATGTTGTCTTCTCCATTTGTTTGCTTGAGACAATCTCTTCACTGTTTTCATCTTTTGCTGGTTTGAATCACTCCACCTTGCATGACAGTATGCAGCAATGTGTCCCAACTTGTGGTAGATATAACAGGTGGATTTTTTCATAGGAGGGAAGAATCTCCTTTGATGACTTCCAAATTTGACATACTAAGGGGTATATGAATCTTTTTCTGTTATTCGAGTATTTCTTTCATTCTTTGTTATTAGAGGATTTTTCTGGGTTCTGTCTCCCTCCTTACAAGTTTCTTCTTTTGTAGGAATTATTTGAGCTGCTTCATCATCCTTCTTTGCTTTTACAAAAATAATCTCTCTGTTTTCCTTTTCTTTGATTTTACTTGATTCTCCTACATAGCCTATTCCAGTTTTTATCATAGGAGATCTTTGAGCAACCAGAATTTCATTCAACTTACTAGAGCTTGTTGTTTGAGAAGAATTTATAACCACTTTCCTTTGAGCATTTTCTAATTTCTTTCTGAGACAGACTACTTCTTCTTCCAACTTCTCTTGTTCTTGAGTTTTCTCCTTGATTTTCTTAAGTAACATGTCCTCTATATTCTTGGCTTCTTCAAGATCTATTTTTAGCTACATAAGGACTTCTGAATTCTGTTCTTATCATACATACTTGAGGAGAATGTCCTTTTGTTTTCTGCATTTCAGCTTGAGTCTATCAATCTCTTCCAGAGCACTTCTTAGCTCCCCCTCAAGGTCGACTTCACCTTATTCTTCTTCATCTTCTAGCAGGAGACCTTCAAGTTCTTCTATGGCCATTAATAAAAATTTAGAGGTTCCTTCTTCACTTGAAGGTTCATCTGAGTCTCCAGATGCACTGCTATCTTGTTGAGCATAGAAGGATTTTCTGCTGAACTTCTTTCCTTTCTGCCAGTTTTTTGATGCAATTTTCTTTGTTTATTGAGTCTGATTCCTTACTTTCTTATGAGGACACTTAGCAGCATAGTGTCCAACTCTTCCAAAGTTAAGGAATTTGAAAGGAAGTTTACCTTTGTATCTACTTGAGCCTCTATCCAGTTTCTTGACAAATTTAGCCTCTTCTTCATCAGAGCAAGAGCATATGTCTTCCCTTTCTTCTTTCTTCTTTTCTGTTTCAAAGGCTGCCTCCCTTGTATTTGGCTTCTTCTGTGGGAGCCTCATCTCATATGCTGTTAGATTTACAAGTAGTTGGTTCATGGTCAAGGTTTCCCAATCAGTTGTTTCTTCTGTTGTAGACACCTTGGGATTAAAACTGGGTGGAAGAGATTTTAAAATATTTTGTACAATTATACTTTCTGGTATGGTTTCTCCAAGAGCTTTCATATTGTTAACAATTTCTACAACTCTTAAGAAGAAGATGCCCACATCTTCATCATCATTCATTTTTAAATTTTCAAAATGAGCTCTATATACTTGAAGTTTGGCATTCTTTACCTTTTTATTTCCCTCATGGATATTTTCTAGAGTATCCCACATATCTTTGGCAGTCTTGCTGAGCATTATTTTGATAAAATTATCTTCACATAGCCCATTTAAGATTGCGTTCATGGCTTTTTCATTAGCTACAAAGCTTTGTTTAGCTTCTTTATCTGAATCCGTTGACCTTGTGGCATATCCAAATTCCACAGCATCCAAAACTTCTATTCCTAAAGAAATTATGTATGCTTTCATTCTGATTTTCCAGAAGGCATAATTAGCACCGGTAAAAAAAGGAGCTTTATTAGATTTGATTCCTTCTTGACTAGCCATGCAGGGTGCCTAGGATCTCCTTTCAATGGTTAGACTGGTACAAAAGGAACTGTCTTTGATACCAATTGTTGAATATTTAATTAAACTGAGAGGGGGGGTGAATCAGTTTAATACATACATAAGATTTTTAAAAAATTTCACCAAACTTATTTACAACTTAATATGTGAACAATCTTAAAATGTTGCAGCCAATATTAAATTAATGTGACACCATACTTATGTTGAGAGCAGCAAACAATTAAGAATATTGAAATAATCACATCAACGCATAAGAAACACACATAGAGACAACAGATGTAAGTGGAAACCCATAAAGGGAGAAAACCACATCTTATTATTGTTGTGATGAAAAGGCAAGCTCCAACTCCCTCTCACCACTATTTTTCTGCAGGAACCAACCTACAGGAGGCTCCAACCTCAGTCAGCTACAACTGATAGCTATGAAGCTTCAACTTGATAAGGAAGCTCCAACTTCCTCAATTAAAAAAAATGTTTGCTGATTTACCTCAGATATCAGCTCTGTTCTGTAGCATCTCTTTCTGCTACTCTCTTCCTTATCTTCTCTGCCTCAATTTTCATGCATTCTCTATACTCATTCTCTCTCATCTCTTTTATGTATATCTAGTTGATATTATATATAGATTTCCTCACATGACTGTTTGTATTTCACAAGGAATTTGGAGTGAACAGTCATGACTGTTTGGCTTTTGTCTTCTTATTCCTTTTTCCAACTCATTTTAAAATGATAACAATATTTACAAATTTCAATGTTACAATGAGATTTTTCTTTTTCCTTTGGACACTTGCCTTTGCATCACAAACAATATAAAACAAAAAATATTTACATTTTCAATTACACATTTATATTCCACTCAGCTCCTTTTCGGGACTTGGCTTTACTGGATTTGTCTTTTCTACTGCTATTGAGTGACTGTTCTGTATATTTGGTTCAATTATTCATGTATTCATCTATTTACTGTACCTCTGTGCACCAGCTACATATATAACCGCTTTTCAGGTTTTATTCTTAAATATATATGAATCTGGGAAATGTTTGTTCACTCTCAATCTCTGTGCTCAGGCTGCCTGCTTACACATTCTCTGTCCATATAATTTATTTTCAAATCAACCCTCTTCTGTTCTTTTGGATTACTGCACATTTTTCTGCAGCTGTCTTTCTCTTTTTCGTCCTTCCAGGCTCTTGTAATAAACCCAATCCATGAAATTTATAAAAACCATTATATTAAATACCAACGTATTTATTATATGTATCATCATATATATACATATATATTCTCCAACCAAATGTAAAGACCCATGAATTCACTTTAACGAATGCCCAACACCAACCTCATTTTCTATAAGTTTCGACTTTAGCACAATATATAAATATATCACCATGTATGCATATTCCCCGAGTCAAGCATTATAAACATTAATATAAGGGGTTGATTCCATACAATCAATATAATATCATATATCTGGGCCCACTTGCCACACTTTCCGATGCTATACATTACTCCTCGACTTCTTCCGATTGCGATTGATCGCAATTGCAATTTCCATTTGAATGTATCGACATTCCAATGCTATGATTCTCCGATTCCAATGATTCACTGTTTACCAGAACTCAACCTTACATGAATCATAGTTTATAAGCCCATCGGGTCCGAGACTTCATCGCAATCACAATCTTGGCTTGTTCCGATGCGATGAATTACTGTTCACTTTATTTTGCTGATGCAATTAATCGTTGTTCTGCCGATGCGATATACGGGTCCGGAACTCAAACGCACATATGAATTATGACTTATTGAACCATCGGTTCCATGACTTCATCGCAATCACAATCTTGGCTTGTTCCGATGCGATGGATTACTGTTCACTCAATTGTGCGGATGTGATGAACGACTGTTCATTTTATTTTTCCGATGCAATTAGGCCGGAACTCAAACCTATCAGTTTATAGGCCCATTGGGTCTGAAACTCAATCACAATCGCAATTTGCAGTTGCATGTTCCGATATACTTATGCTCCGATGCTCCGATGCGATTGGGTGAGGGTCCCACTTTATGGTACTTTGGTTCTTTGATAGAACCTTTGGTTCTTTAGATGTCATGCTACATATAAATTTATATGCTTTCGACCTTTATATATATAAGGTGCATCATATGTATCTCACTGCATATATATAAGCTTCCACTTCCGCATTTAGTGTATCCTCCAGCTGGATAATGATTCTCGGAATAAGGTTTATATATATACTTTTCCGCTTGGGTTAAGACACCGGGAATATTATGTATCCTCTCGCCTGGGTTACAATTCCCGGAATAAGGTTTATATATATACTTTGCCGCTTGGGTTAAGATTTCTGAAATATTATTTATCCTCCCACCTAGGTTACGATTCCCAGAATAAGGTTTATATATATACTTTGCCGCTTGGGTTAAGATTCCCTGAATATTATGTATCCTCCCGCCTGGGTTATGATTCTCGGAATATTATGTAGGTTTTCACATGGTTCCATTCCATAAAAATGGCGTGTCTATGTTATCTACCTCTGCCTCTGATAACGGATCTACATCTATATTCGCTACCTATGTCTCTGCCTTAGCTGTGCTTCTTTCTTTGTCTCTACCGTTGCTTCCGTTTTGCTGTTTGACTGTTACATTTCTAGAGTCTTCTTCCACCTGTCTCCTTTGCTTACTTTGTTCACTTCTTTGTTGGCTCCTTTGTCTGTCTCTGTATTTTCTTCCTCCATTGCCATGAATGACAAAATTTCCAACAATATTTGATTACCCACTCTAGGTTTTCATGCTCATTAGTAGCTTCCAAGTCTACTGAGTCAAAATCATGTTCTTCCTCATGCATGGATGTGTCATGCTACATTGATGGTGATCCCTATTGTTGTGAAGTAGGCTTGGGCCCTTCCTCAATTTTAGGAGCAAACAAAATCCTCCTGCCTCTTTGATAGGTGTGATTAACCTCCAACCTATGACCCTTTGAAACTTCAGCATGTTTGATTGATGATCCCACCTCCATAGGTTGTGCTCACATGGTAGGTGATATGTTTTGATACTGATTTGGTGTAGTGGTTGTGTGCATTTGAAAGGCTTCCTCAATGAAGGTATCTCATGTCATGTTCTTCTCTTCCAACTGATGGAGAACTATGACCTTCACCAAGCTATGGTGAAAGAGGCTAGGGTAATTGTTGGGAAACTAGCTCCAAAAATAGAAGAAAAGAGATATCAACGCCCTAGAAATAAGCCACTTCGAGGGGGAAACCTCCAATACATTACATGAATGAAAAATTCTTTGATGATACAAATAAAAAAACCTCCTTTCTATATATAGGAGTCCATGGGGCCACAATGTAATCTTAGTGGGGCCACAATGTAATCCTAGCCAACCTAACAATAATAATTTAAGGGCATAATAATAACAATAAGGCGGTTACAGGGGTACAATAATAATAATAAGGGGGTTACACTAACAACAATAAGGGACTATACTAGTAATATAGGGACCTAACATTCCCCTCTTCTTCAAAAAGGTGTTATCCTCAATGCTTGAGTAGCTATGGGTGCTTCTGTATAAAATTCTCATCCTCCCATGTAGAATCTCCAGTGGGTAAGTTCTTTAACTTGATATGATACTCTAAAATTGATCGATTTCGTAGCTGTCAATTTCTTGTTTCCATGACTGCTTTAGGTTCCAATATGATTTTTTCTTCCTCATAAAGTTCTGGAAACATTGTTTGAACTGGATTATTTTCACCTATAACCTTCTTTAAGCATGAAACATGGAAAACTTGATGCACTCGTGAAGAAGCATGAGGCTCCAATTTGTATGCCATAGTACTAATATTTTGCAACACCTTGTAAGGACCACATTACTTTGGCGATAATTTATTATCCTTCATAGCTTTCTTGAGGGACATTTGTTTGTATGGTTGTAGCCATAAAAATACCCAGTCTCCTACATCGAAACTTCTCTCATTGCAATGTTGATCTGCTTGTTGTTTCATTCGATTTTGTGCCAAATTTAGGTTATCCTTTAAGAGCTAGAGAACTTCTTGTTGATGGTCAATGTGACCTTCCACTACTTGAACCTTCGAATTTTCTCTTAAAGATGATTTGATGGACAGTGGATGATATCCATAAAGTGCCATAAATGGGGTCATTTTTGCTGCAGTATGGAAGGAAGTGTTATACCACCATTCAGCGAGAGGTAACCACTTGACCCATTATGTTTGTTTATCAAATACAAAAAAACGAATATATCCTTCCAAAAATTTATTTACTATCTCAGTTTGACCATCGGATTGAGGATGAGAAGATGAGCGATGAGCTAATTGAGTACCCAAATAAGAAAATAACTCCGTCCAAAAATTTCCAGTAAAAATGGTATCTCTATCGCTCACAATAACCCTTGGGTTTCCATGTAGCTTTTCAATTGTGTCCATAAATGTAGTAGCAACTGTACTTTCTTTAAATGGATGAGATAATGCACAAAAGCGTGCATACTTGGTAAGTCTATCTACTACCACCATGATGACACTCTTTCCTTCAGAATTAGGTAAACCTGTGATAAAATCCATTGAAATATCCTCCCAACATTGACTTGGAATCGATAAAGGTTGTAGAAGACCTGGGGTCTTAATTGTCTCAACTTTATTTTTTTGGAAAATCAAACATTCCGCCACAAAATTTTTAATATCAGATTTAAGGCCATCCGAAATTTTTTTTTCTTCACCCTGTGGTAAGTTTTAAAAAATTCTGAGTATCCTCATAAAGGAAAAGTGTGCAATTCCAAAGGAATATTTTGTTTTAGATTGGAATTCTTACAAAGATATAACTGATCTTTGTATCATAAGGAATCATTTTTCCAACTAAATATATCAGATGTACCAAGATCTTGCTGCAACTTTTGAATGAGTGTCCACACTTCTTCGTCCTTCTTCCATTCATCCCTTGCTTCAGTTATCCAATTTGGTCAGATAATATAAATGGCACAAAGTTATGCTTCCACCTCTTCATTCTTTCGTGAGAGTGCATCTGCAACAACATTTAGCTTCCCTTTTTTGTAGATTATTTCAAAGTCATAACCCAACATCTTTGTGACCCATTTTTGTTTCTCTTATGAAGATAGTCTTTGTTCCAAAACGTGTTTAAGGCTATCATGATCAGTTTTTACCTTGAAGTGTCTTCCCATTAGGTAAGTTTGCCATTTATTTAGTGCATGCAGTATTGCTAAGATTTCATTCTCATAAATAGATTTCTATAAATACTTTCCTTTGATTGGATGACTTTCAAAAGCAATGGGTCTTCCCTCTTGCATTAAAACAATGCCAATTCCATTTCGTGAGGCATCACATTCCACAATAAAGGTTTTTGTGAATTCTAGCATAACTAAGACCAGTGCTAGGCACATTGACGCCTTAAGATGTTCAAAGGCCTTGGTTTCTTCAGGAGTCCACAAAAATGCATGTTTCTTCAATAATGTTGTTAGAGGTGCTTCTATTCTCCCATAATTCTTAACAAAATTGCAATAATACCATGTTAACCCGAGAAATCCTCGCAACTGCTTTATGTTTGTGGGGACCTTCCATTCTTTAATGGAGTTAATTTTGTTAGGATCTACTTTAATACCCTCATGAGATACAATATGACCCAGATATTCCACCTCTTGTACTCCAAAGAAACATTTGGATGTTTTTTCATATAATTGTTTCTCCTCCAATATTTTGAGCGCCCTGTCAACATGTTGAACATGATCCTTCCAAGACTTGCTGTAGATTAGTATATCATCAAAAAATACTAGCACAAATTTTCTAAGGAAGGGTTTGAAAATGGAATTCATCAACCCTTGAAATGTAGAAGGTGCATTGATAAGGCCAAAAGGCATGACCAAAAATTCATAATGACCCTAATGAGTTCAAAATGCTTTTTTTGAAATACCTTCAGTCTTCATTTTAATTTGATGATATCCTGAATGAAGATCCAACTTGGCAAAATAAATTGCTCCATGTAATTCATCCAATAATTCATCAATCATAGAAATGGGAAATTTATTTTTTATGGTGAGATTATTGAGCTCCCTATAATCTGGACACACACGCCATGATCCATCCTTCTTGTGTACCAATACTATAGGAGCAGAGAAAGAACTTTGACTAGGTTGAATTATACCAGCCTCTAACATTTCTTCAATCATACGTTCAATTTCACTCTTTTGGACATAAGGATATCTATAAGGCCTGATGTTTCGAGGAACACTTCATAGAATCAAATGAATAGCATGATCATGATCACGAATAGGCGGGATTCCTTTGGGAGTTTCAAAAACCTTGGAATGGTTTTCCAAGTCTTTTTGGAGATCTTTAGAAATAGATGATTTTGATGTTGGAACTTATAGTGAGCATAATTGTGCAATTAAGCCTCGTTGTTCTTTCTTTAGAAGCTTTGTCATGAAAATAGAGCTTATTATTTTTCCTGGCTTCCCTGCAATACCTCGTAATTCGACTTCCTTTTCGTCTGAAATAAATTTCAAGAAAAGTTCTTGAAAATTAAAAACTACCATCCCCAAAGATTGTAACTATTGTACTCCTAGTACAACATCAGCATCTCCCATAGGAATGAAAAGATTGGACTATTCAATACATATTCCCCCATGATTAGCTTGATATTATGGCATTTTCCAGAGAAATTTACAGTTCCTCCATTTGCAAACATCACTTGACATTGTGGTGCTGGGTATAGGAAACAATTCAATTCCTTGGCTACCTTACAATGAATAAAATTATGGGTACTACTAGAATTAATCAACACTATTACCTTTTTCTTCTTGACATGTCCTTCTATCTTGAGAGTTGAGGAGTGGTAATTCCTGCCAATGCATTACACGATATGTTCAGACTCATTTCATTCTCTTTTAGGGTTGGTTCCTGGTGTATATCCTCTTCTTGTTCATTTTCTTCTTCCTCTTCACAATCTATGTAAAATAATTTCTTCTCAGCACACTTATGACCTTTAGTGTATTTGCTATCAAAACTGTAGCAAAGCCCTTTTTCTCTTTTTTCTTCCAATTTTTGTGGTGTCAACCTTGTAGGTTGTGGAAATATAGGAGTAGCAACACTTCCCTCTTTATAGAAGTCAGTGGTAGGCTTCCCTGTCGCCATAATTTTACATTAAATTTTTCTTGCCAACCTAAATGCCTTCTCCAATGAATCAGGTTCAAAAATGTGAACTTCATGTTGGATGTTATCCTTTAAGGTACCTATGAAGAGATCAATCCTGTGTTCCTCTGGAATATCAGTTACCTTTATATTCAATTTTTGGAAGTCCTCAATTTTCTCCCCCACTAAACCCTTTTGTTTGAGATTTATTAATTGGAAAAATAATGTGTTGCTCTTTGTATCCTCATAATGTATATCATTTCCTCCGTAAAAATTGACCAAGTGACAATTTTTTTACGGGAGCAAAGTCATTGATACCATACAAATGTATTTTGTTCTAAATGTAAAGTTTCAATACGTAACTTTTGTGTGTTTTGCAAATTATTGAGATCAAAATATTGCTCCATCTGTCATATACATGTTACAGGATCCTTTCCATCAAACTTCCTCATATCCATTTTTGGAATATGGTAGTTCTTCCCACGAACATTAGAGTTTATGAAATCACGATTAACATTTATTTTGTTCTCATCATGAGTTTCCTCTTCTATATTTTCACCATTAGGAAACATTTCTTATATCAACTTTGTCAAACCTTCCATGTCTTCTTTTATATCATTCTTCATGTTTTCCATTTTTTCATCGATCTTAGCTTCCATGTCATCCATCTTAGATTCCATGCCTTTCTTCAAACCATCCATATTAGTTTCCATGCCTTTCTTCAAAAATTCCATGTCATTTTTTGTTGCTCTTTGCGATAGCGAAATTTTTTGCACTTTCTCTTGTAATTTTGATATGTCATGTTGCCATTCTTCGTCTTCATGAGTCATAGTAGAGCCTTCTAAAGGTTTAATGGGTGTTGAATTCTTTTTAGGGGCCATTTTAGAATCCAATACTGATATCTATTATAAAATATGCCCTTGGAATCAACTCAACCAGATTATTCAAACAAAACTTATGCAATTTGGGAAAAAAATACACACCTTTTACTTGCTTTTGAGGAGCTCTGTATTGAAATTGAATTATATCTATAATTGCAGATCCTCAATATTTGAAACTCATCCTTGTAGTAGCCCTCTGAAGCTTCTTCCAAATGTCATAGGTTTGATCTTATTTGGATTCTTCAAGGCCAAGTTATGTCCAATCTCCCACAATGACCCAATTATGGACTAGTTCAGTAGAGCGAAATTGTACGACTTGCCACAGATCACTGTTTCATCCTTTGGCTATGAAATTTATAGATAGGAAACTAGAGTCTGTGTAATTGTGGCCACCTTTTACAACATTCCAATCCGATGCTCAGAGAGAGAGTTATGAAAATTTTCCCACGATAACCTCTTTGAGATGAAATTCGGGAGCCTGAAACAAATCTATCTTCCACAGATCATATCTCAGAAAATATTGCCAACCAAGCTCTGAAATTTTGTGACAGTGTTCCTTAGGATTTTGGCTTCTCTCTCTTAAAATTTCAGCTTCTGAATCTTCGCAGAACAAAATTTATAGCGAAAATTCTGCGATGATCTGTTTAGGTTAAATTTAGGATCCTATAGAAATCCCTAACTTCAACAGATCATATCTATGAAAATATTGTGACCCAAGCTCTAAATTGTTTTGAATATGTTCCTCCAGATTTCATCTTCGTAATCTAAAAATTTCAGCTTCTGAAACTTCATAGAAAACAAGTTATAGTGAAAATTCTAGGATGACTGGTTTGGAGCAGCGAAAACCCTAGAATCCAAAGCTCTAATAGCAAATATTGTGAAAATAGCTCCAAAAATAGAAGAAAGGAGATATCAATTCCTCATAAATAAGCCACTTCGAAGGGGAAACCTCCAATACATTACATGAATGAACAATTCTTCGATGATACAAATTACAAAACCTACTTTCTATATATAGGAGTCCATGGGGCTACAATGTAATATTAGTGGGGCCATAATGTAATCCTAGCTAACCTAACAATAATAATTTAAGGGCACAATAATAAAAATATGGGGGTTATAGGGGTACAATAATAACAATAAGTGGGTTACACTAACAACTATAAGGGACTATACTAGTAATATAGGGACCTAATAGTAATGTTCTATGTTCTTAACTTGCACCTTTTCAGACATCTTGATCACACTTCTATACAAAAAATTTCATAATTGTAGAGACTTCACTGTTGTGAAGTGCATGAGTAGTCGAATGTGATATTTGTAAAATCTCGAAAACATTCCCTTAGATGTGAAAAAAATCACTACAACCTTCATGAATGGTGCATACCTATCCAGCAAGTATTTGAATGGGAAAATATGTGTATGAGCCTCTTTGCAATGTGATTTAATGTAGGGCTTGTACTACTCAAGGTGTAGGTTCATGCCTTAGAACCCATATTCACCATGATTTAGTATTCATGTAGCAAGAGAGATACAATCTACTGAAAATGTGAAATCAATCCTTGCAATGGTGGCCCTTTCTACCTTCAAATTGGTGGGAAACAAATCTGCAAGCTACTCGTGGAAACCTACCTCCTCCACTCTTTGGAAAACCCCTAGGCAGTTGGCATCTTCAAATCATTTTCTAATGAATGGTGATGAAGTGATTCCATTGCAATTTGAAGGCTCATACCTCAGTATCCTCACCCCTTTAGGGTGTTTTCCTTTCTATGATGGTGAAGAATCTACTTCCATGATTGAAAACCTAGATGATAAGAGGGAAAAAAGGGAAAATGTGTAAAGGAATGAAATGAGGGAGTTAGGGGAAGCATATGGAAGTAGGACAAATTGGGGAGATGGGTCGGGGTCTTAGGGATATTTAGGGAGTGAAATGAAGGAAAATGAGTGAGGGATGGGCTAGGAAATTTAGACATAGTCCTAGCTTAGGGAAATTGCCCAAATTGGTAGAATAGGGCTAAGGTTTATAGGGAAGGTAAGAAAAATGATGGGATATGGCTTTTTCATGGATGGAGGTGATGTATAAGTTTCAAACAAAGGTGTAGGGACAAGGAAGCTAGGGTTTATAACATCAGTCCATATTTTTGAAGATCAACACCATGAAATTCCAGTAAACCCTAGAATACTAATCTCTTGATCAATTTCTTGCTATGAAAAGCAAGAGAGGGCATAAATATGAGTGAACGTACTTGTTATGAAGCTTAAAGGTGAAAAAATCCTGAGTAGAAACTTGAAAAACTGATTTTAGTGGTCAATTTTCAAATTTGGGCAACTTTTCCCCATGCGTAGCACAAGCCACCTGTGTGCAACGTAGTCTTCCTACACATATCTTCTTCCTCCAGAAGCACAACGCAGTGTTGTAATGTGCAGCACCAACCAATTTTCCCAATTTGAGGTAAAAAAAACCCATGTTTTCTTGCCAAATGAGGGATGAGATCGATGATGAGAGGTAATAAGAGTGCAAATGAAATGAAATTTTGTCTTTTTGGGCCTTTTATAAACATGGAATAACTCCCTTTCAATGATTATGGGCCTGACATGTCTTTTTAAAGCATGAGTTTCATTGTATTCAACTTTGTAACCTTGAATCTCTTTGTAACTTTGAACTGCAGATTTTAGGAACATGAAGTACTTATTACATATACAAACATAAAATTACATTTTGAAATTAAAATTTAGTGAAGAAAGTTTCCTATTACCACTCCAATTATCGGATTTTATGCATGAAATAAGAGTTTTGGTTACCTTGAAACCCTAATGACCTAATGGAGACACTGAACTAAATGAAATCATGGTGATGATAAATGAAAAGATGATGAATTAAATGATGATGACAATCTCTGAATGATGATACACTCAGCTGAGTGATGACATGGACCAACAATTTAAAAATTTTGGGAGTGAAAAATAGTCCTAAACCTAATACCTACTAACAAATTTTTTGCTTGAAGAACTAATGAAATGAGAAAAAATTGACTATGAGACCCTAATAGGACTTGATAAGATCCCATTGATCACTGCTGACAGGATGTAAACAGTGACAATAAAATTGGCTCCAGTTGGCGATGGCAGCTCCTTGGAGGTTTCAAGAACACCACAAACCAAGTAGCCTAACCATTGGGCATGGAGTAAAAAGTTAAAAACCAAATTCAATATTAAAAAATTTACATGATAAATGGACTGAGTCTGACTAAAATAAAAACTTACAAAAATTATTGATGGCAGCATATCACAGAGACTTGAGGGCTACAAATCATGATGAAAACGAATTGCCTACTGAAGAGATATGTGCAATCATGTGAAGTGATCCTTCCACTATAACGAATCTAACAAATGGCTACTTACTTGTATTCTTCTCTCACCTTCCTCGAGCAGGCAGAAAAAAAGAAAAAAAAAATATAGGAAACTTCGAGTGTCCACTAAAAATGTCCTTGTCTTGAGATACGACAGAGAAACAAGCACACCCTTCAGTTTGATCTGGAATAATACTTGGTTTTTGATCCATAGGAAGGCATAGGGAAATATGACCTTTTTTTATTTGAGTGTTGGCTATAAATTCCTCAAGCATGGGTAACTCTGAATCTATCCCTTATACGTTGTCTATCATAGGTTCATAATCCTCCAATTGATAGTCTCAATCAACCTTGAAAAAAAAATATTCTTCAATATTGTAAAACATGAGAGCCTTAACCTCTTCATGGAAGACACCAATATCTGTTAACCGATCTCTTTGCAGGAAATCATCATCAGAAATTTTCTTACTCACAACAACTTCTTGTATAATTTCATCACTCTCATGACTATCATCATTTAAACTCAGATTTTCATTTTAAAAAATGGAAGAAGTTTCACTAAAACATTCTTGAATATGTGAGCACTGCAAACCTACATTAGCTTGGGTTGTAACATTAATTTTCAGCAACTGATCTATTTCATCTTCATATGGAGGAGAAACTTGAGTTTATAACAATTAATATTGGCTTGATGATTTTCATTTTCAGGATCGGGAATAAGCATTTCTTTTTTTGGGTCCCAGTCTGTTTCATACAAGGAGTAAGCTAATATTTATTATTGGGAGGAAAAATTCTAAAGGGATTCTATGATCTCATCATCTCGACACTCTTCATCCCCATACAAATTTTCAAAAAACTCAATGAAATTTTTAGAAATATCACAACAACTATCGATCATCGACAAGGAAGAATTAGAGATTTCATAATGTTGAAAGAAAACTGAATGAAAGTCCTTTAGAGAATATAAACTAGTACATGGTATACGTTCATACCATGATATCGTTTTTTCCTCTAAGGTAGTCGCCAACATTTTAATCAAAAAATATTCGGAAAAATCAATCTTTATTCTGTGAATATGAAAATGAAATTTGACCAAATTCAAATTAGCATCTTCGCCATCCTAGCCTTCAAATTTTGGCAGGCCTATTTGCCAATCTGTACAAGGAATACAGTTAGGAAAACCAGTAATATGAGCTCGATTCATAGGAGCATACCTTTGAGCAGTTGAATCCATTTTGACAACAATGAAGTCACCTAGCAGTTTTTGAGACTACCAGTCCTTGAAATGTGGAGTGACCATGAAAATTCTGAATATTTGGATTCTTCGACACTGTAGTCACCAAGTGAATGGCGCACAACCTTATTTGTTTCTAACCATTGTTCACCGTTACCCATTATATCTAATCCTTATCGTTATTTCTTGGGTAATATCTCCCACTTCGTCCCCATAAATGATGCAAAGATGTTAGCACTCCACCCGTTCTCTGAAGGCTGAGAAGGAGACCAACAAAGGTAACCAAAAACCACTTTGACCTAGTAGCTAACCATACTAGGTTGAGGGGGATCTCTCAATGAGATCACAAAGAAATGTTTACTATGACATGAAAGATATTAGGCTATGTATTTATAGAATAGGGTTTGGTTGATTTGATTATTTCGTGCTCGATGGTGGCTTAGGTCTAGGAGGACTAGGTCAGGGCTCTGAAAATCATATTTGAAGAGATGTAATGGGAAAATTTTGGCACATAATTTAACACTTTTGAGGTATCTTGGTGAATAGGGTAGATTTATAGTGTTTCAAAATGAGCATGAGTCTCATGAATTCGTTTATATTAGGAGAATATGAACAAAAATGTGAAAGCTTCTCTAATACAGAGTATTCAATCAATTAATTATGCTTATAAAACGTAGAAATAAATCACATAAGACATGGAATGGAAATGGAAGGTAAAATATATTCAAATATATGATCAAAAAATAGGAAACACTGCTAAAGCACATACCACATGAATCCCTCCACAATACCTACAAATTTTGTCTATTAGTTCCTGCCAAATTCACAAAGTACACTAGTGTTCCAACCTAAATTCCACAGCATCCAACCTTTGAAGAGGATTAAAGTGGGCCACATATAGACACTAAGTTCTAAATCCTCCTTGGAGGTCGACTTTCCAGCAATAAATCCAAATGCATGCATCTATCCAAAGTCTGCTACAGTCTAGGGATGTTACTTAACAAACTCCTCCCTTATCTAACCATCAAGAGACATATCCTGAAAGAAATAAATGGAGGATAAGACACCTATTAAACTATATTTTTACCATTTACATTTACATTTTTACTTTTACATTCATCTACTTTCACCTTTTGACTTTTACAAAAGTCAAACTAGAAATCAGAGAAAATTACACAACGAAAATTTAATTAAAGTCTGAGAAAATTGCAGAAGCACGGAGCCATCTTGGAGGCAATTTTCATGCCCCTTCTTGAAGTCAAAATTTAAATATGAAAGAATGGTAAACTAGGAATTTCTGTTGAGTTTCCATAACATCTTGAATTTTTGAAAATTACGCATGGGAAGGCCTTCAAAAACTCATTCACCCAATGTGTGTTCAGAAGCACAACGCAAGTCAAAAAGAGGTGTAGAATGTCGATTTTTGATCCCTTTTTCTCACTTTTCTCAAAATTTGGGCCATGAATAAAAAATATTAGAAAATGGGTCTTGAGAAGAGGCCATCATATTTCTATAAATTTCAACCATTTTTCATTTTGAGCTCTGAGAAAAAAGCTAAGCGCCAAGGCACTACGCTTCTAGACCTAGTGAAATTTCTGAATTTTCAAAATTTGCACCAAATTTAACCAAAAATTTCTTTTCTCCAAATATTCCCAAAATTGGTCTAGAAGTCCAAAATTATGCGTGATATGTTATCCTGGAGGCATCAGCAAGAATATATAACTTACCCTTCTCCTTTTGGCTGATTAGGGTTTCCTTGAGCTTGTCTTGTAATTGCTTAATCTTGACATTACAAATTTTGTTTCTTGTGTGGTAATGGTCATCCATGTGTCTCAACATATAATCGTCCCTATTGGCCTTTTCAAGGAGCTTCTATATATGCTTTTTCACTCCATCAAGCCAAAACTCCCTATTCTTATTTATTTCTTTGGTCATTCTTTCTTCAAAAGTCAACTCTTCATATCATAAATTTTTCTCTTTTTCCTTTTGCAATGTTCTTTTGGGACCCATGGTACTTGGCCTCTTCCTCCTTACCTATTTTTCATGTTCATAATGGTCAAACATTTATTTTCCCTTTGCATCATCCATACTAGCCTTATCTTGTTTTCTCTTTGAAAGTAGTTGATTTACCTTCAACAGGTGGCTTTCCTACTCTAAGAATGAAATGATGAAGTTGGCCCTTGCCAAGTTTTCTTGGAGATATTTTATCTGAGCATCCTTTTATTTGATTACCCCCTCTAGGTTCTTATGCTTGTCAGTAAGTTCTATGTCTACCAGGTCAAAATCGTGTTCTTCCACATGCATGGATGTGTCATGCTGCGTTGATGGTGATCCCTATTCTGGGGAAGTAGGCTTGGAACCTTCCTCAATTCAAGGATAAAAAAAAAGCCTCATTCCTCTCTGATAGGTGTGAGTAACCTCAGGGCTAGGCCTCTTTGAAACTTCAACAAGTTTCATTGATGATCCCACCTCCATAGATTGTACTGAAATGGTAGGTTATATGTTTTGTTGCTGAGTTGGTGTAGTGGTTGTGTGCATTTGTAAGGCTGCCTCAATGAAAGTATCCCATGTCATGTTATTCTATGCCAACTAATAAAGAAATATGACCTTCACCAAGCTGTGTTGCAAGAGGCTAGGGTAATGTTTTGTGTTTTTTACTTGAACCTTTTCGGACATCCTGATCGCACTTCTATACAGGAAATTGCATAAATGTAGAGACTTCAATATTTTGAAGTGCATGAGCAATCTAATGTGATATTGGTACAATATAGAAAACTTGCCCTCACATGTGAAAAATTTCATTACAACCATCATCAATGGTGCATACCTCTCCAACAAGTAGTTGAATGAGAAAATATGTGTATGAGCCTCTTTGTAGTGTGATTTTATGTAGGGTTTTTAGTGTTCAAGGTGTAGATTCATGCCTTTGAACCAATATTCACCATGATTTGGTATTCCTATAGAAAGAGAGATATCATCTACTAAAAATGTGAAATCTATCCCTGCAATGGTGGCCTTTTATCATTTCAAATTGGTGGCAACAAATCTGTAAGCTGCTCATGGAAACCTACCTCGTCCACTCTTTTACAAAACCCTAGGCAGTTGACGTCTTCAAAGTATTTTCTGGTGAATGGTGAGGAAGTGATTTCACTGAAATTTGAGGGTTAATACCTCAATATATTCCCCCCTTTGTGGTGTTTTCTTTTCTCTAATGGTGAAGAATTTTCTTCCATGATTGAAATCATAGATGATAGGACAAAAAAATAAGGGAAAAGGAGTAAAGGAATGAAATGACAGAGTTAAGTAAGGGAGATGGGAGTAGGAAAATTTAGGGAGATGGGAAAGGGTCTTAGGGATCTTTAGGGAGTGAAATGAAGGGAAATGAGTGAGGGAAATGGGCTAGTAGATTGAAGCACGGTCCTAGCTTCAGGAAATTTCCCATATTGGTAAAATAGGGCTAGGGTTTATAGGGAAGATAAGAAAAATGATGGGATATCTCTTTGTGATGGATGGATGTGATGTATAAATTGAAAAAAAAGGTTTAGGGACAAGGAAGCTAGGGTTTAGAACATTAATCCATCTTTCTGAAGAGAAACACCATGAAGTTCTAGTAAACCCTAGAAGACTAAGCTCTTGATCAATTTCTTCGTATGAAAAGCAAGAGAGGGCATAAATATGAGTTAACTTACTTGTTATGGGGCTTAGAGGTGAAAACACACTAAGTGTAAACTTGAAAAACTATACAAAGTAGTGTCTATAACCGCAATGCTAGCCAATTTTTCCAAATTTGAGGTAAAAAAACCTATGTTTTCTTGCCAAATAAAGGATGATATCGATGATGAGATGTAATAAGAGTGAAACTTAAATGATCTTGTGTGTTGTTGGGCCTTTTATAAACATGTAATGACTACCTTTCAGTGATGATAGACCCCACATGTCTTTTTCAAGCATGACTTTCATTCTCTTGAACTTTGTAACATTTGGAATTTTTAACCTTGAACTTTTTGAGGCTTATTTGGAACATTGAATCTTTTTGGAACTTTTGCCTACAACTTTTAGGAACATGAAGTACTTATTACATATAGAAACATAAAATTACTTTTTTAAATAAAAATTTGGATTTTATGCATGAAATAAGAGTTTTGGTGACCTTGAAACTCTAATGACCTAATGGAGACACTGAACTAAATGAAATCATGGTGATGATGATTTAAATGATGATGAAAATATTTGAATGATGATACACTCAGTTGAGTGAGGACATGGACCAACAATTTAAAAATTTGGAGGGAGTGAAAAAAAGTCCTAAACCTAATATCCAGTGACCAAATTTTTTCTTGAGAACCTAATGAAATGAAAAAAATTTGGCTATGAGACCCTAACAAGACTTGATAAGAGCCCATTTATCACTGGTGACAGGATGTAAAGACTGACACTAACACTGGGAATATATATTTTTTTTTCGGACTCTAGTTATTTGACATTTCTAGAAATATGTTTTTTTAACTATTTAACTATTTTATGTTTAACTAAATATTCTATATTTTGGATGGAATCCGGTAATTTTTCCTTTTTGAAATAAATTTTTTGACTACTTTATATTTAACTAGTTTTGAACTATTTAAATATCTTATAGTTAACTATTTTATATTGAATTATACATTTTATATTTTTTGACAAAATCCTGTAAAATTTAATTTCTCGAATACGTTTTTTAACTATTAAACTATTTTATATTTAACTCCAATTTTCTATATTTATATTATATATTCAACTGTCTATATATATCTTATATTTAAATATTTTTTTGGGGCATGGTTATTGATGTCAAATGAGAAAAAAAAATAGATTTTTTCACTAATATCAAGACTTACATTGCATTAATAATTTTTAAGATATTCCAATTCATATGGGTAAGGTAGGTAAATAGCACTAATAAAATATTTCACGAATACCCAAATTAATAATAAAATATTTTATTGATACCCAAATTAATAAAAAAAAAAAAAATCACACATACCCAAATTAAGCAATTTAAAATTATTTAGGACATGTACCTATTGGTTTACACATTATGACATGGAAATTACATGAAATTTTCATGGACACTTTTAGGATGAAATTTCCTCTAATGTTAAAACACTATGTTGGGAAGCTCCTACTAATTCTAGAAAGATATTCCTGTGACGTGTAGGACTATTCTCCAACCAAGGTATAATCGAAACAGGGAGAATATCCTTCATCGAGCCATTCTTCAAACCAAGGTGAAATTGACACAGGTAAAATTCATTCTCCAACCAAGATCAATTTAAGTGACACATGAAGAATGTTAGTTTGCCAAATCATTATTCAACCAAGGTCATTGTACTTGACACAAGGATAACGTACCTAATTAGGTCAAAGTACATGACACAAGAATAATTTCAGTCCATGACGCTATCTAATCTGTCAAATAATTCTCCAACCAAGTTCTTAATAACATAGGGAGAAATTATCCAACCAAGTTGAAAATTTCACAGGGAGAATATCAGACCATTCTCGAACCAAGGTCATGAATACATAGGGAGAATACCCATGAAGTCTCATTACCTCTCCCTCTCAATGAAAGAGGTAATCTTTACAATTTTAGCCCAAGGTTCTCTCATAGGTACATAATCCTTCATCTAGAAAGAGGCTTTATAAGAATGCCAACAATTTTCTCATCAATGGAGATGTACCCAAGCTTCACTAGACCTTTCATGGTCATGTTTGTAATCATAGAATCCAAAAAGTAGGCTCTAAAGCCATACTAATTCATGTTCATCCAAGAAATTATAACCGAGCACAAATGGAAATAATATCTTCTTCACAACTACTCACTCTGACACATGAGTCATTCATATCTAATTAGAGATCAATCATATAGGATCATCCTTGATCCATTAAACCAAGGATAAAGTATTCTTCAGTCATGATGCTTCTTTCCATGCTCTTAAAATTCTTAAGGAAACTTCTTAACATGGTCCTCTCCCTCTTTCTCGAAGAACCTTCTTGCTTCCATGCATCTAGTTTTTTTATGTTATATCTTGATTTCTCTTTGACACAATCGAGGAATACTTTAGACTAAACAATACCACAATAATTTAGAATTAACACAGTGCCATATAGGAATTTCAAAATTATTTAGGAAGGAGAAAGTTATGACTTAAACAATACCACAAATATTATTTTTTGATACAAAGAGGAAGCTAAGACTTTTGATACATTACAAATTAGTGGAGGCTCAGGGAATCATCCCAATCCTAGTCCTAAAGAGACTCATATTTTGGGCTAGAAGTAGACCGGGGGCCTCATATAATGGCCTAATTACAACCATGTCACAACTTAAAACATCAGCCAAATGTAGAAAATTGATTACATAGATAGAGCTCAGTTTACTCCTCTAGAATTCAACCTAATAACCATGCTTTGGATGAATGTTGAACTCAGAAAAAAGAAACAGACTTTCGAACCTCTTATTAAAAAACAAAAACCTTAGAAATTCTTGTTTAGTATCAACAAAATTCTTCATTAGTCACTATCCTTAGACTTTTACAAATCTTGGATTTATGGTTTAGTTCTACTAGACATTATCCCAAAGAGATAAACCATAAAGAGCTCCTCCCTATAAAGTTCAAATCTCTTTCCATACAAGACTTAAAAATGTACTACATATATATATATATATATATATATATATCAGTGTGTGTGTGTGTGTGTGTGTGTGTGTTCTTCCTTTATTATTAGATTCATTCAGTTAGGTCATAAACAAATTATACAAGTGCAATGCACGAAATACAAGTGACAACATAAATCACGCCAGTGGCTAGGGAAAAACACACAAGGGGAAAACCCAACAATACGTTCGTTATATAATATTTTGTCAATAAGAGAAATACAAGTAATATATAAACTAACCAGTAGCCCAAGTTCTAATTCATCCCTCATCATGTATTTCCATAATATTGTATCTATAATTCCACATGCTACTACAATAATGTGTCACAACAACTCTTACAACACAAAAATATAGCATTTTGGAACTTGAAAAGTCACAGAATATATAGCTTCATATACAATTAAAATAATATAAAAGTATAGTTCCATAATGAGTTTGGATACTACAGAAAAAAATTTTCCACAGTAAGTTCAGATACCACATATATATGTTTCCACAATAGATTTGCATCACCATAGAAGATTGTACCTCAAATAATTCACATAAAAAAAATATAAGTGCCTCACACAGATCCAATTTTTTTCCTCTTCAAAACATATATGAACTTCTTTCCAAATGGTGTAGATAGATTCATATATGCATAGGTGTTTCCATGTTCAAAAAGAGGCCGCTCAAGTTGGGATTTGACAAAAAGGTACATAAATTTTTATTTTTTTTTATTTTTATTATAAATATCAAATAAATTCTTTCAGACTCTTTATAACATCATAAATTATGAATACCAAACCTAATTAGAACTTTAACAACCTCCCCAAGACAAGGAAGGATCACAACTCTATTATGGTATTTATAGATAGGTTGACTAACGCTATCCATTTTATGCCTTTCTAGTCTACTTATAGAGGTGCACCAAGCGTAAGCCTTCATGAAGGAAAATTTCCAACTCAATTGTGTGACAAAACAATTATATAAAATAGGGATGCAAATTTCACCTTAAATTTTTAGAGAGCATTGTTTGCTAAAACGGGCACGTAGTTGAACTTTAGCACTATATCCATCCATTAATTAATAGAAAAACATAAAGGGTTAACCAGGTCCTTGAAGACATGCTACAAATATATGTAAGGAAGCTACCCACAAAATTGGACTATCTACATTTGGTAAAGTTTGGTTATAACAATAATTATCAGGAATCACTCAAAATGAGTCCCTCTCAGACTTTATATGGAATTAAATGTCATGTAACTTTAAGTTGGAGTCGACCTGATGATACACTAATGCTAGGGCCATATTGATTATAGGATATGGAAGATATGGTGAAAATGATTAGACAAAACATGAAATCAGGGTTGGATAGATATAAGAGTTACGCTTATCTAAAAAGGGAACATAAAGAGTTTAAAGTGGGTGAACATGTTTATGTAAAAATGCAACCCATAAAGAGCTCCTTGAAATTGGGGAGTTGTTCTAAACTGGCCCCTTGGTTTTGCGGGTCGTTTAAGATATTATCGAGGGTAAGGCCAATGACCTACCATATGGCACTACCAATCCAAATTAAGATTCATAATGTTTTTCATGTGTTTCTTTTAAAGAAATATATACATTATACCACTAATGTAATCTATTGGAATGTTGTATAGGTTGAACCAGAAGCAGAGTTCTAGGTCGAGCCACTACAAATTTTGGATCTAAGGGAGATTATACTTCAGAATCAGGTCATCAACAATGTTAAAGAACAATGGAATAAATTTTGGCCTAAAGAATCCACTTGGGAAATGGAAGATAAGATGAAAGAAATATTTCCTATGTTCTTCTAAACTTGATGGAAATCTAAAAATATTGATGGAGGGGAGATGTAATACCCCTTAAATTTACTTTGTGATTTGAAATATAATTTATGACACTATTATATTAAATCTATAATTGAAACGTAATATGGATAAACAAATACAAATATCGGTGTAAATATTTAATTTTAAATTAAAAGAAGAAAGTTAATTTTGGCAAATTAATCCTCTTAGAAATATGTGTTTGAGATAATAACTCAATTATTATGCTTACTTAGTTTGGATTGGGTTGTTGAGGAAGTTGAGAGATTCTCTCAACTTCTCTCTCTAAGATTAGAATTAGCTTTATCTATATGTACGTATGCAATCTGGTGTGAACAGTAATTCAATTATCATTTTTTATATTATTCCTATGTAGAGAGTGTTCTCAATTTGGTATCAGAGCAGCTTGGAGTGACTCATTGTTGAGATGTGCCATTCGCCTGTTGCCGAGATGATTGAGTACCTAGTGCGGCCGTTGAAAAACTAGAGATCCTCGAGCTGCTGACTTAACTGTTGACTTGCTTGTTTTTTAACAGGAGAGAGCAGTGGCCCCTATCCCACATTATTGCATTGCAACTGAGTCAGCCAACTCGGTCTGTGCGATCACTTAAACGTGACGTTTGTATTCACGCCAAGAAAACAATCCGCCATCTTTCTCTCCCAGCATGAAGCAGTGTGAGCTCATTTTTATTAAGTTTAAATTGCAATACGCTCATTTTTATTAAGTTTAAATTGCAATTTGTTTTAGATCTGCAAAGTTATAAATTTAGCTTTTCTTTTCAACATGGAGCCTATTGTATTGGAAAATTTTAATTGCTTTAATTTCTACACTTGGAAGGTAAAAGTTCAGTTGCAAATGATGAGTAGAAATTTATGGAATATTGTAGAAGGCTCAGAAAAATCACCTACAGATGCTCAATAGTTAATTGCATGGGAAAAAAGAGAGGAAAGAGCCAAGTCTATCCTTGGACTATCACTTGCAGATTCCCAGCTACATCTTATTGACTTAAAGAAATCTTCTGTAGCAATATGGGAAGAAATGAATAAGGTATTTGGGGCAAAATATGTTAATGCAAAATGTTTCTTGAAGTTACAATTGTTTAAACTCCAAATGGATAGTGAGACATCATTGTCAACACACATAAATGAGTTAAGAGCTTTGATGAGACAGTTGTCAGAAATTAATTCTAAAGTAGATGATGATGATGCAAAGGCAATTTTATTAAATAGCTTGTCTTCAAAATATGATAATGTCATATTTACTCTAAGTCAAATGCCACATCAATCACTTGTTGAAATGATAGCAGCTCTTATGGCAGAAGAAAAGAGGATAGGTGGCACAGAGGCTAGTTCACATAATGAACTTGCACTATACTCCAAGGGAAGGGTGAATAAAAATAAGACTGAATGTTTCTATTGTCATAAATATGGACATACAACATTCAATTGCAAAATTTGGGCTCAAGATCTTTTGAATGGAAAATTGAAAAAATTAGCCTATGCAACATTTTCAGAAGATTCACCTGATGCAATATTTGAAGATTCGTCAAGTGAGGATGAACCTCTTGATCCATCTCTTAAACTTTTCTAAAGTATGTTTTGTAAAGTGATTTGCAAGTGTGTGGAATATAGTGTGGAGTTTAAGCTTATATTTATTGTTGTGAGATTTGTGTAGTGCAGAACCAATTATTGAACAAATTAGCATTATTTAAATTAGTCGTTCTCGACGTTCTTCGGTGCCGAGAGAACAATTGGCTAATTTTATTGTGTGAATTTGTTATACGTTCATGGGTCTTGTTGTGCTTCGGGCTTCAAGAGTGCCAGCTACAGGTTACGGTGTGAGATTCATTTGTGTAAAGGTCACTTTGTAGGATTGATGGCTGATCATATTCTGTACCTAGAATATTTTCCTATAGACTGTTGAAATTTATTCTTCGGGGTTATTTCATGGATGGAAATATTTCCATATGGTAGTTCAGTGTCGAGACTCTTCTTCGGGGGTGTCAAGAATCTTTAATATTACAAACTCAGCATTGATGGTCAGAATCAGGTGTACTTTAAATGGGTTTAAAGGTGAGCTCGAAGATGTGGAGAAAGAAAGAGCAGAATCCAGAAGACCGCAGAGTGGGTAGAGTTGCTGATGAAGACCAGCTAGACAAAAACAAATACAAATTTTGTAATTGTGATCTCAGTATTGTAAGTTTTCTATAATGTAGGCATTAAGGGAGGGTGTTTGAGATAATGCCTCAATTCTTATGCTTACTTAGTTTGGATTGGGTTGTTGAGGAAGTTGAGAGATTCTCTCAACTTCTCTCTCTAAGATTAGAATTAGCTTCATCTATATGTACGTATGCAATCTGGTGTGAACAGTAATTCAATTATCATTTTTTATATTATTCCTGTGCAGAGAGTGTTCTCAATTATATGTTAAAGGTTAACATGTGACATTAACTCCTAACTATGGAAACAACAGATAAAATTAATTAGTTTAAATTATTATTGTTAACTATAAAAATAAATAATATATGAGTTAAAGATATACATTTGTATAACATTTTTTTAATTAATTGATTTAATTAAAAGTGCAAAAAAAACTATTTTTGAAATAAATCTCAACCTTTAGTTTGTAATACTATTAAAAAAATTTAGAATATTCTTTGGAAATAAAATCATTACTATTCACCTAAACACAATTTCAAAATAAACACAATATAATTATTAATTTTTATTTTATTTTAAATGTATTTGAAGCTAAAGTTTCAATTTAATTAAAAAAATAAAATAATAATTTATATTTATATTTAATATAGTTTTACCCAAATTTTAATTTAAAATTTTTAAAAAATATAAATAAATAATTCACAGTGTAACTCAATTTTTCCATAATATCACAAACACCTTGTTGATTAAAATGTAATATCACAACACCTTGTTAATTAAAATATAACCTAGGTTATCCGTAAGCCCCTCCTATAAATGCCATTACCCTTCCATGTTTTTATGTGGAAAATGACATTTTATAATTTAGGAAAAACACCTCGAATTAAAATGAAATGCATTGAATGTTTTATAATGTCATAAGTATTATTAAATTTCATTTTTTTTCACTTTAATGTAATACTGGAGTGTTTTGGGTAGCTTATTCATCACCTAAGTTAAAAATTAGGTTAAAAGAATATTGCATATAAGATTGTTATGTTTAAATTATTTCTTATTTGTAAATGTTAGTTTAAGTTGTAATTAATAATAATTTGATAAGATTATGAGAAATAGATATTGTAGGAAGGAAATTATGTATTATGTTAAATTTATAATAAGATCTTTAGAATAATGTTTGGAAAATAGTTTTTTTTTAACAATATTGAAAAATATATTTATTTTTCAAGTGGTTAATAAAATTTGATTGTTATAATATTTCTTTGAAAGAGACTACTAACTATATATTGGAAGTGAAAATTTAATTGTCTACTAAACTTCAAATATTTGCATATATTTTCGTGGGTAGTAACCTCTAGTAATCTGCACATTTATCATTTTACTCCTATTTATTAAATTGTTGAGGAACACATAAATAATAGCTAGTAGTACTTTGTTAAATTATGGTGGGTAGTAATTGATAGTAAATATGTTTTCCTCCAGGCTTAGTAATAAAAAAAATTGTACACTAAAAGTGAAATAATAACTTGTATTGGTCTATGCTAAACTAATAATAATAGGAAAATCCATTGCTATAATTGGGTAGTAATTGATAGTAATATGTTTTCCTACCAGACTTAATAATAATAAAAAATGTACATTAAAAGCCAAATAATAACTTGTATTGGTCTATGCCAAACTAATAATACTAGGAAAATCCAATGCTATAATCTTACCTTACACGAACTAATAAAACAAATTTTTTTTACTAGAGTGTAGATAATTTACTTATTTATATATATATATATATATATATATATATATATATATATATTCAATTAGATTTATAAATTCTAATAACACATACGCACACACACATATAGTAAATCAAAGTCTTTTCATTAATTCAAAAGATTACATCTTCTTATGGTGCTTCTCTAAAAATCACTCTAACTAGATTTATTTGCCAAAAAATACATACATAAATTCATAGAAAATTTCCAAAAAGACAATGATTTACACAAGCTCATAGACCATAAGTGTGAAAACACCCATAAAACAAAAGGACGACCAACAATCTTCATACAACATCAAAATTTATGGGGATAGGATGATTTGGACCCGATATAGGGGATGTCAAGGGCTCAAATTCATAGTGCACATGGTCCTCCATGTGATCTAAATATATATCCAAAGGATTTAGATGATCTAGATGCACTTCTTCCTTCTCTAAATATTGACTATTCTGTCATGCATAGCCCATAAGTTTCATTGAATGCGATTCATGAAATAAATAGTGTCATTTTGATCAAGTTGTCGGGCGCAATTGAGTTTGTCCAAGGGATTACTCAACTTCCAAACAACACTAGTACTATCTTTCGATGCGAGGCATTTTTCAGAAAAGGAAAATACTGAGAGAGCGACGAGACGATTGCTTCTCCATGACCCTGCTCATGGTGTTGCTATTGTCCCTCAAGTGCCCTCACCTCCAATCTACTTGTCACCATTTGTTCCAAAGAGAAATTTTCTTTATTACATCGATTAATTGAATTAGTTCATCAAGGATGCCCCTTATTCACGTGAGGGTCCTTAGGCAGCCATGACCCTCAACACACCTTCCTTTTAAAGGGAATACCCCACAAACCAACCTTAAGAATCACCCAAAAATGCAACATAGCACCCGTTGTGACACTACCCAGTTGAAAACCTGTGGAAATTATACCCATCAAGCTCCCCAAGAGAATTGAAGAATTCACAAGCTAGAGAGAGCAGAGAACCAAGGTTTCTAGGATCACATTGTCAGCCAACCAATCAATATTCCCTCCTTCTTAAAAGCACCAAAACCATATATATTTGGAATCCAAGATGTTCACACCACTAAAATTCCCATGGTGCTAGTTCACCTCCTGCTAACAAAGCCCCAACAAACCCCCATATACCTCAATTTCCTCAAAGAAAATAAAAAGGGAAAACCTAAATGTGCCTTGCCATACACCCACTCTACTCAATTAAATCTAGCTAAATTGAGAACTATAAACACACAATTAGTCAATGAAAAAGAAACTACCATGGATAGATATTTAAACATGGTGTAGATAACCAATAGATGCACCGAGAACGCAAGGAAAGATCTTGCACTAGTGTTGTAGGTTTTTTTGCTCCTCGAGAAGTCTCCCATTGCATGGAAGAATTCCAAAATTCTCCTAACCCTCACTTTTGCACTCCTTCTCTTTGAAATTCTCAAGATTCCCCCCACCACCCATGCGCTGAGACTTAGAGCGCATGGGTGGTCATCCCTCGACGCACAAATAGATAGCTTACCAAGCATCCTTCTTCCCCTTTTACTCGAGTACCTTGACTGATATCGAGCATACATCCTCTCCTCTAGTACACGATATCATTGATAGAGATGACTTTCATTAAAACCATTAGCTACCATCTTGCAGTGGTTTGGGGCTTCGGATACCCGTGCATGCTACCCATCTGCCCCACAGAGTTTATCTTATGTGAAGCGAAATTGTAGGGCTTCCACAATTCCCGATATTCGTGAATCTTTCACTCCATTAAGGGATAAAATATTTTTAAAAAAAAATTATATAAAATATTATTTTTATTTTTAGTTTAATTTAGTTTGCCATTACAATAATCTATTTTATTCCCTAAATTAAACTAAAATTATGATTATGAATTTCATAATTTTTTTTAAATAATAAATAATTGTGTACTATCTCCATCAAAAACTTAGATATATTCTAATTATATTGCATTAAAAAAACTAATAAAATGTAATTTAAATGTATTATAACTTTATTGTATTAAAAAAAAATTAATAAAATGTTGTTATAGATTTTCTTATTCATTTTTGTTAATGGTATGAAAATATATATATATATATCATTTTATGAGTGAAAATAATCTAAGTATTATTATACATGAAGTTTTGCTTTTGACTATTAATTAATTTGTATTTTACCAAATATTTATGTGGTTTCTCAATAGTTTAACATTGAGACTTCATTTTTGTTTGTTAATTTTTAGTACTATTTAAATTTGTTTATTTATAAGGTGATTTTTTGAGGTTTTATTATGGGTTGTTTAGTAACTTCCATTTCTATTAGTTACTAATTTTTTTTAGTTTTATTTCTTTTTTATTTAATTCTTAATTTTTTTTCGATTATTTCCATTTTCATGAATTATATATTTTTTTTCCATATTTTCAATTTTTTTTGTGAGTTTTTCTTTTTTTAAGATGACAAATTTAAAGAAGAAAAATATTTTTTAGTTGTATTACATTTTAATTTCAATTTTTTTTTTCTATTTTCAATTCTAATTATATTAGTTGTAATTTATTTTCTTGTTTACACATAGCTTTTATAATTTATAACTATAATGGTAATTAGTTATTAGTTTTCAAAACATTGTGAGCATTTCTTCCTAATTTTATTAAGAAAATTTTATTGATGTTTAGTTACTAATTTTTAGGATCATATCAGCTTTGTTTTGCAAACTTTGCTGAATTTATTTTATTAAGCATAGTTTCTATAATTTCTGTCCAATTATATCAAATTCAAGAATTTAATCTTATAACAAGAAATTGAATTCAAGAATTCCATAAATTAATCTTGTTGCATTCAAGGTCTTTTTGTTTTGTTTTTTAATTCCTTTCGTGTGTGTTTGTGATTAATGTCTGTTGCTCTTGCAGGTCCAAGGATTTGTAACTCAGTATACTGTCAATATTCCGTTATGGAACATATTCTGTTTCAAGTAGCTGAAGATTGTTCGACAGATTGTTCGACATTTATTGAGAGGTTAGTCTCAAATTTCTCATTTATTTCAGTTGGTTTGTTAAAGTTGTTTTATCTTCTTTCTCCGAACCAAACATAGAAGATTGGTCTCAGTTACCATGCAAAAAGTTATTGTGTGAATTTTTTTAAAGCATTTAATCTACTGCGACATTATTTAATCTTGGTTCTATTCAAACTGCATGTGTCAAATTCAACCAATTTATTATTAAATCACAAATCAAAGACAAACTATAATAAAAAACATTTAAAGGGTTTATTTGAATATACATTTTTTAATCATTTTTTATACAAAATTATTTAGGAGCCAAGTATTTTGATTAGAAAAAAAGTGGTTTGATATCCATGTATAGTTACTAGTTATTTAATTTATATAACTATGCTAGTTATAATTTAGTTCTTAAATTAATAGTAAAAAAATTCTTATTACAAATTATTCATAGACATTAATTAACTTGTCTTTAATTTTTTTTTAAATTAAGATTAAATAACAAATTAAAGATCATCTCAAATTTGTTAGGGTCATTAGTTTTCATTGCCAAATGTGTTTTTCATGTATTTTAATTTTTAGTTTCTTACTAAATTGAGTCTATGACCACTGTTGTTGTCATCGTCAAATTCTTGTCATCAAAAGTTCATCCACAACATGGAAGAGCGTCAAGTTATGGGAGTTATGGTTGCACATGTTTTGTTTTGTCAAGTCAAAATGGGTTTTAGTCATTTCTCTATCAGACTTATTTAAGTTGAGTGCATTACAGTCAGAGGTCTAATGGTCAAGGGATATGCTCAATATTCTACATCTTATTCCCTACTTTTATATACCCTTGCTTCCTAAGTGCTGCAAAAAATAGTCTGTTTTAGACATAATTTTCAAGAATTTTTTTCCGACCACATGGCGCTGAATATAAAGAACTTTTAGGAGGTTTTTGTCTAGAATAGACCAAAGAAAAATAACCTCCTTTATTATTTTAGCATGTGTCATATATCAGGAGTTTCAAATGCATCTTCAAGGCCTATTTTTTTGGAATGTGTAATTTCATGTTTTAGTCATTATTTTTCGGATCAATTTTTGAACAGCTAAGGAAGAATTTGAAGAAAATGAGAGAGTTTTCCCTCATAGACACACTCATCAACAAAAAACTCCCTCAGTTTTGTAAAATATGTCAATATTCAAGATATATGGGTTAGTATTTAAACCCCGTTTTTCCATAAATTTGGTTCCCCCTACTGCGCAACCCTTCACTAGTGCACAACTCAAACTTCATGATGTTCCTACATTTCTATAAATTTTGAATCTTGATATTATGATGTTGAGGATAGGGACAAGAATGGATGGATAAGAGGTCAGTTTAGTAGATAGGATAGGCTTGTTGTTTTCAAAGATAATGTTCTAGCTTTGTCATTATTTTCACTTTAGCTTTAGTTTTAAAAAGCTTTATGTTTCTAGAACTTGACTAGTCTCGATCCACTGAGTGGACAAGAAATACAATGTATCTATTCATATGGATCTCCTTTCTTAAAAATGTATCTAAGGCTACAAGAACTATGAAGAAAGGGTTGGTTGGAATGTATTCTGAAAGATCTAGAGAGCTAAGCTAATGTGTGTGAATATTTCATGAATAGAATACTTATTCTTTTTCTAGCCAGTGTTTATGAATATCCTTATGGTATGATAATTTTGAGCTATGTTTTCTATGTGTTTCAGTCACTCCATCTTCTTCTCTATAATCTTCATTTTTTTATGGGTATTATGAGTTCAGTTTGAATTAGGATTTAGTGTAGTACTACCCTGAGTCAACTGTCTCATATATTTCAGTCACAAATGGAATATTGTATACCTGTATATTATGTTTCTTTGCCTTGATCTCTTTTCACACATATGTAGTGCATGCAGGTTTCTACAGCTTTGTTATATGTAAAATAAGTTGATATTTTTTTCCTCTTTATACTAAAGGTTTACTTCATTATCCAAAGTACGTATCTTATAAACCTTTGTAAATTATTTTGGATGTTACATGCATAACTATAATGGATAGGTGAAACAAAAAATGATGATCACTAGTGTATGTCCTCTTTAAGTGTTCCATGCTAAACAAATCATTAAAAAATATTTCACACCTAGTCTCTGTATGCCATATAGTCTAATAATTTAGTTTTCATAAGTTGAGGGAGACCACTCCAGTCGGCAAAGACTAGTCTCTCAACCTAAAGAGGTTTTTGGTTACCTCTATGATTTATCTCCTCAATATGGAGAAATTTACTGAGTGCTAAAATATTGGCATTATTGTTGGGGACCGAATAATTTCATATTACTCGGGAAAGATCATTATGATTTAGATATTATTTCTGATAGTGAACAATAGTTGGACATCAGAAGGTTGAATTATTCACCTGGTAACTCTGAGTTTAAAGCATCCAAAAAATTGAAATTCCACGGTGACTCCATTGGTCAAAGGTTAGTAATTTCAAGAATTATTGTTGACTAATTTCAAGATGGATGTAAGAATGAATGTCAGGTATGCTCCTATGGATAGATCTCATATGATTAGTTTTCTAAATCCCATGACTCCCGTTGATTTGTAAATTTATCTCCCAATATTCAGAGATGGAAAGTGAGAAGATGTTGCTCTACATTTAACTAAATTCCACATGCATGGATGTATATTAGATGTTGTTTTCCATGCGGGTTCATTGATGAAAATTTTTATGGAAACTTTAGAGGGTAATAAAAGATCATGGTAAGAAAGGTTTCCAATAGCTAGTCTATCTTCTCTAATGGATTTCTATTTAGCATTCTGTTCAAATTTTAAACAAACTTATGCTTCTATAGTGCTGATAGAAATATTTTGTGGAAGATTTAATGATTCATTTCAGCTCATGGGTATTGACATTTATAATTAGGATGTAATGAATAATGAAATTGATTAAGCCTTTTTTGAGATGACTTTTCCTTAAGATGAAACAGGAGAAGTACAACAAGCAGCAACTGAAAATGAAACTAACCAGTAGACAACAATTCCTGCAGTTGAAGATGAAATTGGTCAAGCAGAGGTTAATGAAGAAATACATCAAATATATTCTCTTAAGCTTGATAAGGAAGAGGAGAGTAGTGAGGAGGAAGAGGTGATTCAAGGGTCTCTTAAACTAGAATATTCCATTCGAAAAAATTGGCCTCCATGTTCTAAAAAAGAAAATTTTGTTTAAGAAGAGCAGGTTGTCTTAGATCCTGTGGATGTGCACATGATTACAATGGTTTCCTCAGTTGAATAGGAAATAATTAAAGAGGAGAGTCCTCTTGTTGATCATCAGGTGTAGGTAACTAATTGTGTGTTTGAAGACCCTTTTTCTGACTTCTTGGAATCAATAAAGGAAGAGGTTTTTCTTCCCATGGCTAGTTTGTTGTAGGATATATGGAAACTTGTGCTATTTACAAAGGTTGTTTTTCAGCATCAGGGAAATTTTGAGTTGCCACTCTCTTTCCTTTTCTTCCTTCTCAAAAAAATTGTTAGAAAAACTTAGTCATGTATATATTTTCTTGACTTGTTACATTAGAGAGAAGAGGTTACCCAGTGTATATATCTTCGGTAGGTGGGAGGTTATCATTAGGATTTGAAGCCCAAATGGAAGGCCCTAAGATCTCTTTGGTCTGCTGCCATAAGTAAGTTAAGTCAATAGATAATTTTTAGTTTGTCAGTTAAGTTTCAGTTTTTAATTATGTTGGATCTTTAATTAAACTGAGAGGGGGGGGGGGGTGAATCAGTTTAATACATACATAAGATTTTCAAAATTTTCACCAAATTTATTTATAGCTTAATTTGTGAACAGTATTAAAATGTTGCAGCCAATAGTAAATTAATGTGACACCACACTTATGTTGAGAGCAGCAAAAAATTAAGAAGATTGAAAGAATCACATCAACACATAAGAAACACACACAGAGATAGTAGATGTAAGTGGAAACCCATAAAGGGAGAAAACCACATCTTATTATTGTTGTGATGCAAAGGCAAGCTCCAACTCCCTCTCACCAATGTTTTCTGCAGGCACCAACCTACAGGAGGCTCTATCCTCAATTCTACAAGCTACAACTTGCAAGGAAGCACCAACTCCCTTCGATTTTCTGCAGGCACCAACCTACACAGGGCTCCAACCTAAGTCAGCTACAACTGACAGCTATCAAGTTGAAACTTGATAGGGAAGCTCCAACTTCCTCAATTTTCCAAACTGAATGTTTGCTGATTTACCTCAAATATCATCTCTGTTCTGTAGCTTCTCTTTCTTCTCTTCTTTTAGTCTTCTCTGCCTTACACTTCTGTACTCTACCTTCTCTAGATTTACTCTCTCTAACTTCTACTTGCATATCTAGATGATATTATTTATAAGAATTTTCTTGTGACTGTTAGCATTACTCAAAGAATTTGGAATGGACAGCCATACCTCTTCGCTTTCTTCCTTTTCATTTCTTTTCCAGCTCACTCAAAAAAATGTAACTGTAGGTGATTTTTTTAATATTACAGTGGGATATTTGTTTTTCCTCCGAAGACTTGCCAATGCATCACAACAATATAAATCAATTAAAAATATTTACATTTAATTACAATGAGAGCACCAGCTCACTCATACAACCTTTTGGATCGATGTGCATTTGTCTTTTCTTTGACTGTGTTTTATCTCTTTTCAGCTCTGTTTTCTTTTCTGTCCTCTACTGAGGTGTAACTGTTGCCTTTTAAATCTGGGCATATTTCAATGCCTTTCATACAATAAGTGTCTTGTTGATGTGGAAGTTCCGCAAGTGGAACAGACATATATCACAATTGTTGTATGTTAGTAATCGCCCTCCCGTTAAGTTGAGGCATATACATAAACCTCACGGACCACACAGCACATCGCAACAGCGTTATATATATATATATATATATATATACATATATGGTAATTTCAACTCTCGGAATATTTAAACAAAGTTTTCACAAATAGACTGTTGTTCTGTATAACATATGTGACTTCCGGCAATGTACTGCTGAAACATAATTTTAATACATAGAAAATTTACTTACGGGCCCACTCGCTGATCTTTCCAATGCGATGTATCACTCCTCAACTTCTTCCGATTGCGATTGCTGCAAATTCCATTTGAAAGTACCGATGTCTTAATGCTCCGATTCCGATTATTCACTGTTATGACGAAACTTCAAGCATATATTAGTCGTGGCTTATAAACCCATCGGGTCCGGTCTTTCAATCGCAATCGCAAATCTTTGTTAACATGTTCCGGAACTCAAGCCTATCAAGTCGCAGTTTATAAGTCCATCAGGTCCGAATCTCAATCGCAATCGCAACTTTCTGTTGTCATTTTCCGATGCTCCACTTTAACTCCGATGCGATTGGCCACCTTTTACTGTGTTTTGGCGATGCGATTGGAACATGGAACTGAAACATTTGTTAATCATAATTTATAAGCCCATCGGGTTCGGGCTTCAATCGCAATCGCAAGTATTTGGTTGGATGTTCCGATTGGCCTATACTGCGATGCTCCAATGCAATTATGCCGGAATTCAAATATGTATTAACCACCGTTTATACACCCATCGGGTCCGGGCTTCAATCGCAATAGCAAGTATTTGGTTGGATGTTCCGATTGGCCTATACTGCGATCCTCCGATGCGATTAGTCCAGAATTCAAATATGTATTAACCACCATTTATACACCCATCGGGTCCGAGCTTCAATCGCAATTGTAAGTATTTGGTTGGATGTTCCGATGCCCTTGCGATCTCCGATTGCGATTGGGGAGGGGTCCCACCATATAAAGCTTGGTTCTTATAATAAAGCGCTGCACTTATATAACTGATATATATGTATACTTTGCCAATGGGTTATGCGATTCCTGGAATATGTTTTATATATATATATATATATATACTTTTCCGCTGGAGGTTAAGCGATTCCCAGAATAATATTTGTGTTATATTAAACGTATAATGCCGGTTGGAGTGTGCGATTCCCAGAATATGCTTCTTTATTATATGCATTACATTGCCGCTGGAGTTAAGCGATTCCCGAAATTATTTGTAATTATATATATCTCCCGGCTGAGGTAGCAATAACAATTGTGTCTCTGCCTCTGTCTCTACTGCTCGACCGTTTCGTTATGCCTCTGTATTCGACTGTTATAATTTTAGCCTGTCTCCTTTGCCTGTTTCTGCTTCAGCGCTGCTCGACCTCTGCCTCTGCCTTCTGCTGTACATATTCCCTGCTGTTGTTCTTTGCCTTCTTTGCCATCAATGACAATATTTCTAACAGTCTCCCCCTTTGGCATTGATGGCAATAGACTTCCTCTGTTTTCCTGTTTGAATCCTTTCTTCTGTTGCTTGCTCTTCCTCCCCCTTTGACATCAATGGCAAAGGACGGCGCCTCATTTCTCCGTATAGGCTCTGTCTTTGCATTTCCTTTCTTTGATTTGGGTTTAGACCACCATATTCTGACTTTGTACCCTGCTGCTCCAGACTGTTGTACAGGACTTGTTGAGAGAACACTTTAAGGATTATTGAATTTGAATATACATTTTGTCTCTGTCTGATATAGTGAGAAAATATATGTTTTATAGCTCTTTGATCCTGTGGACCTGTTTTATGCTTCCCTTGCCTGGTTAATCTCCCCTGAGAATGATATTTCCGTTTCTGTTCTCCCCTTGAAACTGTGCTTTCTCTTCATTTTAGAGAGTAGCATCTACATATACTACCCCTAGTCTGTCTCTCAAATATTCGAATGGTTCTCTGGCAAGTGGTTTAGTAAATATATCTGTTGTATGTTCTTTTGTTGGTACATACTCCAGTTTTACTATCTTCTGAGCGACTTGTTCTCGTAGAAAATGATACTTGATTGGAATATGTTTAGTTTTTGAGTGAAGTACATGATTTTTAGATATACTTATAGCACTTGTATTATCACATTTAATTGAGATAGGTTCATCAATGCTTACCTTCATGTCTTGAAGAGTTTGCTTCATCCACATGACTTGTGTACAACATGCTGCTGCTGCTATATATTTGGCTTCTGTTGTAGACAGAGAGATAGATGTTTGTTTCTTGGTTAACCATGCCACCAGACTTTTTCCTAGATAGAAAGCACCTCCACTTGTACTTTTCCTGTCATCCACACAGCTGGCCCAATCTGCATCTGTGTATGCTGTCAAAGTGAGGTTTTTTCCTTTAGGATACCAAAGCCCATACTATGTAGTTCCTTGTAGATATCTGAATATTATTTTGACTGCAAGAAGGTGATTTTGTTTAGGTGCTGCTTGATATCTAGCCACTATTCCTATTGCTAGCATGATGTCTGGTCTTGATGCTGTCAAATACAGCAGGCTTCCTATCATGGATCTGTAGAGTTTTTTATCTACATTTGCAGACCCATCATCAGCACACAGCTTGCATCCCATGATCATGGGCGTAGTCACAGGTTTGCAGTCCTCCATTTTGAATCTTTTCATCATTTCTTTTAAGTATTTTTCCTGAGAGATGAATGTGCCTGTGTTCTTTTTCTGAATTTGCAGTCCCAAGTAGAAACTAAGCTCTCCAATCATAGACATTTCAAACTTTTTTTTCATCTCATCAGCAAACCCTTTTGCTAGTTCATCTCTGTTGCTTCCAAACATAATGTCATCAACATATACTACAACAATCAGGAGTTCATCTTCATGGGCTTTTATGTATATATTTATGTCTACTCCACCTCTCTTAAAACCCTTTTTTTACAAATATTTATCCAGTCTTGAGTACCAAGCACGAGGAGCCTGTTTCAGTCCATATAGGGATTTTTTTAGTCTGCACACATAGTCTTCTTTGTCTGTCAATGAGAAGCCTTCTGGTTGTTCCATGTAGACTTCTTCTTCTAAGTCTCCATTCAGAAATGCAGATTTTACATCCATTTGATATACTTTGAAGTTTTGGTAGCAAGAAAATGCCAGGAACATTCTAATTTGTGAATATCCTTTGCAGACAAGTCTAGCTTTGTTCCTGATTACCTGTCCTTCCTCATTCATTTTATTTTTGAATACCCATTTTGACCCTATGACATTTTTCTCAGTGGGTCTAGGAACTAGTTCCCAGGTATTATTTTTCTCAATTTGATCCAATTCTTCATTCATAGCATTCACCCAAGACTTATCCTTGTTGGCTTCTTCAAATTTCTTTGGCTCTATTTCTGACAACATGGCTATGTATACCTCTTCAGTTTGTTCTGTTAGTTGCCTTCTTGTTTGGACCCCTACTCTCTTGTCTCCAATGACCTGATCTTTAGGATGGTTCTTTTGATTATATCTTGAGGGAGCTTTAGAACTCAGCTCTGTATCTTCTGTTGTCTTGATTGTTTCCTCATCATCTTGGTTTTCTTCTTCATGGTTGTCTGATGGACTGCAGCTGTCTGTTTCTCTTGTATTGTTTGGAAGTTCTTCATCAAATCTCACATAAATGCTTTCTACTACTTTCCGAAGATTCTTTTTGTAGCACCTGTACCCTTTACTTTTGGATGCATATCCTAGAAATATCCCTTCATCTGCTCTTGCATCAAATTTGCCAAGATTTTCATCATTATTCTTTATGTAACACTTGCTTCCAAAGATTCTGAAATGTTTGATTGAGGCTGGCTTTCCATGCCATAGTTCATAGGGAGTCTTGTCACTGCTTGGCCTTAAGTGAGCTTTATTAAGGATATGCACTGCTGTGTGCACTGCTTCTGCCCAGAAGGTTTGAGCAATATTATTCTCTTGCATCATGGCTCTGGCAATTTGTTGAACAAATCTGTTTTGTCTTTCAACTACTCCATTCTGCTGAGGTGTCCCTGCAATAGTAAATTGTTGTTTTATGCCATGTTCATTGCATAGGTCTGCAAAGTCATAATTAGTGAATTCACCTCCTCTGTCTGATCTGATGCATTTCAGCTTGCATCCTGTCTGATTTTCTGCTAATGCTTTGAATATTTTGAATTTGTCCAGAGCTTCTGATTTATTCTTGAGAAAAGAAACCCATTTCATTCTGGAGAAATCATCTATTATCAACATGAAGTAAGATTCTCCACTTGGTGTTTTAGTTCTTGCAGGTCCACACAGACCCATATGCACAAGCTGGAGTGGTATTCTTGTTGATAACTCCTCTTTGGCCTTAAAGGATGTGCGGGTCTGTTTACCCAATTGACAAGATTTGCATATGGTATTAGAAGGCCTCTTTATTTCTGGCATGTCTCTGATAACTTTCTTCTTACTTAGTCTGATGATGTGATCGAAGCTGAGATGTCCCAATATTTTATGTCATAACCATGACTCTTCTAGTTTGCTAAGATGACATGCTTCATCTTCCTCTTTCACAATGTAAACATTACTCTCTGTTCGAACTCCTTTGAGCAGAGTCTTACATGTGGTGCTTGATCTGACTTCACAATCTTGTGCCCTAAAGAGAACTTCGCAGCCTTTGTCACACATCTGACTAACACTTAGTAAATTCACTTTCAGCCCATCTACAAATAATACATCTTGGGCCATTCCTTTGCCATTTTCTATGCTGACTGATATTTTTCCCTTGATCTTGCCTGATTTATCATTTCCAAAAGTAACATTACCAGATTTCTTTTCATCAAGAGTTATAAACTTGCTTTTGTCTCCAGTCATGTGTTTTGAGCAGCCACTGTCCAGGTACCACTGACTTTTCAGGTCTTGAGCAGTTAGAGCTAAGTCACACTTATTCTCCTTCTTTATCCATTGGAGGCATCCTTTTGTTTGGTATCTTTTGTGAGTTGATGAATCACATCCTTTCAAAGAACATTTGGAAGGTATATGTCCAACTTGATTGCATATACAACATTTGATCATAGTTTTTGCAGAATTGTGAGTATGAACAAAATTTCTTTGATTCATAAACCTCCTTGAGGTGTTGAACATCCATATTTCTCCATAATTTCTACATTCAGTAATTTTATGGCCAAATTCCTTACAATAAAAACAATAACCATAGAAATTATTTGCATACCTGATGTAAGGTCCTTGCATAAAAATATGCAGCAATGTGTCATGGCTTGTGGCAGACATAACAGGTGGCATTCTTCATGGGAGGGAAGAATCTCCCTTGATGGCTTTCAAATTTGACATACTTGGGGACATATGATTCTTTTTCTGTCATTTTAGTATTTATTGCATTCTTTGTTACTAGAGATTTCTTCTGATCTCTGTCATCCTTATTACATGTTTCTTCTTTCGTAGGAATTGACTGAGTTGCTTCATCAGTCTTCTTTGCTTTTACAAAAATTATATTTTTGTTTTCCTTTTCTTTTCCTTACTAGATTCTCCTTCATAGCCTATACTTGTTTTTATCATTGGGGATCTTTGAGCAACCAGAATTTCATTCAACTTACTAGAGATTGTTGTTTGAGAAGAGTTTATAACAACTTTCCTTTGAGCATTTTCTAGTTTCTTCCTGAGACATACTACTTCTTCTTCCAGTTTCTCTTGTTCTCGGGTTTTATCCTTGATTTGCTGAAGTAACATTTCTTCTATCTTCTTGGCTTCTTCAAGCTCTATCTTTAGCTGCATGAGGACTTCTGATTTTTTTTCTTCTCTTACATACTTAAGAAGAATGTCCTTTTGTTTTCTGCATCTCAGTTTGAGTCTGTCAATCTCTTCCAGAGCACTTCTTAGCTCCCCCTCAAGGTCGACTTCCCCTTCTTCTTCTTCATCTTCTAGTAGGAGTCCCTCAAGATATTCTATGGCCATCAATAAAAATTCTGAGGTTCCTTCTTCACTTGAGGGTTCATCTGAATCTTCAGATGTACTACTGTCTTGTTGAGCATAGAAATATTTTCTGCTGAACTTCTTTCCCTTCTGCCAGTTCTTTCATTTATTTTTCTCTGACTCTTGAGCCTGATTCCTTGCTTTCTTGTGAGGACACTTAGCAGCATAGTGTCCAACTCTTCCACAGTTAAAGCACTTGAAAGCAAGTTTACCTTTGTATTTACCTGATCCTCTATCCAGTTTCTTGACAAATTTTTCTTCTTCTTCATCTGAGCAAGAGCATATTTCTTCCTCTTCTTCTCTCTTCTTTTCTGTTTTAAAGGTTGCTTCCCTCGTACTTGGCTTCTTCTGTGGGAGCCTCATTTCATAGGCTGTTAGATTTCCAAGTAACTGGTTCATGGTCAAGGTCTCCCAATCAGTTGTTTCTTCTATTGCAGACACCTTTGGATTAAATCTGGATGGAAGAGATCTTAGAATTTTTTGTACAATTATACTCTCTGGCATTTTTTCTCCAAGAGCTTTCATATTGTTAATAATTTCTGCAGCTTTTAGGAAGAAAATGGCAATGTCTTCATCATCATTCATTCTTAAGTTCTCAAACTGGGCTCTATAGACTTGAAGTTTGGCAGTCTTCACTTTCTTGTCTCCCTCATGTATGTTCTCAAGAGTATCCCATATTTCTTTGGCAGAGTCTTTGTGCATTACTTTAATAAACTCTGCTTCACATAATCCATTCAAGATGGCATTCATGGCTTTTGCGTTAGCCACAAAATCTTGTTTTGTTTCTTTCTCTATGTCAGTTGCCTTTGGGGCATATCCTAATTCCACAGTAGCCCAGACTTCTATTCCTAGAGACATTATGTATGTCCTCATTCTAATTTTCCAGAAAGCATAATTTTCACCAGTGAAGAAAGGGGCTTTATTGGTTGAGCATCCTTCTTTACTAGCCATCTTGGGAACCTAGGATCTCCTTTCAATTGTTAGACTTGCACAAAGGAACCTAGCTCTGATACCAATTGTTGGATCTTTAATTAAACTGAGAGGGCGGGGGGGGGAATCAGTTTCATACATACATAAGATTTTCAAAATTTTCACCAAATTTATTTATAGCTTAATTTGTGAACAGTATTAAAATGTTGCGGCCAATAGTTAATTAATGTGACACCACACTTATGTTGAGAGCAGCAAACAATTAAGCAGATTGAAAGAATCACATCAACACATAAGAAACACACACAGAGACAGCAGATGTAAATGGAAACCCATAAAGGGAGAAAACCACATCTTATTATTGTTGTGATGCAGAGGAAAGCTCCAACTCCCTCTCACCACTGTTTTTTGCAGGCACCAACCTACAGGAGGCTCTATCCTCAATTCTGCAAGCTACAACTTGCAAGGAAGCACAAACTCCCTTCGATTTTCTGCAAGCACCAACCTACAGGAGGCTCCAACCTCAGTCAGCTACAACTGAAAGCTATCAAGCTGCAACTTGATAGGGAAGCTCCAACTTCCTCAATTTTCCAAACTGAATGTTTGCTGATTTACCTCAGATATCAGCTCTGTTCTATAGCTTCTCTTTCTGCTCTTCTTTTAGTCTTTTCTTCCTTACACTTCTATACTCTGCCTTCTCTAGATTTACTCTCTCCAACTTCACCTCGCATATCTAGATGATATTATTTATAAGAATTTTCTTGTGACTGTTAGAATTCCTCAAAGAATTTGGAATGGACAACCATACCTCTTCGCTTTCTTCCTTTTCATTTCTTTTCTAGCTCACTCAAAATAAAATGTAACTGTAGGTGCTTGTTTTAATATTACAGTGGGATCTTTATTTTTCCTCCGGAGACTTGCCAATGCATCACAACAATATAAATCAATTAAAAATATTTACATTTAATTACAATGAGAGCTCCAGCTCACTCATATAGCCTTTTGGATCGCTGCGCATTTGTCTTTTCTTTGACTGTGTTTTATCTCTTTTCAGCTCTGTTTGCTTTTCTATCCTCTGCTGAGGTGTAACTGCTGCCTTTTAAATCTGGGCATATTTCAACGCCTTTCATACAATAAGTGTCTTGTTGATGTGGAAGTTCCACAAGCGGAATAGACATATATCACAATCGTTGTATATTAGTGATCGCCCTCCCGTTAAGCTGAGGCATATACATAAACCCCACGGACCACACGGCACATCGCAACAATGTTATATATATATATATATATATATATATATATAACAGCGCCTTTATATATATATACATATATGGTAATTTCAACTCTCGGCATATTTAAACAAATTTTTCACAAATAGACTGATGTTCTGTATAACATATGTGACTTCCAGCGATGTACTGCTGAAACATAATTTTAATACATAAAAAATGTACTTACGGGCCCACTCGCCGATCTTTCTGATGCGATGTATCACTCCTCAACTTCTTCCGATTGCGATTGCTGCAAATTCCATTTGAAAGTACCGATGTCTTAATGCTCTGATTCTGATTATTCACTGTTATGATGAAACTTCAAGCATATATCAGTCGTGGCTTATAAACCCATCGGGTCTGGTCTTTCAATCGCAATCGCAAATCTTTGTTAACATGTTCCGGAACTCAAACCTATCAAGTCACAGTTTATAAGTCCATCGGGTCCAAATCTCAATCGCAATCGCAACTTTCTATTGTGATGTTACATTCTCAGGAAAACTCGATGCGATTGACCACCTTTTACGCATTTTCTTGATGTGATTGGAACATGGGCCCGAAACATTTGTTAATCATAATTTATAACTGCAAGTGCAGGCTTCCAATCGCAATCGCAAGTATTTGGTTGGATGTTACGATTGGCCTATACTGCGATGCTCCGATGCAATTAGGCCGGAATTCAAATATGTATTAACCACCGTTTATACACCCATCGGGTTCGGGCTTCAATCGTAATCGCAAGTATTTGGTTGGATGTTACGATTGGCCTATACTGCGATGCTCCAATGCGATTAGGCCGGAATTCAAATATGTATTAACCACCATTTATACACCCATCGGGTCCAGGATTCAATCGCAATCGTAAGTATTTGGTTGGATGTTCCGATGCCCTTGCAATCTCCGATTCCGATTGGGGAGGGGTCCGACCGTATAAATCTTGGTTCTTATAATAAAGCACTCCACTTATATAACTGATATATATGTATACTTTTCCAATGGGTTATGCGATTCCCGGAATACGTTTTGTATATGTTTATATATATATACTTTGCCGCTGGAGTTAAGCGATTCCCGGAATAATATTTGTGTTATATTAAATGTATAATGCCGGTTGGAGTGATTCCTGGAATATGGTTCTATATTATATGTGTAACGCCCGGCTGGAGTCTGCGATTCCCGAGGGAAATTATTTGTAATTATGTATCCCTAGGGTAGGGTAGCAATATGGTGTGTCTCTTGCCTGCTCTTTACTTTCAGCCATTTTGTTGTGCCTGCGTATTCGACTATTATAATTTTGCTTTATCTCCTTTGTTTTGTTTTTTTAGCCCGATGACACTCCTCTGCCTCTGCCTTCTGCTATACATATTCCTTGCTACTGTTCTTTGCCTTCTTTGCCATCAATGACAATATTTCTAATAAATTATTCACTCCATTGCCTAATGGATAGGTTACTCGTCTGCATTGTTCTTCTTGGAACCTCACTAGGAGGTTGTCATCCTCAATCGAGCCAATGTTAAGGTCATTAGTTTTCATTGTGAAATGTGTTTTACATGTCCTTTAATTTTTAGTTTCTGAATAAATTGAGTCAATGACCATTGCTTCTGTCATTATCCTCAAATGGTAATTCTCCAATCATTATCAAATTATTGTCATTGAGATTTCATCCACAGGATGAAATAGCATCAAGTAATGGGAGTTATGGTCACACATATTTTGTTAAGTCAAGCCAAAAGGGATTTTAGTCATTTGTCTATCATAATTTTTTAAATTGAGTTCATTACAGTAAGAATTCTAATGGTCAAGGGATATGGTCAATATTCTACATCTTATTCCCTACTCTTAACTACCCTTGCTTCCCAAGTGCTACACAAAATACTCTGTTTTAGACATAATTGTCAAGAGTTGTTCCAACCACATGGAGTCGTATTTCAAGAAAATGAAAGAGGTTTTCCTCCATCATAGACCAAAGAAAAATAAACTCCTTTAGTTTTTTCACAAGTGTCATATGTCAAGAGTTTCAAATGCATATTCAAGGCCTATTTTTGGGTATAATTTGATGTTTTATCCATTGTTGTTCAGATCCATTTATGAGAAATTGCGGAAGCATTTGAATAAAATGAGAGAGGTTTCCCTCATAGACACTCTAATATACAAAAACACCCTCTATTTTGTAAAATATGTTATTATTTAGGATATATGGGTTACTATTTGAACCCTATTTTTATAGAAATTTGGTTCCCTCTATTGCGCAACCCTTCACTGATGCACAACTTAGACTTCATGATGTTTCTGCTTTTGTATAAAATTTAAATGTTATTTTTATTATGTTGAGGATAGGGACAAGAATGGATGGATAAGAGATCATTTTAGTGGATAGGATATGATTGTTTTTTTTGACAATAATGTTGTAGCTTTGTCATCAGTTCTACTTTAGCCTTAGTTTTAAAAAGCTTGATGTTTCTAAAACTTGGCTAGTATCGATCCATTTAGTGGATTTGTAATACAATGTATATGTTCATATCGGTATCCTTCTTTGAAAATGTATTTAAGGCTACAAGAACCATAAATAAAGGGTTGGTTGGAATGTATTTTGAAAGATCTGGATATCTAAGTCATTGTGTGTGTGAATATTTCATGAATAAAATACTTATTCTTTGAGTTTTTCATTCGATTGTTTACGAATATTCTTATGGTATGATACTCTAGCTGTGTTTTCTATGTGTTTCGGTCACTTTGTCTTCTTCTCTATAATATTCATGTTTTTATGTGAATTATGAATTCATTTTGAATTAATATTTAGTTCTATACTGACCTCAGTTAGTCGTCTCATATATTTTAGTTGTGAATGGAATATTGTATACCTGTATACTATGTTCCTTTGTCTTGATCTCTTTTCACACATATGCAATTCATGAAGGTCTCTACAATTTTGTTTTATGTAAAAGAATATGTTCTTTTGTTACCACTCTATACTGAAATTTTACTTCACTATCCAAAGTACGTATCTTATAAGCCTTTGTAAATTCTTCTGGATGTTACATGCATAACTATAATGGATGGTGAAAGGAAAATTTATTAGGTTTGGGAACAAGAAATGCATATACTAACTGAAACTAAAACTCAAACATAAATAGATAAATACACAAATTTATGTGGTAAAACCTTGACAAGATGTCAAGGAAGCCTCCAGGGGTCAAGGGATTGGAAAATTTATTAATAAACAATCATTCTCCTCAAGTTACAAGTCTCTCGAGCCTTCCCAATTTAACATGGGATACTTCATTACTTAACTTCCTCTTCATTATAAAATCGGTTGTCCTGTAAATTCCATTAATTAAAATTAGTTGTCATATTTCGACAAACTCCACATTGACAAAAATTTTCCTAATCCCTTGCCCATGCCCGTTCATCATCTCTTCTGCAAGCCAGGAGAAGTGAGACACCATCTCAACTTATGTACTGTAACTGACTTCGTGAATATGTCTGCATGATTTTCCTTTTATGGACCTTCTTGAGAACTACTTTTCTACCATCAATTACATGTCTCACAAAGTGATACCTTACATCAATGTTCTTGGTCTTACTATGATAAGCTCGATTTGTAGCCAAATAAATAGCACTCTGACTGTAACAGAAAAAATTTACTTTCTCCGGCATCCTTCCAATCTCATCAATTATACCTTTTAACCATATTGCCCCTTTGCAGGCATCTGAAACAATTGTATAATATGCTTTAGTAGTGGGCAAAGCAACTATATTTTCAATCTTTAACATCTGACTGATTTCTCCACCTGCAAGAGTAAACACATAACATGTAGTAGAGCTCCTTTTATCCAAATCACCTGCATTATTCGCATCCAAATATCCGTAGAATGAACCTTCACGGCCATCAAACCTGATGCAATGGTCACTTGTGCCTCTCAAATACAAGAGCACACATTTCACTTCTCGCCAATTTTCTTCCCCTAGATTCTCCATGAACCTGCTGAGAACTCTAACTCCATGTGAAATGTTAGGTCTTGTAGCTACCATCACATTTTAATATGGTACAAAAGACATATACATCTTTTCTTCATTATTTCTAGGACTTAAATCTGAAAAAAACTTAAAATGGGAAGCTAATGGAACATTAACAGGTTTCACATTGTTCATACTGAAGTTTTCAAGTAATTTCTCCACATACTGATGTTGTGATAACCAAATCTTACCATTATTCCTATCCTTGTGTATCTCCATGCCCAATATATGTTTTTCTGCTCCAATATCCTTCATATCAAACATCCTAGAGAGTTGAGCCTTTAGCCTGTTGATTTCTTCCATGATTTTTCTTGCAATAAGTATATAATCAACATACAAAACCAAGATAATGAATATTCCATTGAAACTTTTTAAGTATACACAATGATCATACTCACTTTTGATAAAATTCTAGCTCACCATGAAGGAGTCAAAATTTTTGTACCATTGCCTGGGTGACTACCTCAGGCCATACAATGATTACCTGAGCTTGCAAACTAATATTCTCCTGCGACCTTGTATAGAAACTTCTAGATGATTCATACATATCTCGTCATCCAATTCATCATGAAGAAATGTTGTTTTAAAATCTAATTGTTCTAACTCAAGGTCAAGTAATGCAGTTAGTGCTAAAACTCTACGAATAGAAACAAGTTTAATGACAAGTGAAAACTTCTCATGAAAGTCAGTACATTTAACCTGAGAAAACCTTTTTGCAACTAGTCTTGCCTTATACCTATCAATACTTCCATCAACTATTTTCTTCAACTTGAAGACCCATTTGCACCCAACAACACTTTTACCTTCGGAAAGTTATACAATATCCTAGGTATTGTTTTTGCCTAAGGAATCCATTTCTTCTTCCATGGACTTTTTCCATTTCTTCCTATCTACATCATCCACTACTTCCTAATAAAAATAAGGTTCCCCATCTTCAGTAATCAATGAAAAAGATGAAGAAGAATATTCATACCTTTTGATTATTCTCCTTTCCTTTTTAAACCTTCTTAGAGTGACTGGTTACTGAATTGGTTCTAGACTTTCTCCATTTCCTTTGCTTCTTCACCTTTCCTTCCTCTCAAATTTCTACAAAAAACTTAGTCTCCGATTGAATTTGTTGATTTGGCGATACCTTTTCCTGTTCAACTTTTACGACATCTGATTTTAAAAGAGAAGATTCATCAAATGTGACATCTCTACTAAAGACTATATTCCTTGAAGAGGGATCCCATAACCTGTATCCTTTCACTGCATAATCCAACCCAAAAAATACATAAAAATTCGATTTTGGATCTAAATTTGAACGTTGATTCCTAGGAATAAGAGCATAGTCATCACAACCAAAAAGATTCAAATGTGAATAATCACATGACTAACTTGACCAAAATTCTTTAGTAATTTTAAAATTTATGGCGACCGAAGGTGATATGTTAAGTAAATAAAAAGAAATAGATAATACTTCTACCCACAACTCCTTTGGTAGGTTACCATTGCTAATCATGCTTCTTGCTCTTTCCATAAGAGTATGATTCATACGTTCAGCAACGCCATTTTTTTGCGAAGTATAAAAATCACTTTTATGTCTAATAATCCCTTCATTCATACAGAATTCTTAAAATTATAAAGAAGTAGATTCACCACCACTGTTAGTTCTTAAATATTTAATTGGTTTGTCTTCTTTCTTTTCCACCATAGCTTTAAATTGTTTAAAAATATTAAATACATTAGCTTTCTTTTTCAACATATATACCCAAATTTTCTAGGATAAATCATCAATAAGTGTTAAGAAATATAATGCACCTCCATAAGATAGTAGGAGATGATCCCGAAAGATCATAATGAATGTAGTATAAAATTTGTTTAATATTATGATTTCCAGTTTTGAACCTTTATTTACATTTCTTTCCATACACGCAATGTTTACAAAAATCCAACTTCAAGGATTTCAAATCAAGAATAAACTTGTGGTTCATCAGTGCTTGAAGACCTTTCTCGCTCATGTGACTCAACTGTTGATGCTGTAGACGAGAAAATTCTTCTGTTTTCTCTAATACAATCATTTTTTCACTAACTTGAGTGCTTGCTATGAGTCTGTAAATATTTCTAACCTTTTTAGCCTTCATAAGAACCAAGGATCCTTTTAATACTTTCAGCACTCCATTCCGACCTATACATTCGAATCCAAAACTCCCAAAGAAATCAAGTTTTTCTTCAATTCAAGTGCATGGATAACCTCAGACAATGTTTTAACTCTATCATCATACATTTTAATTTTTACATTTCTCATCCCAACAGTCTGACAAGATGCATTATTTCCAATAAACGCAAAACTACCATTTACAGTTTCATATGAAGTAAACAACCTTTTGTGTGGTCTCATGTGATGAGAAGCACTAGAGTAGAGATTCAACAGTTAAAACTTCATCAATCCTACATGAATCAACCTAATTTTATTCCTTATTTTGGTTTTCTGACTCCTTCTGCTTCCAACAGTCATTCTTGAGGTGTCCAATTTTATTGCATTACCAAGACTTGGACACTACAAGGAAAAGACCGTCTAGCGGAGGTTATAAAGGAGGTTTTTAGTGTTATAAAATTGGCCAAAATTGTCAAAAAAAAATATGCTACCACATCCGTTTCTGGTAACGGAGGTTTTGGCAGAAATTTTAACAGAAATTCAAAACAACTAAAAAAAAATGGGCGGCCGAAGGTTATTACAGATGTTTTTGCATCAGTTCTCTTATCAGGTTTTAACGCACCGGTGCATATTGGTAGACAACGCACTAGGGAAGTCAAAGGAGAATGCACTGGGCCATTAAGGAAAACAACAGCACCGGGCCTGTTGTTGGTGATACAATGCATGGGGCCATTCTAATTGGTCTTAGGATTTGAGTGGTGCCAATAGATCGTATAAGCGCACCGGTGCGTGTATCTTTATCAAGCACCGGTGCTCCATATCATAGAAAGGAACCGAGATTTATAATTGGTATCGGTATTATTGTGGTGCACATGGCATGTACAAATGCACCGGTGCTTATAGATACATAAAATCCCCGGTGCACAGTATCACACAAATGCACTAATATTTATAACTGGAATCGGTATTAGTGTGGTGCCCATCGAATCATAAATGTACCGGTGCGTATACATAAGCTTTGGATTTTTGTTTTTTTTTTAGAAACATCCATACATTAGGTCAATTATTTATGATTTTTTAAAATTCATTATTCATCAAAAGTCGACATATAATCTTATAACAATATTCATATGAATTAAATTTTTATTAGTGCATTTGAGAACGACAATGGGCATAATAGAATAAATTAAAACATATTTTACGATTATATATATATATATATATATATATATATATATATATATATATATATATATATATATATATATATATATATATATATATATATATATATATATATATATATATATATATATATATCTATATATATATATATATGTATATGAATAAGACAATCTTTATCATACAAAATGGGACAATTATTCGTATCCCTTTGTCCTTCAATTGGGACACTATGTCCATTACATTAAACAAAATGTCTGATTTCACAAACATATTTCAAAAAATAAAACACCTTGCTTTGATATCCAAATTACATAGTGATCATCATTCTTCGCTTGAACTGTTGTCACTACTAAAGCTACATCCATGAGTTGGGTTATTTTCAGGAATGTTGTGTTCACGACGTTGATTGTTTTCTTCTTCTTCACTTTCCATCTACAAACATAAAAATAAACTAAAGTGAGTGTATATACATTGGTGAGAATAATGAAAATTCCAATATTAAATAATATACATCAATGTAAATCGAAAATAAAAATGACGTGCCATAGCAACAATTGACTCATAAACTTTACACATTCATTGAAAACCATGTGCCATGCCATCTTTCAAAATTTCATCTGTTGGCGCAGTTCCATACTTTGTTTCCTGCAAGTTGTATACCCCATAAAAAATCATATATTTAATATAAAAGGTGTTTTTTTTCTATTAATTATAGACAGAGCTAATTAAAACAAGATCGATAGATGCTTACAAATTCCACAATTAAATTCTGATATATCAACTGTTGGGTATGTGTGATATTCTTTCCACAACTATTTGGTCCTTAATTTTCGGTGTGTAGTCTGTGCCCATGGTTTTGTATATGTTTTTGCACATGGGTTTTTGGGTACGATGGTTTTCATCCCCTGGTATTTTTTAGATACTCTCAAGGGAACTACAATTATGTTCTAATCCAGGGTTTTTGGATTGGGGTTTATGTATGCTTCGGCATGTATATATATGTGTTGTAACACTAAAAGGAATATAATGAAAAATCAAGTTGGTCGTCCCGATTTGGGATCCATGGGAAAATCTTTGTGTTTATCTGTTTTATGTTTTATTCTCTCGCTATTATTTATTTTCTGTTATAAGATTCGTGTGTATGTAATTTATGTTCAGGGTTAAAACCTACATTTGGTATCAGAGATGTTTCGGCTTCAAGGGGACGCCTTTGCTACGATGGTTTTTTTCTCGGGCCTGAGGTAGACCCTATTCAGTGGGAGATCTGGGGGATCGATTCTTGTGGTGAAAGAAGATGGCGAGCAGTGGAAAGATAGAGATCGAGAAATTTAATGGTCAGAGTTTTGAGTTGTGGAAGCTCAAGATGGAGGATCTGTTAATGGATAAAGATCAATGGATCACAGTAGATCCAGTTACTAAACCAATGGCAATGTCAGATGAATACTGGAAGAAGCTGGATCGGAAAGCAAAGAGCACAATACGATTGTGTGTCTCAGATTCAATATTGTTCAATGTATCTGGGGAAGCTACAGCGAAGAATTTCTGGGAAAAACTTAGGACTTTGTACCAATCTAAGTCTCTGGTAAATAAGTTGTTCTTGCAGAAAAAGTTGTATAACCTAAGGATGAAGGATGGAGACTCGGTGAAAGAGCATCTGAACACCTTAAATAATGTGGTAAGTTAGTTGTCATCTATTGATATTAAAATCTCAGATGAAGATAAGTGCATCAGTTTGTTGTGTTCTCTACCAAATTCGTGGGAAAATCTAGTTATTCCAATAGGTATAAATACAACTACCTTGAATTTTGATGACATTGTCTCAGCCTTACTGCCGAAGGAAATGAGACGGAGAAATATGGAGGGTCAGAATGGAGATGCCTTATCTGTACGAGGAAGGTCCCAGAACAGAAACAAGAATAAGGTTTCGAGTGGGAGATCTAAATCTAGAGGGAGATCTAAATCTCCTGGAAATTTTGTAAAGGTATGCTGGAAATGCGGAAAGGAAGGGCACTACAAAAGGGAGTGCAGATCTAAAGCTCCTGAGAAAGGAAAGGGATCTGATGATGCTCCTTCTGCAAAGGAAAAAACCACCTCGGATGAAGGTGGGGATGTGTATTTGGCTTCTTCTTCAAATACACATGTAGATCATGAGTCATGGTTGATTGACTCAGGTGCATCCTTTCACTTCACTCCCCATAGGGAGCGGTTCTGCGAGTGTGAAAAATATGACGGTTATGTCCTCCTACGGGATGATAGGAAGGCCAGAATCGTCGGACATGGAAAGGTCAAGCTGAAGCTGCAATGTGGAAGGATTAGAACACTCCCTGGTGTTCTGCATATTCCTGCATTGGCTAGAAATCTGATTTCTGTAAGCAAGATGGATGATGCAGGTGTAAAAACAGTGTTCGAGAAAGATGCCTGCAAGATGGTTCGGGGAGCACTGGTATTAATGCGGGGAGTTCGGACTGGAACTCTGTACAAGCTACAAGGTAGCATTGTTATTGATGGGTGTAACAGTTCTATGGTTCCTGAAAGTGGAGCAGAAAGCCTAGCTGTCTCTGGAGAAAAGACCATGTTATGGCATCAAAGGCTTGGACATATTGGAGAGAAGGGCCTTCAGATATTGCATAGAAATGGTATGGTAGAAGGTATGTCTAATTTCTCTCTGGATTTCGATTTCTGTGAACATTGTGTATATGGGAAGCAGAATCGGGTGAGTTTTCCTTCCGGTGCTAAGAGGGCGAACAAGATATTAGAACTTGTGCACAGTGATGTGTTTGGACCTGTGTCAGTTCCATCACTGGGAAAGTCTGTGTACTATGTTTCATTCATAGATGACTTCTCAAGGAATACATGGATATATTTCTTGAGGAAGAAATCTGAAGCTTTTGATAGATTTAAATAATTTAAGACTCTGGTGGAAAACCAGACAGAGAAGAAGATAAAGGCACTAAGGACAGATAATGGTGGGGAGTTCTGCAAGAAGGAATTTGAAGAGTCATGTAAGAAGTGTGGTATAGCATGACATAAGACTAATCCATACACACCTCAGCAAAATGGAGTTGCAGAAAGAATGAACAAAACACTGATGGAAAAGGCAAGAAGCATGCTCAGTGGTACTGGGTTAGGACAAGAATTCTGGGCAGAGGCAGTGGAGACTGCATGCTATCTAGTTAACAGATCACCTTCATCAGTGTTGGAGGATAAGACTCCACATGAGGTATGGAATAGTAAGAAACCCTCTCTTTCACATCTAAGGGTATTTGGATGTGATGCATATGTACATGTTCCAAAGGAGAAAAGGACCAAGTTGGATAATAAATCTGAAAGGTGCATCTTTATTGGGTATAAGGATGGTTTAAAAGGTTACAAGCTTCGAAACCCGGAAATAAGGAAGATTGTGTATAGTCGAGATGTGGTGTTTAGAGAGGTGAAAGATGTTGTTAAACATGAAATAATACCAAAGGAGCCTGAGAAGATAGAGTTTGAGCTAAAGGAGTATGAATCAGACTCTACATCAGAAGAAGACTCTGAAGAGGAAGAGCCACAAACTCCAGCTTGGAGAAGATCAATTCGAGAAAGAAGGCAACCAAAAAGGTATAGTCCATCTGCTTTTTGTTCAGGTTTAGCCTTAAATATAACTGATGATGATCCCAGAACTATCAGGTAGGCAATAGATTCAGAGGATGGAAAACTCTGGAAGGAGGCCGTGGTTGATGAAATGGAATCCTTGCACAAAAATGAGGCAGGGGATCTGCTGGAGTTGCCGGCTGGAAGGAAGCCCATCGAGAGAAAATGGGTGTTTAAGAAGAAGATGAATGTAGAAGGCAAGGTGGAGAAATACAAAGCTCGGTTGGTAGCGAAAGGTTATTTCCAGGTGCCGGGAATTGATTTTGGTGATATTTTTTCTCCTTTTTATCCTTTGTTGCAGGTTACTTATATTAGATTACTTTTATTTCATTTCTTTGCCATTTGATTTTGAGATAGAACGGATGGATGTGAAGACAACATTTCTTCACGGGGATCTAGAGGAGATCTACATAGGCTCAACCTTAAGCTTTATGGTGAAGGGGTAAGAAAGAGCGGTATGCCGGGTTAAAGAAGTCTCTGTATGGGTTAAAACTGACACCAAGGATGTGGTATCAAAAATTTGATACCTATATACGAGGACTTGGCTTCACTAGAAGCTAGGAGGATCACTGTGTTTATTTTAAATTAATTGGTGATTGTGTTATTTATTTGGTCTTTTATGTGGATGATATGTTGTTGATTGGAAATGACAAAGAAATTATCCAAGATTTGAAGACCCAACTGTTCTCAAAATTCGACATGAAGGATCTTGGTGTTGCAAAGAGTTATATTTTGAGCATGGAAACTAAAGATACTCAGGTAAAGAAGATGCTTTGATAGAGTTCATGAAATATGTCACAACTATATTATGGAAGTTCAATATGTAGGATAGTAAACCGAGTGAATATTTCCTATTCCTGTGGGTACAAAGCTGTCTGTTGAACAATGTCCCAAGACACAAGAAGAATAGGAGGATATGTCCTGTGTTCCATATGCAAGTGTAGCGGGTAGCCTGATGTATACAATGGTCCATACTAGACCAGACATTGAACATGCAGTGGGAGTATTGAGCAGGTTTATGTCAAACCTAGGAAGGAGCATTGGAAAGTATTGAAGCAGGTTTTTAGATATTTACGTGGCACTAGTGATTATGCTTTATGCTACCAAGGAAGACAGGATTGGAAAGAGTGTTGGAAATTTGTGGTTTTGTTGATGCAGACTGGGCTGGAGATCTGGACCAAAGAAGATCTACAAGTGGGTATGTGTTTAGCCTATTTGGAGGCGCAGTCAGTTGGATGAGTAAAAGACAGTCTGTAGTGGCTCTTTCAACTACAGAGGCAGAATACATAGCGGCCACTCATGCAAGCAAGGAAGCAGTTTGGTTGCAGAGATTGTGTTCAAGTATGGGGTTGGTACAACAAGCTATAAGGATAGACTGTGATAGCCAAAGTACAATTTTCTTGGCTAAGAACCCTGCTTATCATTCAAAGACAAAGCACATTGATGTTCAATATCACTTTGTTAGAGATATGGTTGAGGCTAAAAGAGTGTTGCTAGTAAAGGTGGACACTTTGAAGAATGTTGCAGATGCATTGACGAAGTCTCTGAGCAGTCAGAAGTTCTCTTGGTGTAGAGAAACAATGCATGTTGAAGAATTGGGCCAATGACTAAGATCTCCTATGGCCCCCTGTGGAAAGAAAACAACAAGTGCGAGAATGCTGGGTATGTGTTATATTCTTTCCATGACTAAGAGGGGGGGGGTGGTATCCCCCCTTGTCAGGGTTCGGGGCAGCGCCCCGATGAAAATTTTGGTCCTTAATTTCCGGTGGGTAGTCCATGTCCATGGTTTTTGGGGTACGATGGTTTTCAGCCCCTGGTATTTTGTAGATCCGGTCAAGGGAACTATGGTTATGTTCTAATCCAGGGTTTTTGGATTGGGGTTTATGTATGCTTTGGCATGTATATATATGTATTGTAACACTAAAAGGAATATAATGAAAAATCAAGTTGGTCGTCCCGATTTAGGATCCAGGTGAAAATCTCTGTGTTTATCTATTTTATGTTTTATGCTCTCGCTATTGTTTATTTTCTGTTATAAGATTCGTGTGTAGATAATTTCTGTTTAGGGTTAAAACCTACACGAAAATATACTCACAACCCATATTTAACCCAATTTCAATCAATTAGTTTGATGGTTCTTCTTTGTATATTAGCACTTGTTTGAAGACATTCAATGATAATTTTTGTAAAACCACTTAAAAAATACAAAAATGAAATCTAGTTAAGTTGTTATAAGGAAGTAACAATTACTCACAAACTTAGAGATCGACCATTTTCTTCCTTGTCGTCCTATTTTATGTGCTGAATGGGTTACATTTTCTTTTCTTTTCTGCAAGAAAATTCTTGAAAATTAATATTTAATGATAAATTGTTTATTTATTGTACCTATTGATCGAAAAATTCAATGATTACATATTACATTTGAAGCACGTTGTTGTATTCGTTCCACTAAATCCCTCAAACTTTTGTAAAAGTTTTCCCCCCTTTCGTTAACTTCCAGCACCACTCTAGATGAGCCAAGGAGCAATTCATTTTCATTTGCATGTTCTATTTTTTTTCTTTTCTTAGAAAGCTGTTCTTTCCCAGGTTATTTTGATTGATCCACAATAAAACTTGTTAACGGATGTGGTCAATGATATTGACACATGTTATCTAATAATTTTAAATATATTATTAATGATAATTAAAAAAAGAAACTCATATTGGATCGATAGTATTTTTTCATTCACCTGATTCATCCTTTTGCAATTTTTCCATTAAACTTTTACGCTCTTCTGGTCCTAGATCAGAAATAATCATATCGAGCTTCGTCATTTTTTGGTTGTGCATGATACACAGTAAACAATACATATTAGTTAAAATTACATATAGTTCAAAAATAATATTTTTTATAAAGAATTTACAAAGAACTTTCCTTTTTTGCTTTTCTTGATGTGTTAACAATATTTTTGTTACTTGATCTCTTGTCAGTCATTTCTTTATCAAT
>CM076584.1:1479889965-1480160015 GCA_034641835.2 Pinus albicaulis | reverse complement strand
CTCTTATTTGGAGCTGCAACCTCTTCTCTTTTGCTATAAATTGAGGCCATAGTTCAGTCTCAAGGGGAGTTAGGCTTTGACATTTTTTGAGGAGAATTGCTGGAAAAACTCAGACTCTCTTAACTAATTATCATATGGGAATGATTACACACTCATGTGTGTGTTAGTCGAGAGAGTGCAAAGGATTGTCAAAGTAGAGGAAACTCTTGTTCCAAACCTCGGAAGGACCTGCACGACATCAAGGCGAACACGGTTGTAAGGCTCCTTACTTCATCAAAGATAATACAAATGGATCCTGTTTTCTGAATGAGTTGTTTATTTAAATGGCTTATTTCTTGAATTCCTTGATCATCAAGATAGATTTATGGTTTGTGAATTAATCTATATTGTGCAGGTGCTTCTGATTCTTTCATTTTTTTTATTGCAGATCCCGAAAGTAAACATATTCAAAGCGATAGGAAAGAAGACTACGATCAATGCTGGACTACAGGTACGTCCTAAATCCTTCATTATAGATAATTCTAGATCAAATATAATCCAGAGAAATTATTTTACATCTATCTATTTGTTTCTAGTTATTGTAGGATACTAGGGAGTTATGTCTTGTCCGCAAGAACAATTTATCCATCCAACACAAAATAGGGGTTGTGGTTAAAGCAAGCTTTACCAAGTTGAAAGACTTCATAGCATCAGTGGTCCATTTTACACTAATTTCCTTCTTCAACATATTAGTCATTTCTCGCAAATGCTCAGCTAAATTAGGAACAAATCTGCGTAAGAAGCTCATCTTACCAATGAAATCTTATATCTCCTTTTTGTTTCGCGGAAAATCTATCTTCTGAATGACTTCTACTGTGGAAGGATCAATGTGAATGACATCTTTGGGAATTATGTGACCAAGAAGTTTTCCTTCCTCCATGGCAAAAAGACTCTTCTTCAGATTTAGAGAAATTCCGAACTCCCTTCATTTCTGAAAAAAAAAATCTCAAATGATACAAATGTTGATCATCAGAAGCAGAAAATATTGTCAAATCATCTAGATACACTACTAAGAAAACATCTTTCTCATTAGCAAAGGCTATATCCATTGCCTGCTGGAAATTAACCCCTGCATTCTTGAGTCCAAATGGCATTTTAACATATTGAAAGGTCCCCCAAGGTGTTGTAAAAGCAGTTTTACCTTGGTATTCTTCATGTACCAAAATTTGATTATAACCTGAATAACCATCAAGCAGTGACATCCGTGATGCTCCAACCACCCTTTGCAAAACATGATCCACCTTAGGAAGGGGGTAATTATGCTTTAAATATAATTTATTCAAATTCTGTAAATCTATGCATAGCCTTATCTCTCCGGTCATTTTCCTTACTAGAACCAAATTTGAAATCCAATCAGAAAACCTAATTGGAACAATGATACTTGATTTGTACAATCGGTTTACCTCTTTCTCTATGGATGGCAACAATCTTGGGTTTATCCTTCTCAACTTCTATCTGAAGTGTTTTTGATCCGGCTTGATGGGAATAGTGTGCTGAATAATACTATTTTCATAAACCTTCAAATCTACATAATTCCATGCAAAAATATCAAAAAATTCAGATAAAAATTTGATATACTTTTCTTTCGCCTCGGGAGACAATGTTTTAGACAACTTAACCATCTTGGGCTTGTCTTTTATTCCAATGTTCACATCTTCCACGCCCTTTTATGTAGGAGTCAAAGTTGGTTTTCTCGCCACATCATCCTGATTGAACAGATATTCTAAAGATATGATACCTCTAGGAATAATATTATCTTTCAGCTACAAAACATTCATCTGATTGGCCTCTATGTCTTGATCATCAGCATCACAAACATCATCCATAAAAGCATCTTTGAATTTTCCTTCATTTTGAAAAAAGCTATTAATTTCTTTATCATCCCAAAAACTTGCCAATACCTTAAATTATCTGGAACATTAGATCTATGTTTGACATTAATTTCAAATTTATTACTGGAGTTCATTGGAATTTTGAGATTACTTTTCATCGTAGCAAGCGAATCTGCAATGATGTTCTGAGTTCTTGGTACTGCTGTTAATGTATACTCAGGAAAAAATTTTAAGATATCAAAGACTACATTTCTAAAGGCTCTCATCTGCAGATGCTTTGCTTGATATTCTCCTTTCACCTACTTTATGACAAGCTCAGAATCGCCATAAATAGAAATTCTTTTTGCACCAAGTTTCTTCAAAATCTTGAGACCTGTGATCAATGCTTCATACTCTGCTTCGTTATTAGAACAGTCAAAAGCCAACTTATAAGAGCATTCTCTAACATTACTTGGAATTCCACCTGACTTACAAACAAGACTTCGAATCCAAATACCAATACCTGCACCTTCCTTACCCAAAGCACCGTTGAAATCCATGCTCCAAAGGCCCTCTTCATCTTCTAGATGCTAAAATTTAACTTTTGGTTCTGATTTACTTTGGCCGGTCACCTCATTTTTCTGTTCTGTACTAATTTTCTATTCTTCAAGGGGTTTTTTGGAAGAAGGCACCATTTCTTTCTCTTTATCAAGGGCTGCTCTGAAACTCTCTGAAACTTCTGGCACATCTTCTACTACTACTAGCTAATTATTTACATCATTCAAATCACCATCGTTATACAAAATAAAAGATTCTAGATCTGTATGTACAACCTGTGTTGAGCTCCAAAAATATTCTTTCTTCCACCACATTCCACTCCATTTCTTTTATCCATTATTAATCCCAGGCTCAAATTATCAATGAAATTAGTTAAAATTGCTTTAATAATGAATATCGTGGCTAACTTGCTATGTTTTTATGGTTGTGTCATTGTAGTACTTTTTGAACTGAAACTAGCTACAGAATGCAGACATTCTGTAGCTAGTTGCCAATTCTGCAGCCATCTTCATGTTTAAGCAGGTTCTAGATGTCCTCTCAGGGAAAGCCACACATGGTCATATTCCACATCATGTCCTCAGCATTTTTTTCTCTCCATGAAGATCGAACGGAATTCTGTACATGGTTATGCACGTGAGGACTCAAGCTAGGAGATAGACTCCTAATAGGACAAGGACAGTCCAGATGTCCTTTTTCATATTACGATGCCACCTTTAGAGTTCTAGTTCGATTTTAATATGGAAAAATAGTAATCCATGTATTATCTCAAGTTCTGTTATGTAAATTTTCTATAAATATGCTCAGGAAACCGAGAGACAAAGGTTAGATTTTGGTTAGATTTTATGGTTGACTGCTAGATCTTTGAAGTCCGAGAATACTCTGTTTTGAGGTGATTCCTCTTTAATGAAAGAAGCAACATTTCCTTGAACGCGTTGAGTCAATTTTGAACTAGATTTCGTGCTACTCTGGTGGTAGAGGGCCCCTGCCTCCTGAGCGGCCTTGTTTATACAGTAGATAAGTATTTTAGTCTCGCTTTTATTTCTAGTTTAAGTAGATTTCTGAAGCTTATGTTCATATTTGTTTACATTTACTATCACAGTCAAACTTACTCTAATCAACTCTTCCAAAATATCATTATGAAGAATAAGGCACAACTGTGATAGTGTAGGTTTTAGTTGCATTTACTTTCGTTAGTTATCACAGTTAAAACTTACTCTAATAAACTTTTCCAAAATATCATTATGATGAATAAGGCATAACTGTGGTATTGTAGGTTTTAGTTGCTAGTTTACACCAAGTAGCATAGCCAATCTTACTCTTACAAAGCTCTTCCAAAATATCATAACAATGAGTAAGAAGTAGCTGTGGTGTCTTGGATTTTAGTTGTATTTGCTTTCAGTCTTGTGTTTATGTTCAATTGCTTTGAATGATACAGCCATACTTGTTCTCACAAACTCTTCCAAAACATCATTCATACTGAACGGGATGGACTGTAGAATTCCTTAGGTTAGTTGCATGTTAACTTAGTTATAGCACTCCAGAGGTAGAATGCATGTGGTTCAGCTCTGCGATTTCATTTTCAGTTTGATAATGGCTTTTCAGTCTAACATTGTTCATTGTACTTCAAATAGACTAGTGGCACTCTAGTTTAGTTTTAGCTCACTCTATTAGCACTCCAGTCTAGTTGTCATCCATTGCATTTTTAATTTATATTAGTTGTTAAACTCAAATACCACGGTCTTCATTATTTAAAAAACTTCTTTTGTTCCAACCTTATATTAATACACAATCATTTGGACAGGAGTTAGTATCAATCTAAGACCTAGAGTATTTTGCAACCTTCTTACCATTTCACAAACAAGCCTTTTCTCAAAAAACCATTCTAAAAAGGAAATCTATAACTTTTGGAATGAGGCCTAGTGGTGTTAAATTGAGTTGTAGAACAGAATTAGAAGCTAGTTTAGAATAGAAATCTTATGGTGCTATAAATGTTCTTCTCCAAATATGTTCCAATAGACCTTTAATCATGGATGAGATGTTGTAACATTGTAAGTTGATTGTTTGATTGTTTAGTTAGGAGAACTTCATTTACACTTAACTGCCCATTTCTCAAGCTCTTCCAAAACATATTTAATGAATGAATTGGACAAGTTAAGCTCATGTTGTGATTTATTTTCTTGAAGTCATTATCAAGCTTTGTATTTTGCTAGCCATAGTTTAGGCTTTGTTTTGTTTCAGTATTTGCATTTGTCATTTGTCATCCATAATTTAGGCTTCACTCTGTTTTTAGCCAGTATCTTCTTTCCACCAACATTTAGTTCTTTCCCTTGTGAACATAAAACCATAAAAAAAAAAACCAAAAGCATCATAAAACACCAGACACAACATAGTGAGAAACAAATACCTAGGCACATATAGTGCACCACACTTCAACAGTTTACCAACCCTGGTTGACAATTAATGAACTCAATTTAGGAGACTAGGTTAAGCACAAACATTTTGGCGCCGTTGCCGGGGAAGTGTAACTAGGTAGCCTTGTTTCTTAACTCCCAAAAACAATTATATGCGTAGAGAGAGAGACTCAAGGGGTAGATTCATAAGAAGTAGCAGTAGAAGCTTGATCCCTAGAACACCACTTGTTTCATATAGATCAAGAGCCAGTACACCTCCAACTCAGACCCACAATCCATCCTTTACTGATCCTAGACTCCCAGAGGACTTAATATCATATATTCCATTAGAAAGACCTTCCATTTCATCCACTGAACCTGCCTTAGAAGAGGATTCAAGGACCTCTGTTAGAGACACAAACTTTTCCACTTCCTCAGAAGAATCAACTATGGCAGAAGAAGGGGGAGGAGGAGTCTCTAATGGAGAACACACATTATTTGGAGGGGGTAGAGGTAGAGGTAGAGGAGAAGGAGGTAGAGGTGTAACAGGTGAAGGAGGTAGAGGAAGAGGTAGAAGAGAGATGGGAAGCTCTTTTGGGTTTCCTATAGTAGATGAAGAAACCAATACAACCATGAAAAACATTTCACCCTCTGTCCTTCCAAACTTCTATGGACTTAAAACTGAAGATCCTGAAACCTTCCTATTTGAATTTTAAGTCCTATGTAGAACTTATGACTACTTACAAGATGCTCAAAAACTTAAACAATTTCCTTCAACATTGAAAAGAGCAGCATTGAAATGGTTTATGAGTTTGATCAACAGTTGTATTAGGACATGGGAAGACATGAAACAAGCATTTCTAGAGAGGCATTTGGATTATTGTATGCCAGTCAATCATAATGAAGAAGTGTTTAAGATGCTACAAAAATAAGATGAAAACTTGGAAGATTTGTTGGAGAGATTTCATTACAACATTAAAAGAGCAAAAATGGAAAACTTAGATCAAGACACCTTAAAAGCTCTCTTGTTGAAAAAAATTATGGATGAATGGTTGGATATCCTTAACATGATGGGAAAAGGGGATATATCTCAGCACAAATTACCTGAAATAGCTGAGTTATGTATCAACCTTTCAAGAGGGAAATCTAAAACTATAAAAGGCCCAAGAGACCCTGCTCTTGCAAGGGTGAGTAAGTCTGCTTCTGGGACAGTAAGTAGGGCAGAGATAGGGCATATGCTTGATGAATTCAAATCTGATATCTTAGGGAGTCTTAGTGAACAAATAGACACCCTTAAGTTGCAAAATAAGCAAAAAGCTAAATCTGATGCTTTAGCAATCTTTTGTCCCAAATGTAGAAAGAAGCATGCCTTAAGAGAGTGTCCTTTGGATGCAAAAGTTGTAGAGACCTGTGTCATTTGTTCAGAAAAACATGAGACCAAGAGTTGTCCTTCACTTCCTGGTCTTAAAGTTGTCTTTCAAGAGGAAATTCCTACAAGTTCCACCGAATCTCTCAATTTTGTCTTTAGAAGGCCTTGGCAAGGACCTCAAACACAAGGATTTCATGATCAAATGTATAATCAACCTCCACCAAATTGGAATTCTTGGCAGAACCCTTGGCCCCAATTTCAAAATCAATCTCAAGCTTGGGCACAAGGGGCACAAAATCCCTATGGAAGATACTCTCAGTACTATCAGTATCCACCATCCTATCCACCCTATCCACATTTTCCTCAACAACAAAATCCTCAAAATACACAACATCAAAATCAACCACTTCCATTACCATTTCCTAAAAAATCAAATCAGTTTCCTGCTCAACCTATACCAAACCCCAACAATATAAATCCTCAGAATACATATATGATAGAAGGCCAACAGTTTCCAACTTATTTAATTACTCCTCTAGACCTTAGTGATGTTCAACTTAGGTCTGGAAGAATACTTGAAAAGAGGAAACCTTCTGTGATTATACAAGAACAAGACAACTCTGAGGAAGATTCTCTACGAGAAAATAAAAGTCTTGAAAAAGACACATCTTTTCAGGACCCAAACATTGAAAAATCAAAACAAAAAGAACCAATAATTTCAACTCCTGTATTAGAGCATCCATCAACATCTACTCCTACACCTCCCTTTCCAGAAAGATTACAAATTGATAGAGGTGTAGAAAAACAAATTATGGTGCCTAATTATGACTTCCTAGATGAGCTAATAAATGTTTGCATTAAGATTCCATTATTACAAGCCATCAAGGAAATCCCAATTTTAGCAAAGACAATAAAGGAGTTGAGCATGAAGAAAACAAGAAAAATAATAAGAGAGACAAAGAAAATTCAACTGGCAGGAAAAATAGCAGACATTATGATGGGTGAAATTGCTATTCCAAAGTATCTAGACCCAGGAAATCCAGTTGTTAAAATTCACATCAATGGAATTGAGATCCAAAACACACTCATTGATTTAGGAGCAGCAATCAATATCATGAGTAGACAAATCATGGATAAATTAAAACTTCCTAATCTTCTTTTTACACCCACATTATTACAATTAGCAGACAGATCTGTGATCAAACCTGATGGGGTAATAGAAGACATTCCAGTGTCCCTAGATTCTTGGGAGTACCGTATGGATTTCATGATCCTAACTCCTAAGAATAATCTAGGAGGACACCCTATTATATTAGGAAGACCTTGGTTAGCAACAGCTGATGCTTTCATTAGTTGTAGATCCGGTGATATGTACATCTCTAATGGTAATTCAACTAAGAAATTCACTTTGTATCCTCCAGCAAGGACAATTACAGATTTAGATGATACTCAATGGATAGAGGATGAAGAAGACTTACAACCTCTCTTCACAATTTCAGAAATTAGTGAAGATAGTCAAATTCTGAATACTTTAGAAAACTTTGAATCTTCTTCAGAATGCAAACATGAACCATTTCAAGAAGAATCCAACATTGAGTTTTTGTCATCAAGACAGATGTCTCTTCATTCCATGGATAAATTTGGCAGCTCTACAAATGAGATATTTCCAGGAAAATCTTTAAACATAAACAAGAACTTAGAAAAATCTCAACAAGAAGAGTTAGTCAAGATATTACAGAGACATTCTTCTGCATATGCATGGGAGTACACTGATATGAAAGGGATAAGTCCTAAGACTTTCACTCATCACATCTATATAGAGGAAAATTGTAAACCAATCAGACAACCTCAAAGAAGGATGAATCCAAATATTAGGGACATTGTTAAAGAAGAATTGCAGAAATTGTTGAATGTCAATTTTATTTATCCTATTTCAGATAGTCAGTGGGTTTCTCCTTTGGTAATTGTGCCAAAGAAAAATGGTAAATGGAGGGTATGTATTGACTACCGAGAATTAAACAAAGCTACTCTTAAAGATCATTTTCCTTTACCTTTCATAGATCAAGTGTTAGATACATTAGCTGGCAAAAATTACTTCTCATTTTTAGATGGGTTTAGTGGTTATAATCAAATTCAAGTAGCACTTGAGGATCATGACAAAACCACATTTACCTGTCCTTGGGGTACTTATGCTTACCGAGTATTGCCATTTGGATTATGCAATGCACCTGCAACATTTCAAAGGGCAGTATTAGGAATTTTTTCAGATCTAATACATGATTATGTAGAGGTATATATGGATGATTTCACAGTTTATGGAAACACATTTGAAGAAGCCTTAGAAAACTTGGAAAAAGTTTTAAAGAGATGTCAAGAAGCAAATATTTCACTTAGTCATGAGAAATGTTTTATGATGTTTACTGAAGGTATTGTTTTGGGGCATCACATTTCAGGGGATGGGATTAGAGTTGATGAGTCAAAAGTTGAAGTCATCTCTAACTTATCTATTCCAAGTTGTCAAAAATATGTTAGGAGTTTTCTAGGATTTACATGATATTATCGAAGGTTTATAGAAAACTTCACCAAGATAGCATCTCCACTTTTCAAATTACTTACCAAGGACTGTGAATTCAAGTGGAATCCTGATTGCCAGTTAGCCTTTGAGACCCTGAAAACAAAAATCTCTGAAGAACCTATTTTAAGGGGACCTAACTGGAAGTTACCTTTTCATATTTCAACAGATGCCTCAGATACAGATTTAGGAGCAGTATTGGGACAAAAAGACCTGATTCCTTATGCCATCTACTATACAAGTAAAAATTTGACTCCTTCAGAGTTAAATTATACTGTAACTGAAAAATATTTTTTAGCTGTTGTTCATGCCATAAACAAATTCAGACACTATATAACATGCTATGAAACTTTTGTTCACACAGATCACTCTGCAATTAGATATCTAATGAACAAATCAATTACTAATGGCAGAGTCATAAGATGGTTATTGCTTTTACAAGAATTCAACATTACCATTCTAGATAGGCCCGGAAAACAAAACACAGTAGCTGATTTCCTATCTAGACTCCAAAACATCAAAGATGACACTCCAGTTGAAGATCAATTTCCTGATGAATATCTTTTTGCAATTTCTACTTAGACTCCTTGGTTTGCTGACATTGCTAATTATTTAGTTTCAGTGAAATTTCCTTCAATAATGAATGCAAGAGAGAAAAGAAAAATCATTTATGACAGTGCAAAATATTCATGGGTTGCTAATGAGTTGTACAGGACAGGTCCAGATTTTATCATTAGGAGATGTGTTCGGGAAGATGAGATGCTTGAGATTCTCAAAGCATGTCATGATGAACCTTGTGGCGGACACTTTGCTGACAAGAGGACAGCCTATAAGATCCTTCATTTAGGATATTATTGGCCATCCTTGTTTAAAGATGCTAAAGAGTATGTCAAAAGGTGTGACAGTTGCCAAAGGGTAGGGAAACATTCTCCTTCAGGTGAGATGCCATTACAACCTCAGGTACATATTGAACCTTTTGAAAAATGGGCTTTGGATTTTGTAGGACCTATTAGTCCTCCATCAAGACAAAAGAGATATATATTAGTTTGAACTGATTATGTTACCAAATGGGTAGAGGCCAAGCCATTACTTTTTGCTACTGAAGCATCTGTAGTTAATTTTCTTTTTGAGGATATTTTTACTCGTTTTGGTGTCCCAAGGGAAATTGTTACAGATCAAGGAGCTCAATTCACATCAAGGCTAGTGGAACAAATGATGGAGAGGTACAAAATCAGACACAGAAAATCTACTCCATATCATCCACAAGCAAATGGTCAAGTGGAATCTACTAATAAGGTTATTGAGGGAGTCCTAACAAAGACTGTCCATTTACATAGAAAATATTGGGCAGATAGGCTTCCTGAAGCCTTGTGGGCCTATAGAACTACATGGAGAAGCACAAAAAACCATACTCCTTATGAACTTGTTTATGGAAAGCAAGTTTTGTTTCCCATAGAGTTCCAGATTCAAACTTTCAAAATGGAAATTCAGCTAGGACTTGATCTATCAGAGGCACAAAAGCATAGATTGGAGCATATTAATGAATTGGATGAGATCAGACAAGATGCAGTTCAGAAAACCAGTATAGTCCAACAGCAGAGGGCTAGATGGCATGACAAGTACATCAAGGAAAAGAAGTTCAAAGAAGGTGACTAGGCTCTCTTGTTTGATTCAAAGTTCAAGGATTTCCAAGGTAAATTTCAAACACATTGGCTTGGGCCTTATGAAATTGTGAGAATTTTTGACAATGGAGCAATAAAAATCAGGACAATAGATGAAGAAGAGGTTACTTTTCTTGTGAATGGTCATAGATTGAAGCTGTATCATAAACCACTCTCAAGAGAAGAATTTGTCAAGAAGTTCCAGGAAAACAGTGATGTGAAGTTAATGAAGAAGAATCTTTCTTCTTCATCAACTTAATTAAATTTTCTGAAGACAGACTTATTGAAAAATAAAAAAAATGTGAAAAAATAATAATAATAATAAAGTATAGACATGAAAACCAATCACTGATTGGCATGTTTATACATAAAATATGGAGTGAAAATCAGAATCTTTCTGACACTCTAACTTTTCCATTTTGTTTTTTTTACAAGCAGCTGTTACAAAATCATAAGTGCAGATCCATTTCACTTATGATCCATCTCATCTCACTTCATTTCATTCCATACTTCATTCATTTCATCCCATATTTTATTCATTTCATTCCATTCATTCATATCATATCTTATTCCATTCATTCATCCACACTTCATCCATTTCACTTCATGGTCCACTTCATTTCCATTTCAGATCTTTAAGTTTGATCTCCTTTCTGCAATTGAATAATACACACCAGAAAATTGCAGGATACTTTTTCACTCCATTTCATAAATTGTAATCTATCCCACTCCATCATTCACTTCATACATATCCCATTATACCATATTTCATCATCCATCTTCACTCATTCCATACAACATTCCACTCACATTCCAAACTACTCCATTCCATGTTTCAAGTTCTCTACAGGTACATTCTGCAATCAAACAGACATTTTGCAGCTAATCAGACTTTCTGTAGCCAGACAGACATTCTGCAGCTACAAATCCTGAAGGCACTGACCAGCAATCATTTGATTTGCAACAAAATGATCCTGCATATCCATGAACAAGTCAATATCAAGAAGGTTATGAAGACTCAAAAATTAATGATTTTCAGGAGAAAACAAAGCATATGAAGATCACAAGAAAATCAAAGCAAAGGCAAAGGTATGAAGTGATTATAATGACATATCATGAAAAATTTTAGTATAGTTTAGCTATGAATAATTCAAAAAGTTGTTTTGATTAATTTTATTGATCATGCCGAACAAACCTCCCGCAAAACTTTGGATAAAAATCCTTCTATTTCGCCATTTCAAAACCCATATCCGATCATCATTTAAAAATATAAACGGTTAAAGTGCTGAAGTGATTGGATTAATCATGTCACTAAGCATTTAATGATGATTTTTGAAATATCTCATCGGTCTTTTCATTCATTGATTCGTTTTCTTCACCTCACCTCATTAATTCATTCCATAACCATTCCTTATCACTCCTTCCCGTAGCCAATTCTTAACCATTTCCTTTTGAAAAACAGAGGCATCTCTGTAACGACCATTGTCACCGTAAGCAGAGGAAACATTTGGGGAGGAAAAACAACTTGTTAACGACCATTCTCACCGTGAGCAGAAGGCTGGTGAATTGAAGATTGAAGAAGAGTTATGGGCCTCATCGTGAGAATAGAACCAGTTGGCACTAAACACTTGGAAGGCTACCCCCAAATCCGATAAATCTTACAACAAGCAGGATGGTTGAAATTCCTTGAAAGATTCAGTGGCTTCCAAAAGGAAGTTACTAAAACTTTTGCAAGATCTTTTAATGGGACCGAAGTTGAAGTTGGAGATATTAAATTCACTATCACAGAAGCTTTTATTGCATAGGCAACAGGACTACCTAGACAAGGAGAAAGGTGTTTTAAGAAAAGAGAATTCCATAACGAATCATGGAAGCAGATACTCAAGTCACCAGGTATGGATGTCACTGTTTTTAAAAAGGGTATCCCTAGTTCTGCATTAAAGAACAAATGGAGAAACATGTTGCTTATCCTACAAAAATTCATCACTTGTGAAGGTAGATATGGTACTTTCTATGTTTACCATATTAGGTTGATAATGCATTTCCTAGAAGAAGAACTTAATTTGCCCTATTTCTTGCTTCAAAGTTTAAAGAAAATGGCTTCAAGTGTCCAAAAGATAATTCAATTTCTAGAGACAACCTTATACCACCATGGTTTAGTCAAGATTTTGATTGAGCATCATTTGAGCAAAATAGGGGATAATTGGGATAACTTATTGGTGAGAAATCACTTTGAGGAACCAAAAGAACCTTCACCTGAACATCAACCTACAAAAAGAAGCAAAAGATGGAAATCCTCCAAAACTGAAACTGATAAAACAATACAAGAAAGTAGTGAAGAAATGATCTCCGGAAAATTAGTTCAGATTAAGAAGCAGCTTAAGAAAAAGAGAATCATACGAAAAGTTGCCAGAGAAAAAGGAGAAGGGCCATCTCAACCGAGGAGGAGCCATAGACTGAGGGGCATACTAAATAAAGAAAAAGTTAAACAAACTGGGGTTATAAACATAGAAGACGAAGAAACACCTACTGAGGAGGATTTTGATGAAGAAGCTCCATAAATTGATCCTGCACAGCAAGAAATTTACAACTATGTTGAAACATTGGAGAGAAAAGCTTCAGAGAGTAGAGATAGAACCCCTAGTCCTCCACTATATGAAATAGATGTGCTAAGAAGAGATAGGTACGAGCTGGAAGTACTTAATAGACATATCAGGACTGAGAATGATATTCTGAGGGAGCAAGTTAAAATAAAAACCAGTATGAACTCAACCCTATCTCTACAAATGGACAAAGTGGAAAAGGCCAATGAAAAGTTGAAAAGGAGAAACAAAAAGTTAATCAGGGCACTTACCAATTTAAGGTTCAAGTTAGTCATCAGAAAACCCAGAAGGCCTTTAAATACCAGACAAAGCAGAAGAAGAGGATTGGATGTTCTTGCAGAGGTCTCTGAGTTCATGGAATAGTTGCATGAGGACATGCAAGAATCTAGCAGTGGGGTATGTTGAGCTACAAAAATATTATTTCTTCCACCACATTCCACTCCATTTATTTTATCCATTATTAATCCCAGGCTCAAATGATCAATGAAATTAGTTAAAATTTCTTTAAGAATGAATATCGTGGCTAACTTGCTATGTTTGTATGGTTGTGTCATTGTAGTACTTTTTGAACTGAAACTAGCTACAGAATGCAGACATTCTGTAGCTAGTTGCCAATTCTATAGCCATCTTCATGTTTAAGCAGGTTCCAGATGTCCTCTCAGGGAAAGCCACACATGGTCGTATTCCACGTCATGTCCTCAGCATTTTTTTCTCTCCATGAAGATCGAACGGAATTCTGTACGTGGTTATGCACGTGAGGACTCAAGCTAGGAGATAGACTCCTAATAGGACAAGGACAGTCCAGATGTCCTTTGTCATATTACGATGCCACCTTTAGAGTTTTAGTTCGATTTTAATATGGAAAGACAGTAATCCATGTATTATCTCAAGTTCTGTTATGTAAATTTGCTATAAATATGCTCGGGAAACCGAGAGACAAAGGTTAGATTTTGGTTAGATTTTATGGTTGACTACTAGATCTTTGAAGTCCGAGAATACTCTATTTTGAGGTGATTCCTCTTTAATGAAAGAAGCAACATTTTCTTGAATGTGTTGAGTCGATTTTGAACTAGATTTCGTGCTACTCTGGTGGTAGAGGGCCCCTGCCTCCTGAGCGGCGGCCTTGTTTATACAGTAGATAAGTATTTTAGTCTCGCTTTTATTTCTAGTTTAAGTAGATTTCTGAAGCTTATGTTCATATTTGTTTATATTTACTATCACAGTCAAACTTACTCTAATCAACTCTTCCAAAATATCATTATGAAGAATAAGGCACAACTTGTGATAGTGTAGGTTTTAGTTGCATTTACTTTCGTTAGTTATCACAGTTAAAACTTACTCTAATAAACTTTTCCAAAATATCATTATGATGAATAAGGCATAAATGTGGTATTGTCGGTTTTAGTTGCTAGTTTACACCAAGTGGCATAGCCAATCTTACTCTTACAAAGCTCTTCCAAAATATCATAACAATGAGTAAGAAGTAGTTGTGGTGTCTTGGATTTTAGTTGTATTTGCTTCCAGTCTTGTGTTTATGTTCAATTGCTTTGAATGTACAGCCATACTTTTTCTCACAAACTCTTCCAAAACATCATTCATACTGAATGGGATGGACTGTATAATTCCTTAGGTTAGTTGCATGTTAACTTAGTTATAGCACTCCAGAGGTAGAATGCATGTGGTTCAGCTCTGTCATTTCATTTTCAGTTTGATAATGGCTTTTCAGTCTAACATTGTTCACTGTACTTCAAATAGACTAGTGGCACTCTAGTTTAGTTTTAGCTCACTCTATTAGCACTCTAGTCTAGTTGTCATCCATTGCATTTTTAAGTTATATTAGTTGTTAAACTCAAATACCACAGTCTTCATTATTTACAAAACTTATTTTGTTCCAACCTTATATTAATACACAATCATTTGGACAGGAGTTAATATCAGTCTAAGACCTAGAGTATTTTGCAACCTTCTTACCATTTCACAAACAAGCCTTTTCTCAAAAGACCATTCTAAAAAGGAAATCTATAACTTTTGGAATGAGGCCTAGTGGTGTTAAATTGAGTTGCAGAACAGAATTAGAAGCTAGTTTAGAATAGAAATCTTATGGTGCTACAAATGTTCTTCTCCAAATATGTTCCAACAGACCTTTAATCATGGATGAGATGTTGTAACATTGTAAGTTGATTGTTTGATTGTTTAGTTATGAGAACTTCATTTACACTTAACTGCCCATTTCTCAAGCTCTTACAAAACATCTTTAATGAATGAATTGGACAAGTTAAGCTCATGTTGTGATTTATTTTCTTGAAGTCATTATCAAGCTTTGTATTTTGCTAGCCATAGTGTAGGCTTTGTTTTGTTTCAGTATTTGCATTTGTCATTTGTCATCCATAATTTAGGTTTCACTCTATTTTTAACCAGTAGCTTCTTTCCACCAGCATTTAGTTCTTTCCCTTGTGAACATAAAACCATAAAATAAAACCAAAAAAATCATAAAACACTAGACACAACGTAGTGAGAAACAAATACCTAGGCACATATAGTGCACCACACTTCAGCAGTTTACCAACCCTAGTTGACAATTAATGAACTCAATTTAGGAGACTAGGTTGAGCACAAACAACCTGTATTGGATGATTAATAGGCTTCTCCTTACTAGTTATCATATACTTCATTTTCTTTTCCCGATACAATTTCCTCAATTGCCCAAAAATAGGAATGGTAGCATAAGAGAAGTCAAGTTGTAAATTACCTTTGAGTTTAGCTCCCCATGATCTAGACAATAGCATGCCGAAACGAGGTGGTATATCAACCACCACCACATCCATTAAAACATTCTTGGCTAGGATTTGGTCTAAAGAAACCAGTAAATCTTTAATGAGACCAATGCAGCGAACTCTACCAGAATCAAATGAACACAAATCATGATAAGGTCAGGTAATACCCATGACCATCTTTTCCATAATAGCCTTAGGCATCAAATTGTGAGAAGCCTCGGAATCAAGCATGGCATTATGGAGTATGTACTCATCCAGTCTAAGGCTTAAATAAAAGGGATGAAACTCACTCTCTTCTGATTGATCATCTATAGTTGGACCGAAAATGAGCTCGAGGTGGTCACCTTCAAAATTAACCATATCGGACAAAGGATCAACTAGAAAAATTTTAGACACCTAATGTTTGTAATGACTATTCTTTACTAGTTCTGTCAAAGGAATGAACACTTTCAATTTAGCTATTTCATTTTCCAAATTAAAAGTTTTAACTTTATCTACCTCTTTGACAACACTATCTCTTCTATCATTTTGATCCCTTGTATCCTTTTTCTGAGTGTATTTCTCTTTTGTAGCTGAGCTTTTTCATGGCTGGTTGATGTTTCTATGACTCTGATCTGCATGATATTTACCCTTTCTTTGATTATTAGGAAGATCATTCTTTTATTGGACCTATTTTCTTTTCTAAATAGGATTGATAGGTACATCTCTGATCCTTAAGAAATATTGTTTCTGTTGTGCACTCAAAGCATTCATATACCCACGCTGGTAATCATATGATTCTATTTCCAAATCATCATGATTTGCCAAGATATAGTCTTTATATTTTGGAGAATATATATTTTCAGTATAATCTTCATCTTTAGTCAGGAACATGGGCAAGCCATCTGCTATGAAGAAATGATTTGTTTCAACCACTGGATCTTCATCTTCTTCTTCCTCAACTCCTTGGACATAATTTTGTTGTAACGGGATCCTAATCTATTGTTGTTGTTGTGTTTTTTGGTTAGGTGCTTTCTACTCTCTCTGTTTAATTCTAAACTAAGGTTGTTTCCCTATAAAATTTGGATTTTGGATCTGTGGTTCAGGTCTATCTGAGATAGAAAATCGGTCAACCATTTTCTCCATAGTCTAGATTAATGAATCCATTTTTGCATCAGAAGTAGATATCTAATGTTGTAGGATCTCATTCACGCAACTGATATGCCATATCAGTATCAAATTCATCTGGAAATTTTACCAAAGCCAAACCCTCCAGAGGCTTGATATGTGCAGGAAGAGCATTGTACACTACATTAAATCTCACACAATAATCTTGAACAGTTTCACCGACTTTCATTTGATGTTCTCATATTCAAACAGGATTTGAAGGGGATTTTTCTTTTGTTCCCATATTTCTACAAAATGATGATACAAAACTTCTAAGGTGTCAATAGTGGTTGTTGGTAGAGCTATGAACCATTTTCTTAATTCCCCTCCCAGACTTTGTGCAAACAGTCTCATCTTCACATCCTATATATCAATTTCATGAAGGCCAAAGAAGTCATTCATCTTATCTACATGCTTTTGGCTGTCATAGGCTGACTATTGTTAAAAAAAGGGATTTTAGTTTGATAATTTGTGGGCATAGCACCCAGGTTCTGAGGGAGAACCAAGGGGCATATCTTGCAACCATGATTACTGGAGGTGGAGGATTTATAACAAGGATTTGGATGCCTGATGTAGGAGGATTGGTTGCTGATTGAATAGTATGAACAGCAGATGAAGAAGGAGGTGGGGGAAAAGAAATATTATAGGTAACAGTAGATGAAGCGCTAGTAGAAGAAGCTGATATCTGAGGTCTGCTTATCACCCAAGCATTTACTTGTGAAGAATAGTTTTTCATATCTTTAAGAACTTGTAAAAGTTGTGTCCCTAATTGAGACCCTGATTGAGAGTGTCAAAACAGATCTTCAACAGGACTATGGAAGGAAATGGAGGAATCAACAACTATTTCATCAATCCAACTCAAATATTTACTCTGGAATAAACATTTTTCAAAATTTACATCGAATTCAATACCTTGCAAATTTTCTAACCCTTCGGAAAATGAATGAGCTCTAGGAATAGAACTTCTCTTTGATTGATTTTCGACTGAACTAGAAGTCTCAACAACAGCTTTAGCTTTTCTTCCAATGTTATAATGATCAATAACAATGGTGGGAGGATTCGGATTAGGGTTGGATCTGGTGTATCTTCGGGAAGCTAGTATGTCCAATTTCAAAAACAAATATGCACTATGAAATTTTTTCAATTCATCCTTTGAATAGACTCTAAACTTATCATCCACAAGTTTAAGAATTTCAATGAAAATTTATTATTGGGGTTGAACTGATCTTATTCTTTCTCCCAAGTGGAGTCGCCAAAATGTTATCATTCAGATTGAACCTCAGGCTAAGAGAGGCGATTTCTCAGGTAACCTCAAACCATGTGTAGCCAAGTAGATAGACCTAATAGGCCATGAGAGGGCTCTCTCCATATATATTACAGTAAAAATGACAGAGGAAATAATATTTTAGGCTAGGTATAGTAGCTTAGGGTTTTGATTTTTTGATTTGTGTAAGGTTTTGCTGGATCAGGAGGAGTCAAACAGCTAGGGCAAGGAAATTAGGTCAAAATTTGCAGGGTGATATATGGGGCAAGGTAGGTAGAAGGTTTGACATTAAAATATTATTATGGTGAGGTGAATAGACTGGCGAGGATTTAGGAAGAGAATCTGAAATAAATTCTCCCTAAACTGAAGAAAATAAACAAATTATGCAAAATTTCCCAAAACAGGGCATGAAACATGAATTTTTCCTTTCAACTTGAAATTAAGCATATCATAAACATGGAAATGGTTTATTAGCTTACAATACATTCATACAAATGATCACAAAGAATAAAATATGCCAATCAAATCATACCACATGGATCCCAAAGAAATAGCTGCAAAATTATCATTAATGTCCATGCCAAACTGATACAAAATTGTGTCCTTGAGATGCCAAAGCTCCAAGTGAGTCCAACCATTAAAATGACTGAGAAAATACATAAAATAGACCTCAAAATCACTCTTCCTAGCCTCAGGGATTCTAATCCATGATATATGGATCAGTTTCACCTACTGCCAAACAAGAATCTGAAGACTAGGAAAACTGAACAATTTGCCTCTAAAAGAGAGGAAACATATTCATTTGACCTCTAGAGGACTTATTTGATGTATCTACCCTATATAACAATAAAATAATGATATTTACAGTCATATTGACCTTTTACATCAATAATTTATCATTTCCCAAGATAAAAAATCAAAAAGTCAAAATATGCTGAAGGTAATGAAAATGACAATTTACTCGCAAAAGCGCAGCACCAAAACAAAAAAAAATATCCTCTATTGCAAGCCACTTTTGGAGGCCTTATTGGTGTCCAAATCCGCTCCATGATATCTCATTGGAAGTCTCTCTGAATCTAGTTTCCAAATATGCCTCCAGCTTCCAAAATGGTGCCCATCTTCCCTGTCAAAAATCATTTCTCCCAAGACTGGTATTACCACAACAGCTAGGCAAAAACAAGGGCATAAACATGTTTTTTTGCCTTTTTGAGGGACCAGTTATCCTCCAAATATTCTGAAACTTAATGGAGTTTATGTCCTCATCATTTTGAACATGACGGAGGTGACCATTTTTCCATTGAATGCTCCAAGAAAAATCCAGTGTGATTGTATGTCAAAATTGCCCAAAAATCCAAAAAATGCACCAAAGTGCCAAATGTGCCAAAATTTGTCAAAATTGTGAGGTTACTTGCTGATCAAGGGTTAGAGGCATGAAGAGACACCTTTTAAATTATGTCTAACCTCTCCTTATCCTTTTTCTCGGTCAAAGCTTGAATCTTTACATGGGCTCGTTTGAGCTTAGCCCTTGCAATTTTGTTTCTCATGGCATAGTGCTTTGCCATTTTCCTCTGAATATCATTGTCCTTCTTAGCATTCTCTAGCAAGCTCTCCAGATGCAAGTTGGCTCTATCAATCCATGACTCTTTATCTCTGCTAATATCAAGGGAAAGCAACTCACTTAGAGTGAGCTTCTCTTCCAACTCGGCCTCTCTTTGTCTCTCACGGGCTAGAGCTCTCTTAATCCCTATTGTCTTTGGTCTCTATCTCGGAGGCTGGTCCTCCTCATCATAAATCTCACCAAAGCTGTCCAAGGTCTCCTCTAACAAGGCTTTAGCCCTTTCCACCTCTTGCTTTGCTTTGATGGTCCTTAACTCACTAATAATCTTCTTGGTCTTCAGCTGCTGATTCTCTTGCTCAAGAAAACCAATCACATATTGTGCTCTCTCAAGATTAGCTTGAAGTTCACTAATCTTTGCCTCTTTGATTCTGATAAATGCATTGGTTGTTCTATCCTCATCCTCCTCATAAAGTTCAATCAGCTGAAACTCCTGCTCTATTTCATGCTTGTCCTCCTACTCTTCAATGATTGGCTCTTTTCCCTTGTCTACCTGTTTTTTTGATAAAGGAGGCATGGCCCTTTTCACTCCAAGTGAAGCAAACACATGTCTGTGGCCTCTCTGATAGGTCTTGGGAAATGGCTCAAAATTAGTCACATTAACCCAATTTTCCTCAATGTCCCTTTCACTGCTTGATGCCTCAGTATCATGATGTGATGATGGTGAAGGATTACGGAAAGGTGAAGAAGTAGGGTCAACATGAGGTGAAGTCATATGACTAGGTGATGATGTATGAGCAGTAGGTTGAGATGGAGAAGTGGATATGGGAGGATGAGATGAAGAAGGGATGCTCTTCTCATGATGACTAGGTGGGGTAGTGAAAACTTCATTTGCAATGAATGTGTCCCATGAAATGTTCTTCTGATCAAGCTAATCTATGACTACCATATTAAAGAGTGAATGGTGAAAAAGACTTTGTATTTGATGATTATACTGACTCCTTTGTACAATGTATGCCATTTTGTCAATGCTTTGGGAGAGATAGTAAGGTATATGAAGCATTATGACTTTAGTGAAGTGCATGAGGATTCTTATATGGTATGAATAGAGTCAAGAAAATATCCCCTCACAAGTGAAATACTTCATGATTATTTTCATCATGGGGACATACCGGTCAAGGAGATGAGATAAAAGGAAAACAATTTTCTTATCATCCTTATATCTAGGTTTGAGGTATGGCTCATAATATCTCAGATCAAGGTTTACCTTTTTAAACCATTTCTCTCCCACATTAGGGATCCTTGTAGCAGCTGAAGTAGCACTAGCGGACATGGTAAAAGTGACCCTAGCAAGAGTGGCATGCCCATCATGAATATTTGTGATGAACAACCTTGTTAACCCAGGGTGATACTGAATCTATTGCACCCTCTCACAAAACTCAAAGCAACCAACATTCTTGAAACAAGACATAGTGAGAGGAGAGGCCATGAGTTCCCTTGTGGTTATTGGTTCAAATTTGTTAATTTTCACTCCTTTGTGATCACTTTCTTTGGAAATTTTTCCTCACTGATATCTTTGTCCTTTTCTTCTGACATTTTGAGTTTGAAAGATTTAAAAACCTAGGGATGAGGTAGATGAGGATAGGGAGTGAAATAGGCTTTATGGAATAAGGATATGATGTTGTAGGGAAGGAGTAGGGTCTAGGGAATAGGGATATGATGGAGGAAGAAAATGTGAGGTTTATGAGTGCCAAATTTGGGAACAATGGGAACAAAGACTGAATTTAGGGTTTTATAGCCTATCCAACCTCCAAATTTCACAAAGAAAACAAAATCACCATGAAAATCCTTTTGAAGACAGCAAGGGGGTGAGATCCATTGTTACTTACTTGTCAAAGGCTTTCGAGAAACTTTGCTGAAGTTTTGGAGGCACCTTGACTGAGTGTTTAGGCTCATAGACCAAACTATGCATTAATGCAGTGCTTGGACATTAGCGCAACACCTGTGAAAAATGCACTGCGTTTCTCAGGCATTAGCGTAGCGCAGTTGGGTATTAGCGCAATGCTTGGACATTAGCACAACGCCTAGGTGAAAAAATGCAACGCCAAGAAATTTTTTCCCAAATTTCTCAAAAACTCAGATTTTCTCCTTTGCTGAAGACTCTTAATAGCTGAATGGAAATAATGAATTGTTTTGAAGTGCTTGGTGGGATTTATAGATTTAGTGGATTTGAAATTTAATTTAAATTACCCACTTTTCTAATGTTCATTTTTCTTCTTTGACACTGATGCTCTTTTTGCTTTGTTACTTTTGGCATTGCAGGCTTGATCAACCTGGAGTTTGGCTTTCCTTGCTCACCTAGGCTGGACATGATTGCACTTTAACAGCTTTGGGATTGCATTTATTACATACAATAACATAAAATTACATTTAGAAAAATAGAAATAAATTACATATTTGACTTTTCTATCAAAATGACATTTTGATATAAAATTCATTAAACTAAAAATACAACTTAGAAAGTGTTAGGGTCCTATAAATATAGGATTCATAATTTTGAATTGACTCTATTAAAATCTTGAAATATTTTACATACCTTTGCTTTCTGCAAATGTATTACCAAATCAAAAAATGAAAAGAGGGTATGTCCTAAAAGAAAAATCAAAGGACAAAAAGAAACAAAGATCAAAAAATAATATTAAATATGAACCCCATAAAAAATAGATCATGAAAGTGTTGCAAGTTTAAATGTCACTACTTTAGTTTACTTTTGCAAATAAGATTGTGTGCAGCTTTTCCTAAATGCCACAATCCATGAGGGTCAAATAGCTTAAAATTGACCTCTCATGCTTTAAATTTCATGTTGTTAGATAAAGAATAAAGATCTAGCCAAACAATCTAAACTTGGCAGATCAATAGTTAAAATAGAGAATAATGAGGAGCTCAACAGTTTAATCTGAGCCCTCAGATGAAATAAGGTTAGAATTAGATATTTTCCTACTTTAAGAGAAAAATGGATTTAGGGTTGCAAGCTTAAATGCACCCATTCAAATGATGAAAAAATGTTAGAATAATGATGGGTAGGTAGAAAGCAGTTGTGCAAGGCTTAATGACTAAATAGTAAAAAGTACTAGATTCCCTTCACAAAATCCTTTTCCTCAACAAAATCCCTTTTCCTAAGTTTAAAACACTTTTTATCTACGAAAAGTAAAACCCCCTTGACTAATTCCCTTTTTCATACAAAATCCTCAAAAAACCCACAAAATGGTATTTATCCTAAGCATTAAATGTGAAATGTTAAAATGGGTCCACCATTATGAAATTCTGCCTTAAAAAAACATGAGATTACACTTTACTTAGTGTATTTACTATTCTCACATCCATTTCATATTAACACTTAACTTATGTATTAAATCCCCTATACCCTTTTTCTCGTATTATAATTAACTCCATTATTTTACAGTCCTCCAAAACTGATAGTTTTAATATAACCCAAAGTTTTATCTACCCACATGTCAAATATTTCGGGCCCCGCATATTGAAACCCCACCTATATACATAGGCACCATATAAAACATTGGTCATAACCCAACCCCGAATAAAACATTAAAATACTTCATTTAGACTTATACAAATTCAAAATCCAGCCCCACACAACCGACCTCACGTCACATTAACACCCTCGCAATTTGATTTGCGCGACTGTCATCAGATCAACCTTCCCCCAAATCGGACAGCGTTCGCATTCTTCACTCCCCGAAACTTAACCAACCAAATCAACACGAAATGGGTGGTTTTTCCCATCCACTCCTTCAATACGTGCTGCCACCAGGTGTTATCGTGTTCGTTCGTGAAAAACCACCATATGCTTAAAACTAGTGTGAAGAATCCCATTACCCCTTTCGTGCAATCTGCCAAACCAGGTATTGTTTATCCGCGACAAATGTTAAAGTAAAGGTTAGTCAATGTTGAAATAACATTAATACTACCCCTCCAAGTCAAATGTTTTATTGTTTGTTAAGAAAACTTGGAGAAAACCTTTTACCGACCTAATACAAAGCAATTAACTCCATTTAAGCTATTTTGAGCACAAATTAAGCCCCAATCTAGGCATTCAGATACACAAGCCATCGCAGAAGCAATCACAAGCATCCTAAAGACTGCCCCAGAGAAACACTCCTTGCAAACCTCTGTTTCATTAACAAATTATTTGATTTTTTCATGTTATGATCAGGATATGAAATTGGGCCAACAGTTTCAATACTAGTTGACAAAATTGTTTGCTCCAAATCCTCATATTTTAATTCAAAAGCTTCATTCAACAAACAGTTTGTATACAAACAAAGGATTAAATCAAATTCAAACAGAGATCATAACGATGAAATTTTCATAGTGAATGGTAAAAGTGAAATAATAATTCACGGTGACAGTGAAAACAGAACAGTCAAAGAGCATCAGAGTTAAAGTGTATCAGATAAAAGTAAGAGTGAAAGTTAAAAAAGGTAACAGAGCAGTCAAGGTAAAACAGTAAAACTAAATACAGAAATAGTAAATGGTAAATAAAGATGAAAAAAAATTTACCATCAACAATGAAGTTTATCCAAAGTAAAAGAAAAAATAGTTAAAAGAACAAAAAGGTTAAAAGTTGAAAACAGAGCAGGAAGGGATATTTTCCAAAGATTTCATGTTTAAGTCATAGTTTTGCAGAGAATATTGTGGCCACTCCAAGATGAATTTTGAAAAACTGTAGGAGGTTTATGTTTCTAATACGTCCACCTACAAAAACCTCTCTCACTTTTCTAACAGCGATTATGGGTTTGAAAATATTAAACAATATTTGAAAGCACTTTTTATAGAAAAGTCATGTTTAGTCATTAGTTTGCAGAGAATATTGTAGCCAATCAGAAATGCGTCTTACAAAACAGAAGGAGTTTTATATTCCTAAGAGATCCATATACAAAAAATTATCTCAATTTTGACACAAGTATTACATAATCAAAGATACCTGCACATCTTCACAGCCTATTTTTCAGACTCTGCAAAGTCCTGTTTTAGACATATTTTTGCAGAGTATATTATGAGCAGCTGGAGCGGACTGTTAGGAAAATGAGAGATTTTTATCTCAAAAACATATTTATATACAATAACCTCTTTCACTTTTTACATATCTATCTCCTATTTAGATATACAAAGGTGTAATTGGACCCCAATGTTGTAGAATTTCTGGAGCAGAATGCACAAAGGAAGGAGACAGTTAGTGACTTGGATGCCTCATCATCAAGTAAGAGTTGATATCAAATTCGAATTCTCTTCTTTGTCACCATAAATCCATAAGTATAGTGCCAAATATATTCATTAGTTTTGAGTTTCTATTATTTAAGTTCTATTTATGTAATACAGTTTGAGATATTTGTAAGCTAATCTTGATATTTGTTCAAGATATTCTAGTTTAGAATTTGTATAAATACTTCATCCTTTGAAATATTATTGTGGAATAAATTTTTGAAGATTTATTTAGTCATTTTTGTTGGACTTGAAGGCTTTTGTGTTGCAAATTTTGAGTAGCAGACTGGATCAAATCAACTAGCATCATATTTCAGGATTCATGTGATGAGCCATTGAAGTGAAGTCTTTTCTACTTGTCATTGTTTATCTTCTTTGTTTCATGCATCCATATATGAGTTACAAATTTGAATGAATAAATAGGAGTATTATTTCAGGATTTGTTAAAAGCACCCTGTCTTTACTGTTTATCAATTCTATGTTTTCTGCTGATTTCCAGAGTAGGGAACCCTTAATTTCTCCCTCTTTCATTTACCTCTGCCTACTACTTCCTTTTTCCGGATCAAAGAACCCTTCATTTCTATTTATCCTGATCATACCAATTCACCAAACATCCTTCCAAGATCTTCAAAGGCTTATCTATCTTGCCCTGAAAGAATTTGACTTGATCCTAGTTCTGTCTACTTGAATTTTGACTCCTTAACCCAATGGACAATCAAATTTCCCACTATCCATCTCATTAAGTGATTTTTCCCACCAAACCAAACCAAATCAAACCAAATTGCACAATCATAACTAGCCTAATATCTTATAATAATAAAAAATTTAAATCTTACAGAGAGAGCCCTCTCTGAACCCTTAGGAAGGCTAGATCCTAGAGTTTAAAAGTAGGTTTGTGGTTACCTCGATGAGTTCTTTCTTTAACCTTGAGAAATTGCTGAGTGATAACATAATGGTGACTCCACTGGGAATAACATCTTCTTCATAAATATTATACAAGGATCAGATCTGATCTATGATGGTGGACATTGATCAGACACACAAAGGTTAAAATCATCCACCTCGCGACTCCAAATAAATTTTAAAAATAAAATCTAAGACTCCACTGGTAGAAGGATCTATCTTGGTTGTATAGATACATTGGCCCTTCTTTATGACTTATTTACAAGATGAACCCAAGAATACAACGCAGATATGCTCCCATGAGCAGATATCACATACCAGGATTTCCACACAAGCTACAAAAGGTAAATTGGGATAAAAATCTTCCTATGTTTCAAGATGAGAATATTGATGATCCTTTGTTACATCTCATTAAATTTCATATACAATCATGAATATTGAAGGGTGATTGGCATGAGGATTGCCTCATGAAGCTATTCATGGCAATCTAAGAAGGACAAGCAAGGGAATGGTATGAAGCTCTCAAACTTGGTACTTTATTTTCTTTAAAGGATTTTCACAAGGTATTTTATGAGCATTACAAAAAAGATTTTCCATCTTTATCATTAGCTGAAAATTGTTGTGATCAAGCTGAAGATCTCATACATTACCTTAAAAATATTAATTAAGATTTAGGAAATTGGCATCCTGAATATTTAGTAGTAGCAATCCATAACTTTCATTCTCAAGTTAAGTTTCATGATAATCAAGCAGAGTTAATCAAAGATGAAATAGATCAGGAAATGAATCAAGATCCACAAAGCCCCTCTGTAGTAACAAATGATGTTTCATATAATGTTTTGAAAGAAGTTAAAGAAAATATTCAACCTCATGATCAGTTTTTACATAAGAGAAAAAACAATTGTTATTCAAATCTAAGAATTTAAATATTCCCACCCCCTCTCACCGAAGAAGAAATCAATTTGCTTCTAAACATGCAACCATCCTCAAAATATTTATATAATGAAGAAATTGTTTCTACTGATTCTAATGTTGATGAATGTACTAAAGTTTTTATCTATGAAGAGACAGAAGAACAGGTTGATGCTCATGTTGTTCTACCTTCCCAAAAAGGCCCATTGCCTGATATTACTCCTATTGAGCAAATGATGACCTTCAAATAGAATGCAACCAATCTAATCAAGATATATCAGGATTGCTGGAAAAGAAATCTGCTGATCTAATGTGTATGATTGATGACATTCCTTCTTTTGAATATTTGCCTAAGTATGATCAGTATGATGATAATTATGTTCTCCAAATTCAAGCTAACTTCACAGATCAATCACTAGCTAGTTTGTGGGATGAGGAAGTTCAATTTTAGCAGTTCAAATATAGTGATCAGACAATACACATCAAATATGGGAGTGAAGAAGAAATTTCAGAAATTTTGAAAGAAAGTTCTATACCATTATGCTCTAAATCATTTCAGTTTTTAAAGAATGAACAACCCCTAGAAATCTATGAAGTTCCATTAAAACCCATATATAAATTGCAACAATATTTCAAATTTTTTCATGATCAAATAGCTCATGTGATGAATGATAAATGCAATCAAAATCTGTCTCCATTAACTAATTATAAGCTTCAGTATCAAGATGATAAAATTTTCAGCAGACATGCATGTCCATCAGTAGAAATATCATCACAAATCTTATCTGAAAGTTTGCAAGGAGATAAAGATGAAAATAACATTTCAGTTTCATGGCATGGAGGCCATTCAGAATAGATATACAGTGGTTTAGATAAATTAAACATTAATGTATATATCTTGAAAGATCCTTTTGAAAAGTTTCTAAAGTCAACAAAGGAAATCAAGTATTTCCTTATCATCTCATTTGTTGACAAGTTTCTAAAGGTTGCAGAATTACAGTTTTGACAATCAACAAGCACATGCAACAAAACCTATCAAAGTATATAATGCTTGAATGGTTGCATTGGATATTTCATTTTACCTAACCAGCAGTTGGACAACTGATTAGAGTAAGTAGGTAGGATTTCATCTTATTTCAGCTTTCAGTTTTTAGCTAGTTTTGAAATAATTAATTAAGATTTGAAGCCACGAAAAAGGCCCTAAGATATTAATGATTTATTAGTTTGGTTTGAAGGTTGCAACACCTTTTAATCTCAGATTAGATTTCAGTTTGCAGAAAAGGGTGTAAATTTTCAGTTCAAGAGTTTCAGTCACAGAAATTTTATAACAAGGCAAATGCATGTTTGGGATTGGCTCAAATGATCAGGCTACTAGTCAACGGTGTTCTTGACATCTCACAAGGAGATGCCATCCCGATATGAAGTCGTTGTTAGGGTCCTATAAATATAGGATTCATAATTTTGAATTGACTCTGTTAAAATCTTGAAATATTGTACATACCTTTGCTTTCTGCAAATGTATTCCCAAATTAAAAAATTAAAAGAGGGTATGTCCTAAAAGAACAATCAAAGGACAAAAAGAAAAAAATATCAAAAAAGAATATTAAATATGAACCCCATCAAAAATAGATCATGAAAGTGTTGCAAGTTTAAATGCCACTACTTTAGTTTACTTTTGCAAATAATATTGTGTGCAGCTTGTCATAAATGCCACAATCCATGAGGTTCAAACAGCTTAAAATTGACCTCTCATGCTTTAAATTTCATGTTGTTAGATAAAGAATAAATATCTAGCCAAACAGTCTAAACTTGGCAGATCAATAGTTAAAATAGAGAATAATGAGGAGCTTAATAGTTTAATCTGAGCCCTCGGATGAAATAAGGTTAGAATTAGATAGTTTCCTGCTTTAAAAGAAAAATGGATTTAGGGTTGCAAGCTTAAATGCACCCATGCAAATAATGAAAAAATGTTAGAATAATGATGGGTAGGTAGAGAGCAGTTGTGCAAGGCATGTAATAAAACATCATCTAGAAGATTACTAATTTCCCCTCCCCCACAATGTTCCAGTATTCAAAACCTTCAGTTAAAGAGGCTTAGAGCATTTCTCTGACTTTTGTTGGGACCGGACCCAAGGCTTAATGACTGATTGGTAAAAAGTACTAGATTCCCTTCACAAAATCCTTTTCCTCAACAAAATCCCTTTTCCTAAGTTTAAAACACTTTTTATCTACGAAAAGTAAAACCCCCTTGACTAATTCCCTTTTTCATACAAAATCCTCAAAAAACCCACAAAATGCTATTTATCCTAAGTATTAAGTGTGAAATGTTAAAATGGGGCCACCATTATGAAATTATGCCTTAAAAAAACATGATATTACACTTTACTTAGTGTATTTACTATTCTCGCATCCATTTCATACTAACACTTAACTTATGTATTAAATCCCCTATACCCTTTTTCCCGTATTATAATTAAATCCATTATTTTATAGTCCTCCAAAACCCATAGTTTTAATATAACCCAAAGTTTTATCTACCCACATGTCAAATATTTCGGGCCGCGCATATTGAAACCCCACCTATATACATAAGCGCCATATAAAAATGTGGTTATAACCCAACCCTGAATAAAACATTAAAATACCCGATTTAGACTTATACAAATTCAAAATCCAGCCCCACACACCCAACCTCACGTCACATTTACACCCCCGCAATTTGATTGCGCGACTACCGTCAAATCAACCTTCCCCCAAATCGGACGGCATTCGTATTCTTCACTCCCAGAAACTTAACCAACCAAATCAACATGAAATCGGTGGTTTTTCCCTCCACTCCTTCACTACGTGTCGCCACCAGGTGTTATCGTGTTCGTTCGCGAAAAATCACCATATGCCTAAAAACAGTGCGAAGAATCCCATTACCCCTTCTATGCAATCTGCCAAACCAGGTACTGTTCATCTACGCCAAATGTTAAAGTAAAGGTTAATCAATGTTGAAATAATATTAATGCTACCCGTCAAAGTCAAATGTTTCACTTTTTGTTAAGAAAACTCTGAGAAAACCTTTTATCGACCTATTACAGAGCAATTAACTCCGATTAAGCTATTTTGAGCCCAAAATAAGCCCAAATCCAGGAATTTAAATACACCAATCGTTGCAGAAGTAGTCATAAGCATCCTAAAGACTATCCCAGAGAAACCCTCCTTGCAGACCTTTGTTTCATTAACAAATTTTTTTATTTTTGCAGGTTATGATCAGGATATGAAATTGGGCCAATAGTTTCAATACTAGTTGTCAAAATTGTTTGCTCCAAATCCTCATATTTTAATTCAAAAGCTTAATTCAACAAACATTTTGTATACAAAGAAAGGATTAAATCAAACTCAGAGAGAGATCAGAATGATGAAATTTTCATAGTGAATGGTAAAAGTGAAATAATAATTCACAGTGACAATGAAAACAAAACAGTCAAAGAGCATCAGAGTTAAAGTGTATCGGATAAAACTCAAAGTGAAAGTTAAAAAAGGTAACAGAGCAGTCAAGGTAAAACAGAAAAAAATTAAATATAGAGACAGTAAATGGTTAATAAATATGAAAACATTTTTACCGTCAACAATGAAGTTTTCCAAAGTAAAAGAAAAAACAATTAAAAGAACAAAAAGGATAAAAGTTGAAAACAGAGTGGAAAGGGATATTTTCCAAAGATTTCATGTTTAAGTCATAGTTTTGCAGAGAATATTGTGGCCACTCCAAGATTAATTTTGAAAAACTGGAGGAGGTTTATGTTCCTAAATGTCCACCTACAAAAACCTCTCTCACTTTTCTAACAACCATTATGGGTTTGGAAATATTAAATAATATTTGAAAGCACCTTTTACAGAAAATTCATGTTTAGTCATCATTTTGTAGACAATATTATGGCCAATCAGAAATGCATCTTACAAAAATGAAGAATTTTTTTGTTCCTAAGAGATCCATATATAAAAACCTATCTCAATTTGGACACAGGTGTTACAGAATGAGAGCTACATGCACATCTTCATAGCCTATTTTGCAGACTCTGCAAAGTTCTGATTTAGACATATTTGTGCAGAGTATATTGTGAATAGCTTGAGCAGAATGTTAGGAAACTGGGAGAGGTTTATTTAAAAAATAGATTTATCTTCAATAACCTCTTTCACGTTTTACATATCTATCTCGGATTGAGATATAAAAAGGTATCATTCGACCCCAATTTTGCAGAATTTCTGGAGCAGAATGCACAAAGGAAGGAGACAGTTAATGACTTGGATTCCTCATCATTAACTAAGAGTTGATATAAAATTCAAATTCTCTTCTTTGTCACCATAAATCCATAAGTATAGTGCCAAATAGATTCATTAGTTTTGATTGTCCATTATTTAAGTTCTATTTATGTAATATAGTTTGAGATATTTGTAAACTAATCTTGATATTTGTTCAAGATATTCTAGTTTAGAATTTGTATAAATACTTTAGCCTTTGAAATATTATTGTGGAATAAATTGCTGAAGATTTCTATAGTCATTTTTTTTGGACTTGAAGGCTTTTGTGTTGCAAATTTCAAGTAGCAGACTGGATCATATCAACTAGCATCATATTTCAGGATTCATGTGATGAGCCATTGAAGTGAAGTATTTTATACTTTTCATTGTTTATCTTATTTGTTCCATGCATCCATATATGTGTTCCAAATTTGAATGAATAAACAGGAGTATTATTTCAAGATTTGTTAAAAGCACCCTATCTTTATTGTATATCATTTCTATGTTTTCTATTGATTTCCAGGGTAGGGAACCCTTAATTGCTCCCTCTTTCGTTTGACCTCTGCCTACTAATTCCTTTTTCCGAATCAAAGAACCCTTCATTGCTCTTTATCCTTCATCATACCACTTCACTAAACAGCCTTCCAAGATATTCAAAGGCTAATCTGGATTTATGCAGGAACACAACAGAATACAGATATAACCATAGATACAGAGATGCAGCGGAAATAATGCTTCAATTTATTAATAAACGAATGACTGAAATAAGCTTACAAACATAATGGAAACAAGCTAGGGTGCTGGTAGTGTATCTCTAAGAAGAGATGTAGCGTACGCACGCCTTTGAACTATGTTACATTGAGGCTCGCAGGCCTATTACAGACATAATGGAAATAAGCTAAGCGAGGGTACTGGCATCGTATCCCTGAGAAGAGATGTGGGCGGCTACCAGCCCCTGAACTGTGTTACAATGCAGACATGATAGAGATGTGGCGAGCTAGGGCACCGGTAGCGCTTATCTCTGAGAAGAGATGTATCGACTCCCAGCCCCCCGAACTGTCTTACAATGAGGCTCAAGGGCCTATTTATTGTTGAGAAACAATGTAGAATCCGAAACGTCCAAAACCCTAACCGTAGGAGATGAAGCGCCAAAACTGTGGGCCCCGTTTGGGTAAATTGGTGGTTCAACTTCCCGGGGACGTAACTTTGGCATCCGATCTCCGTTTGATGCACTCAATAGCTCGTTAGAAAGATCTCTCCGTTTTCCCAAACAACGTCGTTTAGGGCCTCAAAACGGCTCCGGAAGTTTAAGACCCGAAAAACTGCTAAAAATAGTAAGTTGTGCCGAAACTTACAAACTGAAATAACTGATGGTGGGGGTTCAAATGGACTCGATGGGTGGCCACCAATATCCACCTGGATTATTAATGCCCCAAAACGGCTCCGGGTGTGCAGGACCCGAAAAACTGCTATAAATAGTAAGCTGTGCTGAAGCTGAAAAACTGAAAGAATTGATGCTGCGGGTCCAAATGGAATAGGTGGGAGGCCACCGATATCCACCTGGATCATTCCTCCCTCCTTAGGAAGCAATGGTCTCCATTGCGTTAAGTTCCTCCATGGGGGGGGGGGGGAATTTTGCTGAACTTGGTGTTGGATTTAGATGTGCCCCCGGTGAGCAGCCGTTGAAGGATCTGAAAATAAAATTTGTCCATCATCGCGTTCCTCTATTTCTCGAGGGCATCCTTGAGCAAGATTTTGATAGGATCTCCTGCTCCCTCGTCTTTCTTTCCTTCCGCCATGGGGGGTCGTCGGGGTTGCGAGGTTGAACTCCTTATACCCTGGCCGTGTTGGGGACATGAAGAGAAAAACAGAGAAAGAGCAGACCCCCTCTGATACCACTGATCCGGATTTTATGCAGGAACGCAACAGAATACAGATATAACCATAGATACAGAGATGCAGCGGAAATAATGCTTCAATTTATTAATAAACGAATGACTGAAATAAGCTTACAAACATAATGGAAACAAGCTAGGGCGCTGGTAGCGTATCTCTGAGAAGAGATGTAGCGTACGCACGCCTTTGAACTGTGTTACATTGAGGCTCGCAGGCCTATTACAGACATAATGGAAATAAAATTAGCGGGGGTGCGCGGCGTATCACACAGAAAGTGTAGGCGGCTCGGCACACGAAGGCTGTGTTACAATGCGGACATGATAAGTGTGGCGAGCTAGGGCACGGTGGCGCTTATCTGCGAGAAGAGATATCGGCTCCCGGCCCCACGAACTATCTTTCAATGAGGCTCAAGGGAGCCTATTTATTGTTGAGAAACAATGTAGAATCCGAAATGTCCAAAACCCTAGTAGGAGATGAAGCGCCAAAAGCTGTGGGCCCGGTTGGGTAAATTGGTGGTTCAACTTCTAGGGCGTAACTTTGGCATCAGATCTCAGTTTGACGCGCTCAATAGCTCGTTAGAAGATCTCTCAGGTTTTCCCAAAAAATGTCGTTTAGTGCCTCAAAACGGCTCCGGAAGTTCAGGACCCAAAAAACTGCTAAAAATAGTAAGTTGTGCCGAAACTTACAAACTGAAATAACTGATGGTGGGAGTTCAAATGGACTCGATGGGTGGCCACCAATATCCACCTGGATTATTAATGCCCCAAAACGGCTCCGGGTGTGCAGGACCCGAAAACCTGCTATAAATAGTAAGTTGTGCTGAAGCTGAAAAAACTGAAAGAATTGATGCTGTGGGTCAAAATGGAATAGGTGGGAGGCCATCGATATCCAACTGGATCAAAGGCTTATCTATCTTTCCCTGAAAACATTTGACTTTTTGACCTTGATCCTAGTTCTATCTGCTTGAATTTTGACTCCTTAGCCCAATGGACAATCAGATTTCCCACTATCCATCTCATTAAGTGATTTTTCCCACCAAACCAAACCAAATCAAAACCAAATTGCACAATCATAACTAGCCTAATATCTTATAATCAAAATAAAGTTAAACCTTACAGAGAGATCCCTCTCTGAACCCTTAGGAAGGCTAGATCCTAGAGTTTAAAAGTATATTTGTGGTTACCTCGGTGAGTTCTTTCTTTAACCTTGATAAATTACTGAGTGATAACAAAAAGTATAATAAATACATCATGATGATCTTATTCAGTCCCTCTCATATATGTGCTGACCTCATCTGAATGAAGGAATGACCTTGAGAAATGCAAAACCCTAATGACCTAATGGAACTGCTTTTTGACCTGACCTCTAAATGATATTTTGACTTTAAATATTTCCAAGTGAACATAGAATTTTGTTTCGGGGAAAAACACCCTAGAGGTTTGTTGGGTCAAAACCTCCATAGATCAGGGCATGCTATTCAGAAGGACTCACATACAACCATACTTAAATGCTAAAAACTAGATAACAACGATAGTAGAACTCACCCATAGTCCTACGTTCGATGTAGATCCCGCGGGGTCCAAACCCCCAGCAACCCTTCTTCCTCTTCAACCTGAATCCTTCCATGATCTTCGAACAGACCGTCGTCCGGGTCCGTCCCGCCCTTGCCTCGCTAAGATACTTTCAAGACTTGTGCACTCGAGATGGCATATAAATGGATGAACATCTCCAGGAAAGGGTTTCTGTCATCTGGGGAAAGTGCGGAGGCACGGGAATTCGGACTTGAATTGGGATTCCAGCAGTATAATATCTATAAAATTTCTCTCTCCCTTAGGCCATACACATGTGGGGCTTTTATACTCCTCAAAGTAGTTTCGATCGATTGGAAACGGTTGGCCCCGCATCTTTGGAGTGGTTGAACTGTTTGGGTAACCATCGGCTTGACCAGAAAATAGGGAGATTTTTATATATTTTTTAATGATTTTAATGGCATACGCGGAAAAGTACATGTGGACTCGCGTATACACGCGGAAAAGTCTGGGCATACCTGCGTATGGGATTTTTAACACTGTTTTTTATGAATTTTGTTCAATTCTGTGGGAATGGGTGCCCAAGGCCATAAAGACAAACATGAATCACATGAGGGTGAAAAATGATGCTATAACAGATGCCCCCTAATATATGAGGTCAAAATGGGTACATGATGGCTGAAATTTATTATGCACATAGAAAGAACTTCGCAAGGACAAGAGAGGACTTCACCAGATTTCAGCCTGCCCAAAACCAATGAAAGAAAATAGAGAGTCAACTCATGCTGAGGCGGGAATACCCATGCTCAGTCCAAAATACATCATATGGAAAGTACATAATAGATCCAAAATGTATACAAGTATAGCTGAACTGAAAGTACACAATGGATCATCTGAGCATGGCTTGGAAGTACAAGTCGGAATCAATGTCCAAGTATCACATATAGAAAGCTGATCAACGATGCTGAAACTGGATGTCTGATCATATAAGTAACTGAATCTCCAAGTACCAAATCATAAGAGGTGGAATGAACGGTACAATCATGCAACTCGGGAGCCAACATATAAGATGTTGTTGTACTGACACTGCAACATATAAGGGTGAATGACATCACTGGCAGAAACTGAATGGACTGTCAAAAGTGAATCGAAAAAATGCTGATGCAACCCGAGGTCTTCACCGATCACTATGGCACAATTCTACACAATGGGAATAAATGAGCTGAAGTCGACCATGTGAGAAATCGTTGGATTACCGGTCAATAATGTATACCATTAACCAACGCGAGACAACCCACCAATAATGAAAATGAGTGTCAAGGTGCCCCAGTACAATCTAACAAGTGCGAATGAATGAGTTGAAGTCGAACACTTGAGAGAATCTATCAATCAGGAGGCAATGATGAGTCCCCACTGTCGATAGCGAAGAGTCTGCCACTGATGACTGCAAACCCTAAGGTACTGACAAAAAGACTCTAGACCTTATTCCCAGAGCAATGAGTCAGAGTCGATGGGAAAAGATCTGTTGGAAGGAAGGCATTAAGGCATCCCACATCAGTCCAGTGCGAGTGTAACCTGCAGGCCAAGATTTGGAAGGAATTGGATGAAGTAGAGTGACGGAACCAAACCAAAGTACATTTCCGACATGCACAAGATGAAGCTAGTGCACGGAAGAAACCCTCTGAACCAACCAATAATGAAAGCTGACACAGAGGCGAGATATCCACCAATAGGGTCAAATGGAAATCAAGGTACTGCACGAATTCCAAGTGTGATAATGTATGCTGACATCGAACACAGGGGAAACCACTCAGTCAAAGACCCATAATGATGATCAAATGCCGAGCACAAGGTCACCTATCAATGATGGAAATAGGGCCAGGGTGCAGCTCTAGGTTTGCTCTCAGAGCAATGTGTCGTAGTCGATAAGAGACAAACCCGCCAGCGAGAAGTCAATGGAGACCTTCTCAAACAAGCACGAGCAGAAGACCAAAACATCTGATGTGATAGAACAAGATACTGACCAGACTGGGAAGGCCGACTAAATAATGAGTCAAGAGACACCGCAGAATGGCTGACTCTGGTTAGACTTCCCTTGAACAAAAGCATGACTCGTGATGACCATGGCAGTAAAAAGTGATAATGTATAAGTCTGTTATGCAGGAGGAAAAAACAAACTCTCCATATGATTGGAAGAGATAACCAACCGGAGGAGGACTGACCAGTGAAACAAGGCAAAGGCTGAACCTAGGTCAAAACTAAAAACCATCCCAAATGGAGGAAATATATAAGTGTATGTGCTTTGTTCAAGGGCGACAAACTGACACTGTACTGCCATCACATTACGAAGTTACATCCCGTTCCCGCTCTTTTTGTTATATTTGATTTTTTTGTCTTTTTCATATAATAAGCCTGAAAAGGAATAAAAGAATGCTATGGTACAATGGATAGAACGAGTATCAAGAAACAAATGCACTAGTTCCTGGGATTGGAACGATCCTATGCTCAATGCAAGGTGGCGGAAACTGGTAAGTGATACTCAGAGGAATGTTCTATCCATGGGTAAAAGGGTGTCAAGTCGTGATAGCTAAGTGCATGCAATGGTTAACTTGTATAGACAGTCAAGGTCAAAAGTTGGCTTAAACATTGAGTCCAAATGAAGTCGGCTAAAGGCCAGGATAAACAAGTAGCCAATATGCAATGCAGTAATACAACTCAACAACACCAGGAAGCCTCTAGGGTAATAGCCAGAAAAATGATAGTGAGGAAGAAGAAGAATGAAGCTTCAACACATATGTCATGGCGGGACTAAAGAGGACTCCCGAGCCTACATAAAACGCAGCATGGGCAACAAGTGATAGCGAGGAACTAACTAGGAAGCCCACGTAAAGGAAGGCTCTACCACCAAGTCATGATTAAATAATCGGCGAGTGAAATGGGTGTAATACTCATGACCTGAGGGGATCGGCCCTATGGCAAGTGATTAGAATGGAGGCTAGTATGAAAAATGCAACGGAAAGTGGATTCCCTAACCTATATGCCAGTGAATATCATATACCTACCATGACGGGTCAACAGTCATGGATCAAAAACCGGGAAAAATATCAAATTCGTCAAAATATACCTGAAAACATACCAATCTGGGCACTTCCAAGCATCCGGGTTATGCAGCTTAAGATAGATTGAAAAAATAAGCATAACAATTTTTTGTGAAAATTTTCAACTTTTTGGGCATAAATAGACAAGTTACCTCATATTTGGTTCATTGTTACATTGCTGATTTGGGAAAAAGTGCTCTGGAGAAAAAGCCTCTTTCGACAAAACAGGAGCAACCGACCGTCAAACTTCACCGAATTTGTTAGGTAAGCTCATAAACCATCCTTGTTATTCATTTTGTCCATTCATAAGTTAAAAATTAGGAATTTTCACCGTAGAATCATTTATCTAAAATCACGGGTTTGCACATACGCGGGTTGATAATGACCAAGTTGCGTATATACGCGACTGTGTACAAATAAAGTCGCGTATGCGCAACCCAAAATGACAAAATGCGTAGCTAATGAACGAATTATTGAATTTTTGCAGGATGACAATATCTTGGAGAGAGCGTGAACACAATGCTATTGACAATGAAGTCATGCAGGACCAAGTATCACTGAATATTCTCCGGAATTGTGGATTGCTCAAGTTTTTCAAAATGCCAAATATGAAGAGTAATGTTCGGTTGCTTGAAATGCTTGTGAACTATTAGGAACCGAAAGAAGACTGCTTCATCATAGATCAGATGCCCATACGCATCGAGGTGGAAGATATATATTTTATTACTGGACTCTCCCGGAGGGGGGAGCCAGTAGACTTGCATGGTAAGCCTTTGGGAGGGCTAACTGTGGAAGATTACGTCCACGTCTACTGCGTAGAGGGTTCCAAGAAAGTTTGAACTCAAATTTCTATCAAAGATTTAAGAGACTTGCACATGAAAATCCTCCTTTTTACCATTGGCAGGGTAGTGGGATCTGCCTCCCTACACCAGGCATCCAGGACTCAAATGAGTATAGCAGTGGAATGCTTAACTCATTTATATGATTGGTGCACAGCTCTACTAATGAGCATGAAGCAACAATTGAATTCTATCTAAAAAACAAAGACAAAACATTTTGGATATGGTACAATCTTGATGACATTCTTCTTCGAGAAGATTCCTGGGCTGAGACCCAAAGTGATCTCTTCTATCAGTAGCCCAAGAGATCCAAGAATTGCCCGATGGGCTGACTTGATGAAGAGATTGGGGGGAAGTGAAGTTTCCCGAACCACTTGGGATGATGAGTTCTTCCTTTGGTGGGGAGAAAAAATCATCGCTGTGGAAGACTATCCCTATGCCGGGATGGATTTCTAAGGCGATCCAGACCTTGTCCTTCCACTAGGCGCGGCATGGAGCACAGTCGGTAATTTTGCAATTTTTTGACTTATATCATTTTTTGGATTTTTTTTTTTAATATATATATGAAAAAATGTGGAAAACAAACATGTTTTTGATTGGATTCAAAATGACTTAGAATTTTAAAATGATCATGATACAGATATTAGACCAGTCTGACCTGAGGGTTACCCAAGACATAAGCATCGCAGAGGCGAGGCGCATACAGTAGATCCAGATAGAACCCTCCAGGCTATACAGAGGAACTTGGAGGGATTAACCCGCCAAGTACCTATGGCTGCAGTGGAAGATCTGCCTGAAGCCGTCCAGAGATGGGTGGTTGGGGTACCCAGTGACTGGGTACGGTTATTCCGCCGAGTTGCCACCGCGATCGTGTTCTATAGGAACACAACTTCTGGGCAGGGACCACAAGAGTATATAGATATGCTTTACCAGATGACTGTATATTTTTTGAGATTTGAACATGATCACGCATAAGCCCAAATTTTGTATGACTTATGGATCCAAATTTTTGTATAGTTTTTTGAAACACTCTGATGATATATATACGGCGATTTGATGTGATGTGACAAATGTATCTTAAATGTATGATGTTTTTGATGATTAAATTTTATTGTATGGAATGATTAATATGCCAATCAATTGCTTGACTAGCTAATGAGTCTGCCATCCAATTGTCAGCTCGAGGAATATGAATGAAAGTTAAAAATTGAAATGATCTTTGTAACAAACGTACCCTCAAGAACAACCGGAGTAAAAATGGATCTCGAACCCGATAAGTATTGTTAAACTGCGACACCACCAGCTGAGAGTCCAAGAAAACTACCAACGAATCAACACCCAAAGATATTGCGTCCGAGAGTAGATAAATAACTGCAGTGTATTCTGCTATATTATTGGAAGCAGGACCAATGCAGACCCCTCTTGATACTAACAGCTGACCGGATGGTGATGAAGCACCCAAGCCGCGGAAGCCAAGTTCCGGGTGTGTCTACTAGCACCATCGGCGAAACCAACATGACTCATGACATTCAACACGACCTGCCAAAGCAGATCAAAAACATCACCATCACATCAAAGATCGAAAAAACCAGATATGTACAAAGCAAAACTACTATATACAAAAGCAAAATGTCAGGCCGAAGCATAGGCATAATACTTTTTCAAATAGAGCCCATTTCTGGGCTCCGGCAACTCGTTCCCTTCAAAATCAACCAAGGTATATGCTCCTTTTTTAAGGACTTTTTTAACGATAAAGGGGCCATACCACATAGACTTAAAATTTCCTGCCCCCAGGGCATCTTTTTCTTGGGCATAGACCAAAACAAGGTCACCTTCCGAAAAAACCCTAGGCTTGACTACCTTATCATACTGAACTTTAACTAGGTTTTTATGTGCTTCATTCATCGTGGCAGCATCTCAACGCTGCTCATCGAGATGTTCCAGATGAAGGAGACGTTATTCAAGACTAGAAGTGTCAGGAAGAAGTTCAACAACTAACTTAAGGGAAGGAATCTCACATTCGATGGGAAATACGGATTCTAACCCATAAACTAATTGAAACGGAGTAAAGCCAGTTGCAGTGTTCACTGACATCCTGTATGCCAAAAGTGCAGGATATAGCATGATATGCCAGTTGGATTGAGCTTTATTAATCGTCCTTTGAAGAATCATCTTCAAGGATTTATTCATGGCTTCCACTTGCCCATTGGCTTGAGGATAATATGGGGAGGAATGCTCCTGTTGGAAACCTAATTTTAGAGCCAATTCAGCCATCATGCTATTCTAAAAATGACTGCCATGATCAGTGACAATCTCTCTAGGAATACCAAAACGAGCAATAACCTGGTTGAAAAGAAAAAGAGTTGCAGTCTCACCATCATTCCCAAAACTAGGCATAGCCTTGACCCACTTCGTAAAGTAGTCTACTGCTACAATAATGTACTTGTGACCTTTAGCCGAAGGTGGGTTACAAGTAGTATAATCAATACCCCACTTTGTAAAGGGACCGACAGTAATGACTGGAAAAAGCGGAGCTGGATGAGCGCGCATTTTTCGAGTATAAACTTGACACGGATGATACTTTTTGAGCGACTCCACACAGTCTTTGAAAATCGAAGGCCAAAAGTACCCAGCACGCAAGATTTTTTGGGCTGTAACTAGCCCAGATAAATGACCACCACAAGCTCCACTGTGGCAATCATTCATCACAGCCTCAGCTTCACCAAGAGTTAAGCAACGTCTCAGGATTGAATCAACCCCTCGACGGTATAAAGCATCACCAATGATCAAGTAATTCTTAGCCAAGTGATGCAACTTACGACGCCCATCTTTCGAAAAATTAGAGGGAAACTTTGTAGTCTGGAGATACACAATTATATCCCCATACCAAGGATCCTGTGGAGAAATAAGAAACAAATGTTCATCCGGGAAGGATTCATCAAAAAATATCTCATCCCCACAGGGCAACTCGGAGATCAATTCTGCGAAAACCAATGATTTCTTGGACTTGGCAGACATAAAATCAAGATCAAATTCCTGCAAAATCACAATCCATCTATTGTATTTGCCCCCAATCACTCGCCTACTGAGGACAAATTGAAATGGATTGGCTGCTGCCAAAACATAGGTTTTTCGTAGAAGAATGTAATGTCAGAGTTGCTGCACAACATGAACAACTTCTAAAGCTAACTTTTCTATCGGAGTGTACCAGATTTCAAGTCCTACCAAGCCTCGACTAAGATAGTATATAACATGCTCTGCAAGAGCATCATCCTCCTGAACCAGAACCATACCAATTGTAGATTTTGCTGCTGCAAGATACAAAAGGAAATCCCTGCTATAATCATGTAGACTCAATAAAGGAGCAGAGGTCAATGATTTTTTCAGAGCATCGAATGAGCGTTGAGCGAAGTCATCCCAAAAAAATGGAACTCCCTTCTTCAACAATCTCATAAATCCCTTGGTAACTTCAGCATAATTTACGATAAATCTCTGAAGAAAATTAACCTTTCCTTGTAGACTTTGAAGTTGACGAATAGAGGAGGGGGGAGGCAACCGAAGTATTCCCTCAACCTTGAAGGGATCTACCCTAATCCCTTCCCTAGACACAATAAATCCCAATAACCGACCAGACGTAACCATGAAAACGCACTAGTTCGGATTCAACCTAATCTTATAGAAACGCCATCGTTCGAATATTTGATGGAGGTGAGCAAGATGATCCATCCTCTTTCGAGAATGAGTAGCTAAATCATCCAAATATGCCTCGATAATCTATTTGATGTCATGGAAGGCATATGACATGGCCCGCTGAAACGTAGCCCCAGCATTTTTAAGACCAAAAGGCATTTTCTTGTAAGAAAACGTACCCCAAGGACAAATAAAGGCAGTCTTATATTGATCTTCAAGACGGATAGTAATCTGATTATATCCAGAGAAACCGTCCATGAAGGAAAAATTTTCATTACCGGCACACTCATCGATGATCTGATCTATAAATTGGTTGGGGTAATTATCTTTCGGACATGCTTTATTAAGGTCTCTGAAATCGATGCAAACTCGAATTGTTCCTTGCTTTTTATCTACGGGAACAGGATTTGAAACCCATTCAGTCAAAGGAACCAGATAAATAAATCCTACCTTAAGCAACTTCTCCACCTCAGCTTTGATAGTTGCAGCCTTCCTAGGATTAACCGGACGAATTTTTTGCCTCACCGGCTTAGCGTTTTCGTAAGTCTTGATCTCATGTTGGATAATAGATGGATCTATACCACGCATTTCCTCATAAGACCAAGCGAATACATCCCTATACTCTTTAAAGAGATCGGTATAAATCTGAATCTCTTCAGGGGAACATTCAGCTCCGATGAAGACATTCTCAATAACATTGGGATCCCTGGAAATGTTCACCGGGATAGTTGGAGAAATCACAACCATGTTCCCTTCAGCATATACATGTGTTGGTGCCAAAGGGTTCAGGACTGGGCGAACAGGACCAGGAGACTGAGGACTTGGAAAACTTGTTTCGACTTCGCTCAAATCAGGTAAAAAGTAAGACCGATGATGCAAATCATCCCACGGCCTATCTATACCAGTCATAGCTTCCAGGATGGCCTCTTCAGATGGAAGAGTGGTATCAAGGAAATCCTGGGCAGAAGAAGAACTAAGTGTCCAAGCTGGAGCCACATCTCCATCCAACTCTTCTGGTGAAAGAGGAGCTGGAATGGATTCTGCAGAGTCAACAATAGATTGATAAGAAATCTCAGCTGCAGACATCGGAAATGCCATTCCACCCACTTGACCTTCCGCTAATGTGGCGGTAGGGGAAGGTAAGGTCCAAGGGTCCGAAAAATAATGAGTTCTGAAGAACTCTCTTCGAAGAGGAGCCTTGGAGGATGAAATTGCATTTATATGAACCGTAGGAGGAGGAATATCAAAAGTACCCATCAAGGAAGAATACATTCCAACCCCTAAATTCTCAACAGGCGCCTTAGTATTATCCAATTTTGGAATAGTTGAGTCAGTAGATGCATTTGGGTCTACAGGAGGACAGTCCAGTTGGTCCACTGTAACAATCCTCCCTTCGTGAGGGAAACAAATAATCCGAAATAATGAAGATGCAATGGCATCCATCTCATAAATCCAGTTTCTCCCCAACAGAAGGTTGTAGTCCAAGCTTGCATCAACTATCTCAACCTCTATATTTACAGTTTTTCCCCCAACATAGATGGGCAAAGCTGGGACAATACCATGCGGTCTGTGAGAATGACCATCAAACGCAGTCAAAAGAGTAGCAGATGGAAAATTTGCGGGAGATCCAATTCCCTTCCAGCATGTGAGAGACATCACACATGTGGAAGCACCCTCATCAACGACCGTCCGAAAAATATTGCATTTCCTGTACGATGATTTAATATGAAAATCCATATGATGGGGGAGTCTCTTTTTAAAATTAGTCATATCGAAAGTAATCATAAGAGAGTTCTTTGGATCGACAGCCCCAAGAGCAGTGAGCAGAGCACTGCGCTGAGCCGGACAAGACTGGAGCACCTCTAAAGCCGACATGGCACAAGGACTCTGCGCCAGATCTTCCACAATAGAGTAGTTCTGGGCAGCCCTAGCATTTGGATTAATCGTCGTATGCTTGGTAGATGCTTTGGGCATCCGAGGTATAGGCTCAACAATAGGCCTCGTAATATGAAGCGGCTCAGTAGCATCGGGAGCACCCTTAGCTTTCGAAGACTCTTCTTCGCCATAATCACGGGATCTCGTAGCGACATCCACGTGAGCACTCATCATGTATATGTTTGATGGAATTTCCCCTTCCTGGGTGCCCCCAGAGGAAGCCCCAGAATTTTGATTCGCGCCAACAACTAGTTGTTGCCCTTGGGGAAAAGGGTTTGTCAACACAGCCTGGGAACTAGAAGAACCCTGCTGAGCTAACAAGCGCTGCGCATCCTGAATTTTAGGGCAAAGGTGTGTAAGATGGTCTCCAGCACACAGCTTGCATGGAAACTTCACTTTCTTTTTATCCTTTTGACCCTCACCAACATGCTCGTTGGTTTTATTTGCATTACCCTTCCCATTCTTTCCCTTTTTCTTATTATTTTTTCCCTTCTTCTTCCCTTTGGATTGTTGATTTCCTTTGGGATCGGAAGTTTGGACATCATTTATCGACAAAGATTGGGAAGGTGATGACTCAGCAGGAACAGCCTGACCAGAAGGAGCAGATTGCAAAGACAACTACTGCAATTGAGTAAGCAGGCTGGCTGCACCACTATTGATCGACCCAATAAGTCCATCACCATGAGGACCAGGCTTAGTTTTGGATAAAACTAATTTGGAGCGAGGAGCATTGGGAAAATATTTATGAAGGACCCCAGACTGAGAATATATCAATTCAAGCTGCTGGGCCCTAAAAATGGCCTGTTCCTCAGAAAATACCCCAGATAGGGATACATCTTTAGAAATGTCTGACTGCAGAGATTTCAGAAACCATTCCAAAAGGAATTCTCCTGGAATATGAGCTTTAATAAGCCTCTTCCTTCTCCGCCATTCCTGAATATGGTCAGAAATGTGGGTTGCGTCATCCTGCTTAAAATTAGCTAGGAGTTCAGTCCCAACATCATAACGGACGGGAAAATGGAAATGATTTAGAAATGTAATAGCCAGTTCTCCAAATGTAGTAAAACTGCCCCCAGTTAGCTCGATATACCATTTGGCAGCGTTTCCAGTTAATGTGCGTTGGAACAATCTCAACCTAATCAAATCGTCGATCAGGGAGTTAGACGAACACCATAAATGGAAGGTGGTGATGTGATCAGCCGTATCTTCTCCATTCTTGCCTTCAAACTTTGGAATGTCTGAAGGAAGTTTGGTGGGAACTGGAGGCCACCCTGGACTGTACCGGATCGGATCATTCGTCAATTTTGACAAATATGGCAAGTTTAACGTTGCCAGAAAAGGTAAACGAGGCGGAGCTTGAGGATTCCATCCTTGATGGGATGTATTCCCAAAATTTTGAAAAGAATACCCTAGATTTGATGAGGCATCAGGTTGCCAAAAATAACTCGTAGAAAAAGGAGAAGAACCTCCTCCCAACGCAGAGTTACCAAAAACCGGACCAGTTCCCCCCGCTGAAGTATGAAATGAAGAGGAAAGCCCCTGATAGGGGTTCCAGGCATTAGAAAGAGGAGAAAAGGTCTGATAAGCACTCGACGAAGGGAAATAAGTATTCCCTTGGTGACCAGCGTAAAACTGATTCCCTGCCCCCGCTGTAGTGAATACAGGGTTCCAACCTGTAAAAATGGTCAAATTATGACCTCTAGACCAAGGGTTGAAACTCTGAGTCTGAGAAGTGAACAGAAAGGACCCTAAAGAAGGATTAGAACTAGGAATATGCCCAGTTACGAAGGGGAACCCTTGAAAAGAAGCTGATCCACTAGCCATGGAAGACATGGGTGTAGATGCAGCTACAACAGCGGAAAAGGAAAAAGAAGGAACCCCACTAGTGGGAATTCCAAAACAAAAGGGACCAGATTGAGAAGCATGTGCTTGGGTGAAACCAGAGCCAAACACAGCAGTACTAGAAGAAATCGAAGATATAGCAATAGTGCCTCCTCCTTCAACAGAAGCAGGAGTCTGAATGCCTGCAGCACTCACAGCAGAAGCTGCATTCCCAGTCGTGGCCATCAAAAGGTATGAATAATACGGAGGATCTTCCGGTCTCTCTGACTCAGGTCTGATGTATTCAACAACGAATGGATAATCAGGAGGAAGAGGAGATGGAAGTGACTCAGAAGGCTGAGATACTTCCTCTACTTATACTTCTTCTTCCTGCAGGAATAAAACTCTCGAGGTGACCGGAACGCTCCTCTCGGAACCAGAACCGGAACCAACTACAAAACCTTCAGACCCTTGTGGAGGATCTCTCTCCACTGCGTCAGACGCCACAGGGTGATACTCACCTGCTAAATTACTCCTACGCCTTCTTGAAGAAGGCTCTGGACTCTCGGGAGATAACCCCCCGATTCTCCTCGATCGACGAGGTGCTTGATCAGCCACTTTAACAAATTTTAATTAGACTTAAAAAGTATAAAGCTAGGAAAGCTAGGAGAAAAGAGCACTCACTACAAGAAAAATCCCTGAGATACAATCAAGCAAACAACCTTCAGGTATTTCCGCTCCGGGTGATTAGGACCGGACACCAAAATACAGGAAAGCGAAATATAGGACCTCCCGAAAGTAGTCTGGGATAGTTACGGCCCAGGCCTACTAGCGAAGGTAATAGAAACAGTTACGCCGACCTCCTAACAATAGCCTTTGCCGGCACAAGTACCCAAGCTTCGCAAGGGCACCCCCCAGAAGTACTGCTGGAAGTGATACGACGTCTGCCTCAGGTACCACGGGTATTCCCCCCCGCAGTCACCTATGTGGAACCTAGGAATGGCAACTATGGGCACCAATCCGTGTCAGAAGCCGGGCGGAACGGTCTTGAGGTCAGATCCAGCAAATCGGAGAGGGGGTATCTCTCTTCTCGGCCTTCACTTCCCCTCGCGCTTGACTCTCTGGAGGAGAGCTTTCCCGGTCCACCTAACGGAGTTGGATTTCACTCAATTAATAAACTTCTATGTTTTAGTTTGAGCGGCCTTGGAGATTTAACTCTCCACTCACCTAATCCAAGGCCCTACAACCTAGCTAGTTGGTGTATGACACTTAATAAAAACTTGCTAGTTGTTTTTAAATTATAGCGCTTATTTTAATCGGTTGTTGTATTAAGTCAAAGGGATACGAAAATGAAACTCGTGGTGTTTTGTGACGCAGAAAATAAATTAATAAAAACCAAACTACATGAAAATGCAGTAATTTCCTTTCGATGAAAAGAAATTTCTACAAAGGTTCTATGAGACTAAAAAAAAAATTATTTTCAGATAACAAACTTCACACTCACAAAAACTATGAAAAATACTAAATGCTTAAGTGCACCTGATGCAAATGACTAAGAGCATGCAAATTCTAAGATGCAAAATCTACTAAAGCGGAGAGAAATTTCCCAAAGATCCTTAAATTTTATCTCTTTTTGATTGTCCACAAATCTAGTTCCCAAAATTAGAAACTCTTAGTATAAAGACACCAAAAATGCTTGAAACAAGAGGAAGAAACCAATGAAAATTCCTTTCCAAAATCAAGTCAAAAACCAAAGGGAAGAAATATCAACAAAGCTTCAAAAGATATAACAAAACGAAAACAAAAATGCAAAACAAAAGCAAACAACAAAACAAAATGTTTTTTGAGCTTTTGGATTTTATAAAAAGACGAGCTCGAAGAGACCAAGACAACTATCCAATCTCAAGCTAAACAACTCTGAATTTAAAGCAAAAACTCCAAAAATTCTCCAAATCTTATAAGGCTACTTAGCAGCAAGATTTATATGAGCAAAGGAAGACAAGAAACTCAGTAACTCAGCCCATAAGAATAGTACAACCTTGCAGCAAACAAAAACTTCAAAGAATCAAGAAAGACTCTTCAAAAATTGCAACAAGACCTAGTCAAATGAACTCAAGAAAACCAACCAAAAAATGGGCAAAAATTGAAGCACAAAGCAAGACACAAAGGTAGGAAAGAGTAAATGAGCAAAGGCTCTCTGTCCTGATGAAGCAGAACAGCGAAGAATCTCCAAGAAGAGATCTTGGTACTCAAACCAGAAATGCAAGCACTAAAAACAATTTTTGCCTAATAAGCCAGTTTTCAAGCAAACAAGAGAGAGAAAAGACCAATGACCACTTTCAACACAATCCAGAGGATACAAAGACACTGCAGGAACAGGTCTCCACAGGCAGACAAGACTAAAAAGCCAAGAAATCAAAAATTTCAAAATTTAACCAGGCATACGCTACTTGACAGTTTTGAAACAAGCGTGCATATGCGACTGTGTCAAAGGAAACCCGCATATACGCGACTTCCTTTGAAGCAAACTGCGTGTATACGCATCTGCGTGTAGACAAACTCGCGTATAGAAAGGTAAATAATGAAAAATAAAAAATATTAAGCCTGGATAAAGAACTAGGTCTTCAGTCTGACTGAGAAAAAGTTGATCAGACTGGAAATAATAGGTAGTTGAAACCACCCAACAGGGGAATCACAAAAATGCGATCCCCAGTGGAGTCAAAAAAATGCGATCCCCAGGGGAAAAACACCCTAGAGGTTTGTTGGGTCAAAACCTCCACAGATCAGGGCATGCTATTCAAAAGGACTCACACACAACCATACTTAAATGCTAAAAACTAGATAACAACGATAGTAGAACTCACCCGTAGTCCTATGTTCGATGTAGATCCCACGGGGTCCAAACCCCCAGCAACCCTTCTTCCTCTTCAACCTGAATCCTTCCACGATCTTCGAACAGACCGTCATCCGGGTCTGTCCCGCCCTTGCCTCGCTAAGATACTTTCAAGACTTGTGCACTGGAGATGGCATATAAATGGATGAACATCTCCAGGAAACAAGGGTTTCCTGTATAAATCTGGGAAAGTGCAGAAGGCACGGGAATTCAGACTTGAATTTGGATTCCAACAAAGTATAATATCTATAAAATTTCTCTCTCCCTTAGGCCATACACATGAGGGGCTTTTATACTCCCTCAAAGTAGTTTCAATCAGTTGGAAACAGTTGGCCACGTACTGGGGTGGTTGAACTACTGGAGTAACCATCAACCCAGCCCGAAAATAGGGAATTTTTATATATGTTTTAATGATTTTAATGGCATACGCGGAAAAGTACATGTGGACTCGCGTATACACGCGGAAAAGTCTGGGCATACCCGCGTATGGGATTTTTAACACTGTTTTTTATGAATTTTGTTCAATTCTGTGGGAATGGGTGCCCAAGGCCATAAAGACAATCATGAATCACATGAGGGTGAAAAATGATGCTATAACAAATTTCCATAAGTGTTATTATTCTCAAGGAATCATGAGAATGAGTTAGCCAATATGATCTTCTGAGGGAGAAAGCAGCTTATTTCACAAACAAAACCACTAATGGAATAATTTTATGTCATGACCTAATGGAATGATGAAACATTTATTCATAATGAGACACCTAATATGCACATGCAAATATGTTTTGATCCTTGGTGGAAGTATGCAAACACTGACACTAACACATGAAAATCAAGCTCCCTCTCAAGGGACAATTGCATGGCTTTCTCACACTTCACCATGATTGGAAGCTCTGTAGAAATCCCATCTACATCAAGCTTATAGAGATTCTTCACAAGAATCCCAATCTTCTTGGCTTGTCCTATTGCTTTGTGTCTAAGGAAAATTTTTCCTTCACTAAAAACAACATCATAGCCTCTATCCTCCAACATTGCAACTGAAACTAAATTTTTCTTCAATCCTGGTACATGCATTACATATTTTAATAAAAATGGTTTACCTGAATGCCTTTGGAAAGTAACTGTACCAATCCCGGTAGTGTTATACCTTCCATCGTCACCCATTTCAATATGCATCTGGAGGTCCTTCTCCTCCAAGCTACTGAAAATTTCTTTGTTTCCCGTCATGTGGAAAGATGCACCACTATCCAAGTACCACCCTGATCCCATTGCACTTGACACCATGTATGCGATCAATGAGAAGTCAAGCTCAAATTGTGAGGCCAAAGGCTCACCAGCTACAGATCATGAAGCCTTCTTGTTCTTCTTATTTTGTTGACAATTAGTGGCATAACATCCATGCTCGTGACAGTGAAAACACTTCACTCTAGACATGTTGTGTTCCTTGCCTTCTTCACCGGCCTCAGATTTGGAATGGAATTTTTTTCCTTTCCACTTCTTCACCTTGGTAGCTAAAGAAAAATCTTCTTCACCATAATTATTAGATGAAGATCCATCTCTGGTATTCTGCCTGAATTCTTCTTGCACCAAATCCGACCAAAGTCATTCCCAATCTGGCAGCTTCTCCCTCCCATTGAAAGAGCCCTAATAACTGTGCCAACTCTTGGGAAGTCTTAGAAGAGCTAGGCTCACCAAATCATCATCACCGATAGTAATTCCTACACTCCCAAGCTCATCCCGAGACAAACTTTTTTAAGTATACTGAAATAGTGTCGATTTTCTCCATTTTGATCTTCCTGAGTTTATTTTTCAATTTCAATTTCCCTTGATCAATTTTGCTATGAAATAGATTTGTCAAATCTTTCCACATTGCATATGGTGTCGCTTTGCGATGGAGACTTGAGAAAAAGTGGTCTCATACTCCCTCCAATAAGATCCTCCTCACCCTTGCAACTTTATTTTTCCATGCATCAAGATTTGCAGCATCTGTCACAACAGGTTTGGGAACATCATTGTCAATGAATTCCTTCAATCCATTGTCCTCAAGTACTGCCTCCATCCTTTCTTTCAAAGAAATATAGTGTTACACTAAAATTTGTCACCATGAAATTTTAGTACTCCCTTGAAAGCCTACAATATCAAAGTTCCCAAAATCAAGCCTGAAACTAAGAGAAAAGCTCATAAAAGCCCTAAAACTCTGGTACCGCACTTTCTCCTAGTTTTGCCTGCAGTCCCACACTTTTTGGCTATAAATCATGCGTAGCCAAGTGCACTTTCTTCTTGTTAAAAGTGCAGACCCCTGTAAAAGGTTAGAAAAGGTGCAAGTAAAATCTAGAAGCTCGGTTAAAGTCATTTTTAGAAGCTTCTAGAAACATTCCTAAGGTGGAAAGTATGCTCCTTTCATGCTCATGCATCCCATCCAATAAGGAGCTAACCCCTTGATGTAAGGAACTCATCCCTTTGAAGGAGGATTATATCCCTTCTTGTATGGAGCTGTAACCTCCTCTTCTCCACTATAAAAAGAGGCATAGGGCAGCCTCAAGGGGTTACCAATTGATGAGTTGAAGTTTTGGTATTGTTGGAGGCGAAGTGCTGTTGAAACTTAGACCCTTTTAGCTGAGATTTCATGTGGGAAGGATTACATACCTGTATGTATCTCAGTTGGAAGAGTGCAAGGCTGATATGAGTAAAGGAAATGCCTGCTCCGGACCCCAGGAAGACCTGTACAACATCAAGGAGGACACGGTTGTAAGGCTCTTCTTATTTAAGTTAATACAAATAAATCCATTTTTCTCAATAAGCTGTCAATTGATTGTTTATTTTATGGATTCCTTGATCACCATAATGGATATGATTTATGAATATATGTTATGCAAGTGCTATTTGATGTTTGTTTGTTTGTGATTTCAGATCTACAAAGATAAATCTTTCGGGCGACTGAAGACTACTACTACAAACAATCATTGGATCAAAGGTAAGATCGTTAAACCTTTATAGAATTTAATTATGAATCACAATATATCTAGAGAAAGATAGTTTCATTTGTCCATTTGTTGCTAGCTGTCCGTAGGACACTTGGGAGGTTTGTCTTGTCCACAAGAACGACTTATCTGTTCAAAAAAATGGCAACTCCACTAGGGAAGAATTTGAGCTTTGATTTCTTTTACTTTTGATTTATGAACTTATGTTTCCTAACTTTAATTGATTTATATTGGCTTGGGTAGTTAATCTCTGTAGAATCCCTGAGAAATCTTTGATGATTTTTTGTTTTTTCTCTTGTTTTCTTGTGTCCGCTTTTTTTCTTTTGAGACAATGCGGGCAGTTCCGTACTTTTCCTGTACCCATAGTGCGGGACCGCACTAGATTGCACTAAATCCAACAGACCCTATCAAAAATTTTAAAAATCTTAAAATATTCTTTTCTGGATTAGTTTTTTAGGTTCTCAGTGATTACTCAGGCCTGTATCTTCTATCACAAAGCCTTGGTTAAGATTTTGTTTCAGCATTTTATTTTTGATTGATTTTCTGAAAGATTTGCATGTTATAATAATTTTTGCTTTGTCTTACATCCCGCTCAAAGATTAGAAACCTTGGTATGCCTTTAGATCACTGGTATTCTCTTGTTTTCTTGATGAGTCTGACATCATAGAAAAAATTGTTTTATGAGTTCTAGATCGTATTTTTCTCATTTTCAAATCGTTAAAGCTTTTGTTAATAAGTTTGGAATTTCACTTAAAACGAAAATTGGATGTCTTTTCGAGTTCTTTCTGATTCAAGCAAAGAATTTCTTAGTTAGATCACAAGCTAAGTAAGACATCCTTAAAATATTTGAAGTTTTAATTTAGATTTAGTCTTAGAATTGTTCGATCTCAAAATAGTGTTTTTAGCTTTCAGTGCTTTTCTAGAAATTGTAGTGTCTTTTGAAGAAAAACTTAGTTTGCAGTTTCGATCTTGAACAAAAGGGATTTTTATTGAGCATAGATCATTTTGACTTCTCATTGAAATTAGATTTATTTTCATATATTATTGTTTGAAGGAAAGATTTGTTTTTAAAAGATTGCATTTCTCAACTCTTCCTTTAGCTAGAATTCATTGAAAGAAAACGAATTGTTTCTCATTATAGATGCATTTTTAGTATGATTTGAGTCAGGTCATTTCATGTCATTAGTTTCACTTTCGCACCTATTGTCTTAAGAAACAGCCTTATAAAATCAATGCTTAAATTAAAAGTAACCGAGTAACTTTTATATTTCTAGGGCTCTTTTCACCAATATAGCTTAGGCTAGTGTCTTGGAGTAGGGAGTTAAAAGAAAAAAAGTAGTGTCTTGTTTGTTTTTACTGGGAAGCTCCTATTAAAGGATTCAAGCACGAGGTCATATCTGAACCAGTGAGATAATCAATTCTATCTCATTGGGAACGATAGAAGATTTGCGCGTATTAACAATGGTAAACCTCTGATAGACCATTGTCGAGGAGCCTGGGGTCACTTGTCGGTATACCTTGGATTATGTCAAGGAGCCTTCAAGGGGATTGAGCTTTTTTACTCTACCCTTGCATGTATGTCGAACTGTAGACTGTTCCCCTAGGTATATTAGTTCCTGTTGGTAACCATAGTGACCATAATCTTACGGTTTTTTCCTAAGGTGACAGTGGTGGAAAGGTCCCACTTTACCTGGAGCAGACGTCGACTAGACTCACTTGGACTCTCTGAAGGATTATCTTCACTCAAGATGTTTTAAGTGGAGAGACTTCCACCGGTCTGTTTCATTAAGCAGTTTGTCGGGGTAACTGTTCCAACCGCCCTTTCTGCATTAAATACTACGACGTTGGATTTCATCGCCAACTAGTGTTTTTAGTGTGGGAAGTTATTGTTTGTGTGTGGTTTGATCTCCTAGATTTTTTAAGCGTGTGATTAATTCTTTTTTTTCCTTAGTGACTCTAGGAGTTTTCATTGAAATTTTCATTTGATTGTGTGTGATTAATAAGTTTTAATCGTGGCTGAATTACCGAGACAATCGCGCAGACTTCAGGGGAAGCCTTCTAAATATACACCAAGCCAACTTGAAGGGTTGCGAGCTCTAGTATCGCCTACTGACAGTAGAATTAGATCAATAGAAGCAGGAGAGTCATCCATATTTGTTCATCCCGATTATCAACTACAAACAATAGAGCATATTCAAGAACCAATTTCAGTTTCCAAGCTTACTGGTAGTATTTCTCCTTCCAGTGAATTCACTGAAGAACCTGAAATTTTTGAACCTGACACTGAACCTGCTGTTTTGGAACCATCTTCAGGATTTGTTACTCCAACTTCTAGTGATCCTGGTTCACCTAGGGTTTGACATATTATTACTGAAAATCTTCCTTTTGACCTCATTTCCATTGAAGAACTTGTCAGTCCAAATGAAGAAGTAACTCTTCCTGAAAACCAACAGAATTTGAATCTTAGGGAGCATGAATCTATATTCTACAGTCCTTTTAGAAGTGATGCTTGGTATTTGTCATTGAAATATTTTTTAGAAAACCCGGGTCTTAGTTTTTCACCACCCCGAATTCCTTTTCATCCTACACCAAGGGGTCATTATCCTTCATCAATCATGTCAAGTGAGCCATATATGTTTTCCCAATCACCGGAAAATTTTTTATATGGTGGTCCTTCTGTTCCTTCAGGGTACCAGTCACTTTCTGGTACTTTCTCAGGAGAAACTCCTCGACCAATTGAACAATTTTTATCAACTGGTACGAATGAAACTAAAACTGAAACATCGAACGCAGAGAAAATTTTTATGATGTCTGGTAATATTCCAAATCCTCAACCTCAAGGTAGTCAGTTACCGCCTAGGGGGCAACCTCAAGGTAGTTAGTTACCACCTAGGGAGCAACCTCAAGGTAGTTAGTTACCGCCTGGGGGGCAGCCTCAAGGTAATTTTCTACGGAGACAAACTGTAGGACAGTATTATTTACCTGGAGAAAAACCTCAAGGACAGTACATACCTCAAGGTTATCAACCTCAAGGACAGTACATACCCCAAGGTCAACCCCACACTCAGTATATTCCTCAGGGTCCTTATCAACCCCAGATTCAGTACGTGCATCAGGGTTATGATCAACCTCAAGGTCAGTACCCAACTCAATGTTTCCAACCGCCTTCTGGTCAATCATTTTTACAAGGAGCTGGAAATTTACCACTTAATTATCAACCCTACATTCAACCAAGCTATGGTCCTTCATATGTACAACCTTCTACGGGTCAATACCTCGGAATGAACATGGTGTGGAATCCATCGCAAGTTCAACAGACTATGCAACCTAATGTGCAGTTACCTAATCAACTTGGACAACCTTTAGTTTCTGGTCCAACCCAGCAACCTGTTCAGCCTACTGTTCAAATCCCTGCACCTAGTTCTATTCAGCAGCCTGGGCCTAGTACACCTCAAACTCCACCTCAAACTGTTGCAACCACTACAACCTTTGTTCAACCTACAACACCTGTTTCTGGAGTTTCTATAGCTCTGGTTTCTTCTATCCCTACATCAGTGCAAATTCCTCAAGCCTCTGTACCACAGTCGGGACCTACGAGTCAGACTATGGCCCAGATGCCTACGAGACAAGCTGGTACAAGTACGATTGTCTCTAGTCAACCTCAGTTTACTTATCAACCGTACTAGGGACAGTATCAAATTGTTCAAGCTACACAAAATCCAGCGTATCAGTATCAACCGTACCCTGGGCATACTTATCAAATACCTCAACAACCCCAGTATGGTCTGGTTAATCCTGGTTACCCAGGAGGTTACATGATTCAAAATGCACATCCAATTCCAGGATATCTTGGCTATCCTCTTGGCACTGGTTTGATCACTCAATTTTATCAAGACCCTAGCCATCGGTTACCATTCATTACAAATTTAGATTTGTTGAATCTGTCACGCCTTATGAACGATCCCATTTTTTATCTTCCATATTGGTCGCCGATGCCTAACAAGTTTCCCAGTGATATTCCAAAATTCGAAGGTAATTCAGGAGAAGAACCATCTAATCACGTTATGACTTATCACCTCTGGAGCGCATCCAATTCGCTAGTCGATGACTCTATTCGATTACATATTTTTCAGAGAACTCTCATTGGTCCAGCTCCCAAATGGTACATTGAGTTACCATGCGGCTCTTTTAATAATTTTAACGCGTTAGCTACAGCTTTCTTAACTCATTTTCAGTTGCCTGTCAGATACGAAAATGGCACAGAATTACTGACTTCATTAAAGTAGCGTACGTCTACGTACATATCTGATCACATTCATGAATGGAGACGTAGAAGGCATTTAGTGAAAGTTTTTATTCCTGATCAAATTTTGGCTAAATGGTTTATTAAATCGTTATTGCCCAAAATTACTAAAGATGTAGCCAAAGGAGGCGTTGTTACGGAAGAGCAAGTTATTGCTCAGGCTCAGTGTCTTGACCTTGTCTATACTCAGTCAGGTAGTCTGTATGATAAAATCCTTGAGTTACCAAGAACTGGTCAGTTAACTGCAACTCCTCCTGGCTCTCATGCCTCTGATGGTGTAATTGGTTCTGTTAGTACTGGTAAGAGTAAGAAGAAGTCCTCCAAGACTACTTCTCCTATTATCACTTTACCCGATTCACCCAAAGGAGATTCTTCCCTAGAAACTTCTGCTGATATCCATGTTATAGAGACATCTACGGCCAAATATAAAAATGGCAGTAAGAATAAAGGTAAGAATAAAAAGAAGAAATCTTCAAAAGATAAAACTGATACAACTGAACCAAATGATGAAAAACGCAAACCTTGATATCCTTGTCTCATCTGTGACCAGGATCATTTTAAAAAAGAGTGCCCGCATAGAGCCGAGGTAGAAAAATTCGTTAAGGGTTTTCCTATACCTGTTGTCTTGAAGGATCCTTTTCCCACTCAAGATAGTAACATGGTTGGATCTTCCTCCAATCCAGTTGAGGATATTTTCATGGCTGCGATGCGATCGCAAGATTACTGTAGTAGAAATACTGGTAAAGACGTAGAAACATCCAATTCTGTATCGACTACATCTCCCTCAGTTTTTGATCCATTACAGATCGAGAAAAAAAATCCTGACTTAGTGATTAAACCGCCTGCAAAAGGTGTACTTCGTAAATCAGCTTTTAATCCACATGTGAGAGTTGCTCAGAATTACAATATTGTTGAAGATTTGGAAATTTCCCCTTCAGCAATGTCGGCTTTGGAAGTATTGCAATCACGCCCATCCCAAAGAAAAATACTTGTGTCTGCCTTAGGAGCCATAGATCTCCAGGATTCGAACCTCATGATCTTCGATTTAGAAAATTTTATGCAGCATCTGCCTCATCAAATGGCTTTTCAAATTCCGGTAATAGTAAAAAACAAGCGTATCTTTCATACTGTTGTTAATGAAGGGGCTTCTACGTGTATAGTGTCGATAAAATGTTGGAAATCACTTGGTTCTCCAACAATCAACCAATCACCAACTATTCTCAAAGCGTTTGATGGAAGAGGTTTTCATCCATATGGTATTTTACTAGATCTACCAATAGAGGTTGAAGGCAAAGTGGTTAATCTAGATGTGGAAGTGGTTGATGCCCCTCTGGATTATAACATTCTCCTGGGTCGCAGTTGGTCTTATGCTATGACTGCTATTGTATCATCGATCTTTTGTCTCATCATGTTTCCTCATAAAATAAAGATCGTTAAGATATATCAGCTCTCATATTATTCATCTGACCCAGCCTCTACTAATAGTATCCAACATATCGGAAAATCGACTATCCCTTATAAGGATGTCGAAGTAGGTTTGATTAAAGATTCAGCTTTACTGGGAACTTTTTCCCTGCCTCCTCCTAACGTACAAACTCCTATTGCTAATATCAATATGATTACATCGAGTACTATTTCCTTTGATGATCCTTGGATAGTACCTTTATAATCATAATTGGATTCTTTCGAGGGCTCGATGCCTTTGAGTCCTTTTGAGCTAGCATATCAGCAAATATAGTCATTTTCTAATACCCCTTCAACCGAATCTTATCTAGTGAATGTGATCAATCAGGAGTCATTTTCAATATCGATTTTAGCTTCAACACTAATTCCGAATCCTGCTCAACAAGTTTTCCATACTGATGAACATATTCGTGAATTCTTGTCGGTAGATGAATCACCATGGGAAGATCTACACCATAGGTCTTCATTTTTACCTGATCTCGATCATTTTGAAAATGATTTTTCCTCCATTTTTACCATTGATTACGTCAAAGAACCTCAGAATCCTATCTCACATGTTGATTTTGAATTGAATTTAGAAAATATTTCTACAACAGTTCCTCTTGACATTTCAGTAAAACCTGGAATTTTTGAAAACATTCACATAGGTGCTTCTTGTACGCCTGAAGAAATTTAAGCATATAAGGCCCTGTTTCAAGAATTCCGCGACATATTTGCCTGGTCATATGAAGAAATGCCAGGAATCGATCCATCAATCGTTGTACATGAAATTAAGACATACTCGGATGCCAAACCAGTCAGACAGAAATTACATCAGATTCATCCGAGAAAAGCTACTGCTATCAAAGTAGAAGTTGAAAAATTACTTCGTGCAAGTTTTATTTATCCAATCCCGTTAACAGACTGGGTATCTAATATTGTTCTGGTCAATAAAAAACAAGGAACAATAAGAGTATGTATCGACTATAGGGATATAAATCGAGCTTGTCCTAAAGACAACTATCCAACCCCTTACATCGATCAAATTATCGACGATTGTGCTGGAAGTGAAATTTTCTCATTCATGGATGGATTTTCCGGCTACAATAAAATAAACATACTCCCTGCAGATCAACCTAAAACAGCCTTCATTTGTCCATGGGGAAATTTTTCTTATCGCAAATTACCTTTTGGCCTTAAGAACGCTGGCACCACTTTTCAAAGGGCCATGTCTTATGCATTTCACGACATTAAGCATATTTTTCAACCCTATCTCGATGATTTTCCTGCTCATTCTTCACGTAGAGCAGATCATATTACTCATTTACGAGCAATCTTTATATGATGTAGGCACTACAAGATTCATTTGAATCCTCACAAATGTGTTTTCTGCGTAGAATCCGGATGATTATTGGGATTTATTGTCTCAAAGGCAGGCATTCGTGTCGACCCATCGAAGGTTGAGGCAATCATCAATTTACCTCCTCCTTCTACTCTTCACCAACTCCAAAGTTTGCAAGGGAAAGAAAACTTTTTACGCTAATTCATTCCTAACTACGTCGAGTTAACAAAAGGTTTCACTAGGTTGTTGAAACAAAACATTCCATTCTTTTGGGACGAGGTCGCTGAAAAACATTTTGATGCTTTGAAAAACGTGTTGACCCATGCACCATTACTGCATCCTTCCAACTAAAACCAAGATTACTTTTTGTACCTCGCCGCTTCTGATTCCACGATAGGGATGGTTTTAGTTCAGGAAGATGAATTCCATAGTGAACATGCGATTTACAATCTTAGTTGAAATTTGCATCCGACTAAGATCAAATACTCACATGTGGAGAAATTGGCCTTGGCAACTGTTCAAGCTTTCCAATGTTTTCGTCACTACATACTTTTACGCAAAACGATAGTGATCTCTGATTGCAACCCTATGATGTACATCTTGACCAAACAATTGCTAGGGGGAAAATACTCCAAATGGATTGTTATCCTACAGGAGTTTGATTTGGAGTTTGAAAAGTCCAAATCTAAGAAATCATTAATATTTTCTGAACTTATGTGTGATTTCCCACGTACTGATACAGAAACTGTGGCAGAACAACCAATCGCGGATGAATCCTTGTTTCTTAGTAGTACCATTGATCCATGGTATGGAGATATTATCATATATCTTCAAACCCAATCTTTTCAGCCTGAGATTTCATGGTCACAACGACGAAAAATTCATTTCCAGTCTCAACAATATAACATTGTTAGTGACACACTTTACTGTTGTGGAGCGAATTCGGTTTTTTGACATTGTCTAACTCATGACAAAGCCGAGAAGGTTTTAAATGACTGTCACTCTGGAGCATGTGGCGGTCATATGTCTGGGTACACCACAGCCCAAAATATATTGCGTGTAGGGTATTTCTGGTCGTCTATGTTTAAATATTGTATTCACGCGGTCTGAAAATGTCATAATTGTCAAATCTTCGATCGAAAAATGCATGCACCACCTGCTCCTCTTCACCCCATAATTGTTGTCGGTCCTTTTGCAAAATGGGGCATCAATTTCATTACATGTAACCCTCACTCGGCCGGGGGGCATGGGTACATTATTCTAGCAGTAGACTATTTTACCAAATGGGCCAAGGCGATGCCTGCATTTGCGGCAGATGGAAAAATTGCAGCTACTTTCGTATTCAATCATGTGATTCCTCGTTTCGGTGTACCCCAAGTGACAAGTTTTACTCCTTTTCAACTGGTCTACAGTTTAGAAATAGCATTACCCATTGAATACGAGATACCGTCACTCCAACTAACCATAGAGTTATTACCAGACACTTCTGAAGAGGAGAAACATTTTTTATACTTGGCTCAATTAGATGAGAATCGAAAAGAATGAAAGCTCAGTATGATAGAAGTGTTACCCCTCGTAATTTTTCAGAAGGAGACCTAGTTTTGATTTATGATCAAACCAACGATAAACTAGGGGCTAGGAAATTTGAACCCATGTGGCATGGTTCTTATATTGTCAAGCGACAGCTTGAAAAAGGGGCCTATGAATTGATTGATTTTGATGGGGTCGCTCTGGGTAAACCCAGAAATGGACTTTATCTGAAGAGATATTACGCTTGAATTCGTGTGGAGATCTTCTCTGTATATTAGTTACTTTTTAGCTGGTGTGCTATAGATTAGAAACGTGTGCCTAGCGTAAGTGTGCTCTTACTATTATATCCGCTTATCTAGATACTTTTGATATCGTATATGTCGACGTCCTTTCAAACGTATATTGATTTTGCTAATGGCACTTGTCGTAGTACACGGAACATCTCTTCCGCAGCTTGGGTTATTTACTCACCCACTGACGAGTTAGTATCGATGCATGGGGTAAGTCTCAGTCAAAATAAGAACAATATTGCCGAATATAGTGCAGTTATTGAATTATTATCGAAATCCATTTCATTTGGAATTTAGAGTTTGATCATTAAGTTAGATTCTGAACTCGTTGTATTATAGTTAAATTGAGTATATGCCATTAGAAATGTAGTATTATTAAGATTATTTTTAAGGGTTCATCTCTTGGAACGAGATTTCCATTATATTGAATATCAACACATTTCAAGAAATTTAAATACATTAGCAGATGCAATTTCTTCTAATGTTATAAATAGACATTTGCGATAACAAAGTAACAAATCAACATTTCATAACATGATTGAACAGGTAAACTGAAATAATAGTATATCATAGTATAAATATAGTGTTCAAAAAATATACATCGTCTTCGATCATAGGCTCAAAACGCCTTATGATCGGAAAAAAGTGATACAAAAATGAGTCTACAAGTCAATCAGCCACTATCTGTGGTGATGATCACGATAACACCACCGCTCGTGCCACCTTAGTCGAAAACCTCCTGAATGGACCAGGAACACCTATGACATATCTCTGTAGAAGGAGAAGGATATATCTATAGTGAGCCACTCCAGATGGTGCTCTAAGTCAGTCAAGATCTCTGTAGTCTGATCCTGTGGGGGTGGTGCTACTACTGCTGCATCCCTTTGCCTCCGGTCAAAGGGGTGGAGAATGACTGGTCGAGTTGGACCCACATCTGCATTTGAAAATTTTTGTTATCTGTTTTGGACAATTAAAAAAACAAAATAAAAATTAAAAATTAGAATATGTCAAAAAATATTTTTTACCTAACTCGTCCCACTAAGCTCCTGGAGGAAGGGGTATCTCCCGGTCGCCATGAAAATCCTCTATAACAAAAATTTTGTGTTCTAGCCAGCGAAAATATGTAGAGGGAAATCACACAATCTCCCCACCCTCACTGTGGCGGGCCATCGAAGCAACCCAACGAACCATCCTAGGCTCTCAAGGCTAACCAGCATCGACAGGAATGTGTTGTGGGGCTAACATGAGGATCCTCTCTAGAGAAAAGGTGACTACAATGGACCCATATCCAAAGTTTTTTAGCTTCCCATTCCTTGCTCTGGTAAGTTGACCTTTCACATTTTCCAACACTGCCTCGCACCAGTTGTATATGGTGCCTCGAAAGCAATCTACTGCTATGCGCATCTGAGAACTAGTGGCTACATGCAAAGCTGCACTTCCGCACAGCTTGACAACAGTAAAAGCGATCACTTTCAGCTCTGGATGGATGATAGTTTTTATGTCAATCTGTTTGTCCCAGGGATTGCCCTCATCGTTGCAGAACTCTAATTGTAGGCTGGCGACACACTGGCCACCTGGCCTAGCCCTAAATAGAGATAATGGTTCGCCTCTCCTGGACAAACCAGTCAAAAAATAGATGTCTTCCAGCGTAATCTCAAGCCGGTGACCTCCGATCACAAAACACTAGTCCTGGACATCCCATTTACTTACCAGCCAAGTAAGAAGATCCACTTGAGCTCTCATGCCACTGATAGCCCAAAATTTGTAAAGCCTGCATGTTCTTAAAGCTTGCAAAGTAGGTTAATGATTTATCGTTGCTTCATCTACCTCTTCATGCTCCCGTTCTCACCAAATAAGCATTGTAGATATCCTACAACAAGTAAAATGAAGGATTAGAATCATTTTCAAGCAAAAAATTTGGGTGATTTAGGAAGAAAATATGTTTTTTAATTTTCCACAGCGCCTCCGCACTTTACGCTCAAGGACAGTGCGTAGATACGCACGGGCCCTGTGTTAAAAGTGCGAGGCCCTGCCATTTTTCTTTGTAGAAAAATTTCGGGGTCCGCAAGTACCTAATGCATTAGGTGCAGACCTCTGAGGGTGAATTTTTCGGCATATTTTCCTCCCAAAAATGAAATTCTAACCCAAAATTAAAAAATTGAACGGATAAAATGCAAGATAAGGAGGTTGTGGATTACCTGAAATAGATGGTTTTTGAATTCGACGGTCGGTTTGCCCAGAATATTCTCCGAAACTTTTTTTCCCAAAGCTCTAAAAATTTCACTCCAATTTCAAATGGTAAAAATGAACTTGAAAACTCCTTTTTATAAGTTTTTTCGAATAGATGGATTTTAAATTTGTTTATTTTTCACTTTAAATATCAATTTTTCAAAATATTTTTATTATTGAAACAAGTATGTTTAATTTTTTGAGTTTTTGTGCAGAATAATGGATTTTTCAGGCAAAATGGTCATTTTTGACGAAGAGTAAACTTTTATCACTTTTTCAGGCTCTTTAAATTTTACGAAAAGGCGAAACTATGGAGTCCTCTTTTAAGCCCTTTTCAGACTCTCTAAAAATGAAAAGATCGCCAAGTATTTGACTATTCAAACTCGTTAAAGTAAATGAATGGTCGTCTCTTTAGTATAAGTTTACCCCTTTTCCGGACTGAAATGGAATATTTACCAAAAATGTATACGTTGACTAATCATGGTCAATAGAGTTCTCTCTTGCATTATTTTATCCTTTTTCAGGCCTGAGAGACTCAATTTAAGAAAAAGAACACCCATGGAATTTTCTTAAGTTTTTCTTCTAACTCCCTAAAAATGAAAAACATCGAGTTTCTCCTATACTGGACTCGTTAAAATTTAACAATAAAGGACCTGTCGATTACAAACAGGAACGGACCACTCCTTCTTAAGGTTCGATTTTAAACTAAGTTGGACTCATCCGAAGGATGATCTTATAAACAAGCAAATTTTATCCTCCTCAAGCTTGTCAAAAATAAAGAGGTACTTGCCAGAAATGGTGGGGGAAAAGAGAGAAAAATAGATTTATTTGTTACACTTTGATTTGTAAAAGCATTACACCACTCTTGAACACGACACTTTTTTTCGCACTTCTACCTAGGTTGGGAAATCCTTTGCCTATCAGTTAATCAAACCACATTGAAACTCTTCAGCCTGTTTCTGGGTATTAGCTTAGGGAAACTGTCACCAAACCATCTGCAGTGTCGTTATGTGTTCAAGAGGACAGTCAAACAAACCATTCATCTACAAACACTTGTCTCCATTCGCGTTGACCATCCCTGAGTCAGTCCTTGAAAAAAAATTCTTCAAAACTTGATCTATGATTTCATGTCATGAGCTTGCTTACGACGGATCACTTTCTATCGACAACAGCACATCATATAGGAAGTTGATCTAGAATCCGTCAGTACCTTGGAATCTGCATGCCTTAATGGCAGGTTTCTCGCCTTCGACAACGGGTTACATCATTGACCTTCGATCGAACGATTCCGTGAATTGTTCGACTTTAGATCACATATTCGCATTTCGTCAATTTTACTGAGTACTTTGAGAGCCATTTTCATTATTGGTGGTTTCTCTCACACTTGTTAACAATTCACATCATTGACTAGTAATCAAGTGGTTTCTACCATGTTCGACTTCAACACATTTAATCGCATGGATAGAATCGTACTAGTTCGGGAAGCAAAAGTCAAGACCTTGGATCTAGTTTCCACCATCCAGGCTGCAAGGGGTTTTATTATTCATTATGCAGTAGATGATTCATTACAGATGGTTGCGTCCATGCTGTGTCTACATGATTGATGTGATATTAAAATCATATCTGTATCAGAACAAGTTTAGTTAGTTTTTTATCTGAGTATGGGAATTCCTACCTCAGTGATGATATATGTGTGTGTGTGTGTGTGTGTGTGTGTTTGTGTGTGTATGTTTCATTTAATGTTTTTACAGGGTTCCGACTGGGGTTTCCACAGGCTGATCCTTGAAATGATAAAGCACATCACTCTTCGAATATTCTCAGAATTCGTACTTTAGGGGGGAATTTGTTACACTAAAATTTGTCACCATGAAATTTTAGTACTCCCTTGAAAGCCTACAATATCAAAGTTCCCAAAATCAAGCCTTGAAACTAAGATAAAAGCTCATAAAAGCCTTAAAACTCTGGCACTGCACTTTCTCCTAGTTTTGCCTGCGGTCTCACACTTTTTGGCTATAAATCATGCATAGCCAAGCGCACTTTCTGATTGTTAAAAGTGTGGCCCCTGTAAAATATTAGAAAAGGCACAAGTAAAATCTAGAAGCTCAGTTAAAGTCATTTTTAGAAGCTTCTAGAAACATTCATGCGGTGGAAATTACGCTCCTTTCATGTTCATGCATCCCATCCAATAAGGAGCTAACCCCTTGATGTAAGGAACTAATCCCTTTGAAGGAAGATTATATCCCTTCTTGTATGGAGTTGTAACCTCCTCTTCTCCACTATAAAAAGAGGCATATGGTAGCCTCAAGGGGTTACCAATTGATGAGTTGAAGTTTTTGTATTGTTGGAGGTGAAGTGCTGTTGAAAATTAGAACCTTTTAGCTGAGATTTCATGTGGGAAGGATTACATACCTGTACATATCTCGGTTGGAAGAGTGCAAGGCTGATCTGAGTAAAGGAAATGCCTGCTCCAGACCCTAGGAAGACCTGTACAACATCAAGGTGGACACAGTTGTAATGCTCTTCTTATTTAAGTTAATACAAATAAATCTGTTTTTCTCAATAAGCTGTCAATTGATTGTTTATTTTATGGATTCCTTGATCACCATAATGGATATGATTTATGAATATATGCTATGCAGGTGCTATTTTATGTTTGTTTGTTTTTGATTGCAGATCTACAAAGATAACTCTTTTAGGCGACTGAAGACTACTACTACAAACAAGCGTTGGATCAAAGGTAAGATCGTTAAACCTTTATAGCATTTAATTATGAATCACAATATATCTAGAGAAAGATAGTTTTGTTTTTCCATTTGTTGCTAGCTGTCCGTACGACACTTGGGAGGTCTGTCTTGTCCACAAGAACGACTTATCCATCCAACATATAGTTATATCTTCCCTCAAGTTCATACTCCAATCTCAAGCCATTGAAAACCATTTCGATCTTGAATCACCTGTAGCACCAAGAAAGTCTTCTGCAACTTCAAATTCTATTCAATCACAAACTCAGCTTCTCCTCCACTATTGTGATTTCCTGTGCTTTGATACCATGTAGAAATTATAAAAAACATATTTATATCATGGATTCAATCTGATCTAACAATGTACTAAAGCTAGATACTGAATCTCTTCTATAAATCAATTGCAGAAATTTAAACACAATCGCCAATCACATGAAGCAAAAAAGAATCAATCAAACCACAACACAAATAATTTCCTAGGGGAATCTTGCTGCTCAAAACCCCTCTATCTTATATTGTATCTTCCACAAGGAATCATGAAACAATTACAATGCACTCTTCTCACAAGAGTGTCCTGCACTCTTCCTATCGTCTCACACTGATCCAAAAAAAATCGGGTCAACACTTAGCCTGTTAGGTCCCTATATTACTATTATAGTCCCTTATTGTTCTTATTGTAACCCCCTTATTGTTATTATTGTACCCCTGTAACCCCCATATTGTTATTATTGTGCCCTTAAATTATTATTGTTAGGTCGTCTAGGATTACATTGTGGCCCCACTAGGATTACATTGTGGCCCCATGGACTCCTATATATAGAAAGGAGGTTTTGTAATTTGTATCATCCAAGAATTTTTCATTCATGTAATGTATTGGAGGTTTCCCCCTCGAAGTGGCTTATTTATAAGGCGTTTATATCTCTTTTATTCTATTTTTGGAGCTGGTTTCCCAACATTTGGTATCAGAGTTTTGGATTCTAAGGTTTCGCTGCTCCAAACAGGTCATCGTGGCATTTTAGCTATAATTTTTTTCTATGAAGGTTCAAAAGCTGAAATGTTTAGAGTGTGAAGCTAAAATCCTGAGGAACATCTTCGCAAAATTTTAGAGCTTGGTTCGCAATATTTTCAGAGATATCATCTCTAGAAGTTAGGTCTTTTTGCAAGCTCCTGAATTTCACTTAAAAAGGTCATTGCGGAATGTTCGCTATAAATTTTTTTCCACGTAGGTTCAGAAGCTTAAATTTTTAGAGCGCGAAAGTGAAATCCTGAGGAACATCATTGCACAATTTCATAGCTTGGTTCGCAATAGCAATATTTTCGGAGATATGATCTGTGGAAGTTAGGTCTTTTTCAGGCTCCTGAATTTCATCTCAAAGAGGTGATCGTGGGAAAATCTTCATAACTCTCTCTTTGAGCATCAGATTGGAATTCTATAAAAATTGACTAGAAGTACACTGACTATAGTTTCCTGTCTGTAAATTTCAGAGCCAAAGGAGCAAACAGTGACACATGGCAAGTCGTACAAGTTTTCTCTACTAAACCAGTCCATAATTAGGTCATTGTGGGAGATTGGAAATAACTTTTCCTTGAAGAATCCAAATAAAGTTAGACCTGTGGAAATTGAAAGAAGATTCAAGGGGCTAAGTTAGGGCAAAATTTTAGATATTGAAGATCCAAAATCACAGATATAATTTAGTTTCAATATCGAGCTCCTCAAAATCAAGAAAAGGGTGTGTATTTTTTTTTCAAATTGCATAAGTCTTGTTTGAAAAATCAGTTCTAAGTGATTCCAAAGGCCTATTGAGCATAGATATCAGCATTGGTTTCTAAAATGCCTCCTAAAAAGAATTCAACACTCATTAAGCCCTCAGAGTACTCTACTATGACTTATGAAGATGAAGAATTGAAACATGATCTATCAAAATTACAAGAGCAAGTGCACCAAAATTCGCTCTCGCAAAGAGCAACAAAAAATGAAATGGATGTTTTGAAGAGAAGCATGGAAGCTAAGATGGATGGTTTGAAGAAAGGCATGGAAGCTACGATGGATGGTTTGAAGAATGGTATGGAAGATAAAATGGATGGTATGGAAAAAAAATGTAAGGTTTGAAGGAAGACATGGAATGCTTGAAGGAAGGTTTGTCAAATTTGATACAAGAAATGATTCCTAATGGCGAAAATATAGTAGATGAAAATCATTATGAGAAAAAAATAAATGTTAATAGTGATTTCATAAACTCTAATGTTGGATTAAAGAACCACCATATTCCAAAGATGGATATGAGGAAGTTTGATGGCAAGGATCCCGTAACATGGATACTAAAAATGGAGCAATATTTTGATCTCAATAATGTGCAAAACACACAAAAGGTACGCATTGCAACTTTACGTTTAGAAAAAAATACATTTGTATGGTATCGATGGCTTTTCTCTCGTAAAAAAATTTTCACTTGGTCAATTTTTACGAAGGAAATGATAGCACATTATGAGGATACAAAAAGCAACACCTTCTTTAGCCAATTGATAAATCTCAAACAAAAGGGCTTAGTGGCAAAGCACATTGAGGACTTCCAAAAATTGAATACAAGGGTAACTGATATTCTAGAGGAACACAGAATTGATCTCTTCATAGGTACTTTAAAGGATAACATCCAACATGAAGTTCGTTTTTTGGAACTTGATTCATTGGAGAAGGCATTCAGGTTGGCAAGAAAAATTGAATGTAAAATTATGGCAACAAGGAAGCCTACCACTCACTTCTATAAAGATGGAAGTGTTGCTACTCCTAGATTTCCACAACCAACAAGGTTGACACCACAACAATTGGAAGAAAAAGAGCAAAAGGGCTTTGCTACAGTTGTGATAGCAAATACACTAAAGGTCATAAGTGTGCTGAGAAGAAATTATTTTACATAGATTGTGAAGAGGAATAAGAAAATGAACAAGAAGAGGATATACACCGGGAACCATCCCTAGAAGAGGAAGAAATGAGTCTGACCATATCGTGTAATGCATTGGCATGAATTACCACTCCTCCAAATCCAAAGATAGAATGGCATATCAAGAAGAAAAAGGTAATAGTGTTGATTGATTCAGGTAGCACCCATAATTTTATTCATTGTAAGGTAGCCAAGGAAATGAATTTTTTCCTATACCCAGCACCAAAATGTCAAGTGATGGTTGCAAATAGAGGACCTATAAATTGCTCGTGAAAATGCCATAATATCAAGCTAACCATGGGGGAATATGTATTTAATAGTCCAATACTTTCCATTCCTATGGGAGGTGTTGATGTTGTACTAGGAGTACAATGGTTACAATCTTTGGGGACGATAGCTTTTAATTTTCAAGAACTTTTCTTGAATTTTTTTTCAGAAGGAAAGGAAGTCGAATTACAGGGTATTGCATGGAAGCCGAGAAAGATAATAAGCTCTAATGTCATGAAAAATCTTCTAAATAAAGAACAACGAGGTGTAATTGCACAATTATGCTCACTAGAAGTTCCAACATCAAAATCATCTATTTCTGCAGATCTCCAACAAGTCTTGGACAATCATTCCAAGGTGTTTGAAACTCTCAAAGGACTCCCACCTATTCGTGATCATGATCATGCTATTCATTTGATTCCAGGAAGTGTTCCTCCAAACATCGGGCCTTATAGATATCCTTACTTCCAAAAGAGTGAAATTGAACGTATGATTGCAGAAATGTTAGAGGCGGGTATAATTCAACCTAGTCAAAGTTCTTTCTCTGCTCCTGTAGTATTGGTAAACAAGAAGGATGGATCATGGCGAATGTGTCCGGATTATAGGGAGCTCAATAAGCTCACCATTAAAGATAAATTTCCCATTCCTGTGATTGATGAATTATTGGATGAATTACATGGAGCAATTTATTTTACCAAGTTGGATCTTCGTTCAGGATATCATCAAATTAGAATGAAGGCTGAAGATATTCAGAAAACAACATTTAGAACTCATGAGGGTCATTATGAATTTTTGGTCATGCCTTTTGGCCTTACCAATGCACCTTCTACATTTCAAGGGTTGATGAATTCCATTTTCAAACCCTTCCTTAGAAAATTTGTGCTAGTATTTTTTGATGATATACTAATCTACAGCAGGTCTTGGAAGGATCATCTTCAACATGTTGATAGGGTGCTCAAACTATTGTAGGAGAAACAATTATATGCAAAAACATCCAAATATTTCTTTGGAGTACAAGAGGTGGAATATATGGGTCATATTGTATCTCACGAGGGTGTTAAGGTAGACCCTAACAAAATTAAATCCATTAAGGAATGGAAAGCCCCCACAACCATAAAGCAGTTGCGAGGATTTCTCGGGTTAATAGGGTATTATCGCAAGTTTGTTAAGAATTATGGGAGAATAGAAGCACCTCTAACAACATTATTGAAGAAAGATGCATTTTCATGGACTCCTGAAGCAACTAAGGCCTTTGCACATCTTAAAGAGGCAATGTGCCTAGCACCGGTCTTAGCTACGCCAGACTTCACAAAAACCTTTATTGTGGAATGTGATGCCTCAGGAAATGGAATTGGTGTTGTTTTAATTCAAGAAGGAAGACCCATTACTTTTGAAATTCATCCAATCAAAGGAAAGTATTTACAGAAACCTATTTATGAGAAGGAAATGTTAGCAATACTGCATGCACTAAAGAAATGGCGAACTTATCTAATGGGAAGACACTTCAAGGTAAAAAGTGATCATGATAGTCTTAAACACTTTTTGGTACAAAGACTATCTTTAGAAGAGCAGCAAAAATGGGTCACAAAGATGTTGGGTTATGACTTTGAAATAATCTAAAAAAAAAGGAAGCTAAATTTTGTTGCAGATGGACTCTCAAGAAATAATGAAGAGGTGGAAGCATTGTTTTGTGGCTTTTCTATTATCCAACCAGATTGGATAACCGAAGCAAGAGATGAATGCAAGAAGGACGAAGAAGTGTGGACACTCATTCAAAAGTTGCAGCAAGATCCTAGTAAATCTGATACATTTGGTTGGAAAAATGATTCCTTATGGTACAAAGATCGATTATATCTTTGTAAGAATTCCCAACTAAAACAAAATATTCTTTTGGAATTGCACACTTCTCCTTCAGGAGGACACTGTTGTGAAACCAGCTCCAAAGATAGAAGAAAAGAGATATCAACACCTTAGAAATAAGCCACTTTGAGGGGGAAACCTCCAATACATTACATGAATGAATAATTCTTGGATGATACAAATGAAAAAACCTCCTTTCTATATATAGGAGTCCATGGGGCCATAATGTAATCCTAGTGGGGCCACAATGTAACCCTAGCCAACCTAACAATAGTAATTTAAGGGAACAATAATAACAATATGGGGGTTACATGGGTACAACAATAACAATAAGGGGGGCTACACTAACATAATAAGGGACTACACTATTAATATAGGAACTTAAAATGCCCCTCTCCTTCAAACAAGTGTTGTCCTCAATGCTTGATTATTTCTTGATGCTTCTGTATAAAATTCTCATCCTCCCATGTGGAATATTCTACAAGAAAGTTCTTCCACTTGCTGAGATACTCTGAAATTGATCGTAATTGTCAAGTTTTTGTTTTTGTGACTTCTTCAGAACTTCTTTCGATGTGATGTTGATCTTCCTGTTGTTTCATTAGATTCTGCACCAAAGTTAGGTTATCCTTTAAGAGTTGGAGAACTTGTTGTTGATGCTCGATGTGATATTCCAGTAATTTATCATCCATATTAGCTATTATTTGATCCTTCAAACCATCCAACTTAGCCTCCATTTCTACTTTTAAACCATCTATCTCATCTTTGGTTGCTCTTCGTAAGATCGAAATTTGTTGCACTTGGTACTGTAATTTTAATATCTCATATTGCAACTATTCCTCTTCATGCGTCATAGTATAAATTTTTGAGGGCTTAATGGGTGTTGAATTATTTTTAGGAGGAATTTCAGAACCTAATAATGAAATATATGCTCAATAGGCCCTTGGAATCACTTCAAACTGATTTTTTTTTTTACACAAAACTTATGCAATTCGGAAACAAATACACACATTTTTCTTGCTTTTGAGGAGCTCGATATTGAAACTGAATTATATCTGTGATTTCAAAACTTAAATATCTAAAATTTGGCCCTGTAGTATTACTCTAAATCTTCTTTCAAATGCCACAGGTTTGACTTGATTTGGATTCTTCAAGGCAACGTTATGTCCAATATCCCACAATGACCTAATTATGGTCTGGTTCAGTAGAGCAAAATTCTACGACTTGCCACGTCTCACTGTTTCCTCCTTATGATCTGAAATTGATAGATAGGAAACTTTATTCCATGTGCTTGCGTCCACTTTTTACAAAATTCCAATCTGATGCTCAAAGAGAGAGTTATGAATATTTTCCCACGATCACCTCTTTGAGATGAAATTCAGGAGCCTGAAAAAGTCCTAACTTCCACAGACCATGTCTCCGAAAATATTGTGAACCAAGACCTAAAATTTTGTGAATATGTTCCTTAGGAGTTCAGCTTCGTGCTCTAAAAATTTTAGATTCTGAGCCTTCGTAGAAAAAAATTTATAGCGCAAATTCTGCGATGACCTGTTTAGGTTAAATTTAGGAGCCTGTAAAAAGACCTAACTTCCACAGATCATATCTCCGAAAATATTGCGAACCAAGCTCTGAAATTTTGCGACGATGTTCCTCAGGATTTCGGCTTCGTACTCTAAAAATTTCAGCTTCTGAACCTTCATATAAAAAATTTATAGCTAAAATGCCACGATGACCTGTTTGGAGCAGCGAAACCCTAGAATCCAAAGCTCTGATACCAAATGTTGTGAAACCAGCTCCAAAAATAGAAGAAAAGAGATATAAACGCCTTAGAAATAAGCCACTTCGAGGGGGAAACCTCCAATACATTACCTGAATGAACAATTCTTGGATGATACAAATGAAAAAACCTCCTTTCTATATATAGGAGTCCATGGGGCCACAATGTAACCCTAGCCGACCTAACAATACTAATGTAAGGGCATAATAATAACAATATGGGGGTTACAGGGGTACAACAATAACAATAAGGGGGCCACACTAACATAATAAGGGACTACATTATTAATATAGGGACTTAACAGACACTCAGGATTTTTAAAAACTTACCACAAGGTGAAGAAATATTTTTTTTGGGATGGCCTTAAATCTGATATTCAAAAGTTTGTGGCAGAATGTTTTGTAATGTTCCCAAATTTTCCGACAATAATTTGGAACATTAATTTTTGCTAATTTCACCTGGGAGGAGAATAAATGGGTAAGGATACCCATGCATAATAAAAACCTAAATAAAATTCCTCTAAGTATGAAGGGGGATCATCATTGGAGCTGGTTTTCACACCCTCGTGTGTGAACAGGGTTATTTGCAAGTGGACAAGGTCCAATTTGACCAAGTCAACAGTGTTGCCATAGGAGGAGTGGCTTACTTAGGAAGCCAACACAGTGTGAATGAGGAAAGGGATATTTGGTGGAGGAAACCCTAATGGATGGGGCCCATGGAGAAATAGCTTTCATTTGTTTAAAAGGAGGACAAGGCAACCATTGTTTCTCATGCTTGTATTATTCATCTCATTGTCTATTCAAACAAGAGAGCATTCTTTGTTGTTTAGCAATAATTTCAAGAGGAATTCCTGCTTAGGATTCCTTCTCCTTCTTGAGAGGTCTCTTGAAGGATTGTTCTTCATTTTCCTCACATCCAGGCTTGAGGCCAAGCATCCTCCATCAAGACAGCATTATTTCTGCAGCAGATTAACACTATGTTGTTGGGTGTTGCAGTGAGGGTTCACTACACCATCTCCTTTAGCTATTTTTCAGAGGAGGAGTCTCTCTTCTCTTTGGGAGATCAATTTGGAGGCATTCCAGAGCTTATTGCAGACTTTGGCATCAAGACCAACTCATTCCCTAGCCATACAGCGCAGTTTCGTCTAGTGACTGCGTTATTTTAGTGGAGTATTTGCAGTTTGGCTTTGCAGATATCTTTGGAGGGTGAGATATTAGGTGAGAGGGTCGGCCTTTCATTCTAGAGATCCATTGGAGGATATCTTGTTATTTTTTGCAGCATCTTCAGTCTTCTCCATCCAGTTCTATTTCTGAGTTGCAGCGGCTATCCAGCAACTCCGGCATTTTGAAGATTTTGTGTTTCATAGCCAATCCTTCCAGGATTGACTTGAGGTAGCCTTTAGGAGTTGAGATCATCTCTCCCAATGTTGTATTGGGCCATGTATTGTTTTATCTATGTATTTGACATATGTAGCATGCATTTTCTCTATAAAACTACGCTGCCATAGCTTGGTATGCATTGTGTAGTAGTGGTTTTGTCATGATTCATGTATCAGTTTCTTGAGGATGAGCATTGCTTATCTTGAGTATCATTTTCCTCAAGATCTTGTACTCCTTTGTTGCTGCTATTTCATAATAACATAGCTATGGATTTCTCTCACATTTTTATGGGTGAATGTTGCTGCTGCTCCATTATTTGTGTTTTCATATTGTTGGGTCTCCAACATTAGAATATCTTAAGATATTCTCATTGTTGTAGCATTTTCCTGATTTGGAATATTACAGTGGTATCAAAGCAAGATCTTTGGCTCAACCTGTGGCTTCAAGCCAAAGTGCTGACTCCCTGAAGGAGGAATATTTCAAGCTCTATAGAAAGAGTCTGCAGATAGCCAAGTAGCCTCTGGATCTCATCCTTCTTTCAATGGTGACATATCCATTAAATTCCCCTGCAGTCAATCTCTGGAATAGAATTTTGATATTCCTGAAAAGGGAAATTTACAGTGCTGCCAGTGGATCTCAGCCATCATGCTATCAAGAAGAGAGAAGATGAAGACTCCATTGTATGGAGAAAAGAGGGAAAAAGAGCTTACAAAGCTTCTCCCAAAATCTTTACAGAGCATTCATGAAGAATTTGATAAGCTGATGAGGGAGATCGGTACAGGATCTCCAAGAGGGTTTGAAACTGAGTCAAACTCTAGTTTTTCTTATAGAGAGTGTAAGCATGCAGCTACACCCTATAAGGTACAGCGCAGTCACATGGCCAGTTTTTCCATGAGAGAGGAAGAAGAAGAAGAAGTGCCGAAGAAAGGAACTCTTAGAGGTTTCTTGCATGAATATGAATCTCAAACTCAGAAGTTTAGAGATCATGTTACTTTCTCGGAGTTTTGCAAGATTATGGTGAGGAGGAGCAAGCAGCATGATAAGGATAGATTTTTTTTATCTATCTTTGATGGTTCCCCTACTTGTTCAGCCAGGGCTTGGATAAAAGAGTTAGACACCTTTTCGCAGCAGCATCATATCTCTGAAGATGAAGCCATTAGAGTAGCAGCGCTGCACTTGGGAGGTAAGGTCTATGCATGGTGGTTATTTGAGTCATTTACTTTGAAAAATGCAAATACCTCTTCCTATGTAATGTTCATTAGAACTTTGATAAGGAGATTTGGTAGGAGAAATTCTGAAACACATGTAGAGGAAACAAACACTTTCAAATAAGCAAAACCCCTGCATGTGATGGAGGAAGCCATAGACTCAAAAACATTTCAGAGGGCCATGAAGGAGGCTGATATCTTGCATGATGCTTTATTAGAGGCAATATCTTCATTTTTGGCACAAAGAGGCAAAGAGATCCATTTTCCAAAAGAGGATCCAACCATTGGAGGGTTGCCCACTCATGTTGAGGAGGCTGAGGGCAACAACGCTGTCAATCCTAGAGTTGATCTAGTACCTCATGCAGAGGGAAGAGGAGATCTTGCTCCAAATAGAGGGATTATTGCATCTTTGTAGGGAGGTCCCTAGGATCTCATTCATGGAGGTCCCAACACAATCATTGAGCAGCATGATTGTGCAGCATTGCAGCTGGAAGGAGGAGGAAGGGAGGAAGAGCAGCATCATGTGATGAGAAGCACACACGCTTCTTTATTTCAGAAAGCCAGTGCAAAGAGGAGGGAGATTTTATTGCGATATGAGAGCAAGGGAAAGATTTCCCAACTATATGTGTAGTCCACTCTTGACATAGATGTCTCACTTCATAGAGGCATTCCACCAGGGAAGCCACCTGATCTATCATTGATGAGAGACATTTTGTATTTGGATTCACCACTCTTGTATTTTGGAGAGGTGAAGATTTTGGAGGAGAAATTTGGCATGAGGGATGTCAAAGTAGCAGACAGCAGCTTAAGGAGAGCTACACATGCCAGATCACCAGTGCTGTCTCAGAGGAGGATTGATCCTTGCTAGAGATCTCAGCTCTTAGATGAGTACTCCAAGGATCTTGATGCATGCATGACTCTTGATGACCTGGAGAGAGATGATAGATACATCAAGGATGATATGGTCATCTATTCACATGATAGAGTCTTCTTGACTAGAGATTCTAGCCTCAAGGAGAAGCTATTGCATGCAGCATAGGAGGACTTCTTTTCCATGCATTTTGATGCATATCTTGCCTTGGCAGAGGAGTTCATTTGGGAGGGAATTCAGCAAGACATATTTCAGCATGTAGAGAAATGCAAAGCCCAAATGATGATGGTGAGGATGTCACATCCACCTTCCTACTCATTGAGAGTAAGGGAGATTCTTCAGTTCAGCCATTCCAGCTCAATTCCTTGAGTACATAATGGAGGATGTACAATTTCACTTTATGTTTTGTACTTCTTGTCTTTTTATGAGCAACCTATTGTACCAAGTAGGATTATTCCTTCTTGCATATTGTATATTCATGTACTTGAATCCATCTGCAACATTGAGATTGGCTATCTCATTGGTGGTTTGTGGGGAGAGCCACATGATTTTTGGTGTGCACCATTGACACCCTTTTGTACTTTCGTGTTCACATCTTGTAGGATGATTGTGGAAGAAAACAAGTGGCTGGAAGAGCACTTGTTTTTGTTTGATTTGATGCGGGAAAGGCATGCACTGCACTGGTTCCTTGTATGGGGCCTTGACCCACTTTCCGGTTGTCATTTGGAAACTTGTTCTTACTGTGCTATGCTTCCATGTATTGCTGATATGTTTATATTTATGGGGAGCTTTACTTGCAGAGTGGGCTTAGGATTGAGAATGCCCATTGGGAGCATGATCCTCCTTACTATACATGTTGTACATTTCAGGAGAAACCATGGGCCAACCATGAGGGCCACATTACATTTCTTTCCTTCTTGTGGGAAAAACCACTTGAAGACTTTGAGGAGGCACTCCATGGATCATAAGGAGTTGGAGGAGTTAGCACAGTCAAATATTTTCCCTTTGAGGATGAGGGGAGACTCACCTATGAGCCACTCCATTTATATGAGCAAAACATATGGTGAGATTATTATTGATTTTCATAATGATTTTTCTATATATATGCATCTCTTAACCATACATGTGCAGGGATTTGCTCAAAGAAGGGATATTCTTCCTTCTAGATTTGATGGTCTACATGAGGCCATTATGGGTGATCACTCCCTAAGTGGATATGGGGAGGATATTTCTCATGGAGAATGTACTCACATTGCACATTACATCCTTCACTTTCTCTAGATTTGTGAGAAAACCGGGGCAGCAAGCAAATGGTGGGGAGGCCACCCATCATTTTATTTTCTATGGCAGTGGAGAGTCAAACTGCGTTGGATACATTTGAGGGACCATTGTCCTTCTCATTTACTACATATGGAATCCAACATGATTCTTCTTATGGTCCCCTTAATTGATATTGCTAGAGCTTTCCTTGGGAGCATGATTGGAGGAGAGACACATTAGGTGAATGTGTCCTTGGAGGGAGGAAAAACCCACACACTTTGCACCACATGTTCTAAGGGGAACATGAGACATGATATGGTCACCTAGATAGCACACTTATCTCTTTATGAGGTGATCCATATGATGGAGGAGACGCCCTATGATGATGACTTCCAACTCATCATATATGGAGATACTTCGGCCAGCTTGATTTGCAGCATTAGGGGAGAGATCCTTGGAGGTGTAAACCTCATTTTGCCACTTGATGGCAAGTATTTTGCAGCCCAGGATCAGCACTCTCTATACACTTATCATGAGTAGAGATATGGATAGCGTGGGGTAGGCTACATTGTATACCATGAGCAGATTTTCATCCCACCCACTTTGCCAGAGCCAAAGGTGGAGGACAATTTCCAGGAGTTGCCTAGTTGGAAGGTGACTCATTTCGCATAGCTCATAGCTTGGAGATGGAGGATCCACATGGGGAAGATGTTCCTCAAACACTTCATAGACTCCATGCCTTTAGATAAGGCTTTCCAGTTCTATCCTTGCAGTTTCTTGAGGACAAGCAACATTTGGGAGGGGAGGACTGTAATGTTCCCAAATTTTCTGACAATAATTTGGAACATTAATTTTTGCTAATTTCACCTAGGAGGAGAATAAATGGGTAAGGAGACCCATGCATAATAAAAACCTCAATAAAATCCCTCTAATTATGAATGGGGATCATAATTGGAGCTGGTTTTCACACCCTCATGTGTGAACAGGGTTATTTGCAAGTGGACAAGGTCCAGTTTGACCAAGTCAATAGCGCTGCCATAGGAGGAGTGGCTTACTTAGGAAGCCAGCGCAATGCGAATGAGGAAAGGGATATTTGGTGGAGGAAATCCTAATGGATGGGGCCCATGGATAAAGATCTTTCATTTGTTTAAAAGGAGGACAAGGCAACCATTGTTTCTCATGTTTGTATTATTCATCTCATTATTTATTCAGACAAGAGAGAATTCTTTGTTGTTTAGCAAGAATTGTCGGAGGAATTCCTGCTTAGGATTCCTTCTCCTTCTTGAGAGGTCTCTTGAAGGATTTTTCTTCATTTTCCTCACATCCAAGCTTGAGGCCAAGCATCCTCCATCAAGACAGCATTATTTCTGCAGCAGATTAAGACTGTGTTGTTGGGTGTTGCAGTGAGGGTTCACTACACCATCTCCTTCAGCTATTTTTCAGAGGAGGAGTCTCTCTTCTCTCTGGGATATCATTTTGGAGGCATTTCAGAGCTTATTGTAGACTTTGGCATCAAGGCCAACTCATTCCCTAGCCCTACAGCATAGTTTCATCCAGTGACTACGTTATTTAGTGGAGTATTTGCAGTGGGGATTTGCAGATATCTTTGGAGGGTGCGATCTTAGGTGAGAGGGTCAACCTTTCATTCTAGAGATCCATTGGAGGAGATCTTGTTATTTGTTGCAGCATCTTCATTCTTCTCCATCCAATTCTATTTCTGAGTTGCAGTTGCAACCCAGCAACTCCGGCATTTTGCAGATTTTGTGTTTCATAGCCAATCCTTCCAGGATTGACTTGAGGTAGCCTTTGGGAGTTGAGATCATCTCTCCCAATGTTGTATTGGGCCATGCATTGATTTATCTATGTATTTGACATATGTAGCATGCAGTTTCTCTATAAAACTGTGCTGCCATAGCTTGGTATGCATTGTGTAGCAATGGTTTTGTCATGATTCATGTATCAGTTTCTTGAGGATAAGCATTTCTTATCTTGAGTATCATTTTCCTCAATATCTTGTACTCCTTTGTTGCTGCTATTTCATAATAACATAGCTATGGATTTTTCTCACATGTTTATGGGTGAATTTTGCTGCTGCTCCATTATTTGTGTTTTCATATTGCTGGGTCTCCAACATTAGAATATCTTAAGATATTATCATTGTTGTAGCATTTTCCTGATTTGGAATATTACATGTTTGGTTTGCCAGCAGAATAAAGTTGAGACAATTAAGACCCCGGGTCTTCTACAACCTTTACCCATTCCAATTCAATGTTGGGAGGAGATTTCAATGGATTTTATCATAGGTTTACCTAAGTCCGAAGGAAAGACTGTCATCATGGTGGTAGTTGATATACTTACCAAGTATGCACGCTTTTGTGCATTATCTCATCCATTTAAAGCAAGTACAGTTGCTACTACATTTATGGACACAATTCAAAAGCTACATGGGAACCCGAGGGTTATTGTGAGCGACAGAGATCCCATTTTTACTGGAAATTTTGGACGGAGTTATTTTCTTGTTTTGGTACTCAATTAGCTCATAGCTCATCTTATCATCCTCAATCTGATGGTCAAACTGAGATAGCAAATAAATGTTTGGAAGGATATCTTCGTTTTTTTTTACCTGATAAACAAACACAATGGGTCAAGTGGTTACCTCTCGCTGAATGGTGGTTTAACACTTCCTTTCATACTGCAGCAAAAATGACCCCATTTACGGCACTTTATGGATATCATCCACCATCCATCACATCATCTTTAAGAGAAAATTCGAAGGTTCAAGTAGTGGAAGATCAAATCGAGCATCAACAATAAGTTCTCCAGCTCTTAAAGGATAACCTGAATTTGGCACAAAATCGAATGAAACAACAGGCAGATCAACATCGCAGCGAGAGAGGTTTTGATGTAGGAGACTGGGTATTTTTACGGCTACAACCATACAAATAAATGTCCCTCAAGCAAGCTAATAAGGATAATAAATTATCACCAAAGTACTATGGTCCTTACAAGGTGTTGCAAAATATTTGTACTATGGCATACAAATTGGAGCTTCCTGCTTCTTCACGAGTGCATCTAGTTTTCCATGTTTCATGCTTAAAGAAGGTTATAGGTGAAAATATTCCAGTTAAAACAATATTGCCAGAACTTGATGAGGAAGGAAAAATCTTATTAGAACCTGAAGCAGTCACGGAAATAAGAACTCGATAGCTACGGAATTGATCAATTTCAGAGTATCTCATCAAGTGGAAGAACTTACCCACTAAAGATTCTACATGGGAGGATGAGAATTTTATACAGAAGCCCAGAGCTACTCAAGCATTGAGGACAACACTTTTTTGAAGTAGAGGGGCATGTTAGGTCCCTATATTACTATTATAGTCCCTTATTGTTGTTATTGTAACCCCCTTATTGTTATTATTGTACCCCTGTAACCCCCATATTGTTATTATTGTTCCCTTAAATTATTATTGTTAGGTCGGCTAGGATTATATTGTGGCCCCATGGATTCCTATATATAGAAAGGAGTTTTTTTAATTTGTATCATGCAAAATTGTTCATTCATGTAATGTATTGGAGGTCTCCCCCTCGAAGTGGCTTATTTCTAAGGCGTTGGTATCTCTTTTCTTCTATTTTTGGAGCTGGTTTCCCAACATAGCCAATTCTCAGCCTGCCTTGCTCACACAATTCTTGATGAATGCAATCCCTATTCTTTAGGAATTTCAGCCTTCCTTAACTGCGCTGAGTATCATGGGTATCCTGTGGTGTTTTAACTGCATCAGGGCAGTCTGCTAATATCACTACTGATAGTTAACTTCCCTTTAACCTCTGTCTCAACTGGGTCTCCACTGGAATTGACATGCATGTAGATAATAATAGTAAATCATCAGTTGCATGTTAGATCATTGACTGTGAATTAAATAATATTTAATTCAATTGATCTCTCACTAGTGCAACAAACAGTTACAACTCGCCCAACTGACTTTAACTCACTTAACTGAGTTAATTGATTCCACATGCATTAAAATAATGCACCAATTGCACTTTAAACTCTATTACAACTATAATTACTTTGCATGCCTCACAAACTACCCTCAACTCGAAATTCATGAGCTAATTGATTTTATCACACTTAGTTAACTATAAAAATTGATTATGAGATAAGATTACATTTTATTCTCCATCTTAATTAAGGGAAAATTAAAATAGACACTGCACCAAATTTATCCCACACTAGTGTAGGTGCTACTAATACCTCCTGGTCCCACACTAGTGTAGGTGCTGCTTGGACCCATTGGTCCCAAACTAGTGTATGTGTTGCCATGTTGTTTCCGTATGCCAATTTCATTGCTTCTTGTTGCAAACTTCAACAAAATTTGCACGCACATTTGATGGGAAAAAAATCAAGGTTGGCTCTTTACAATTTCAATTGACGGATTAGTTGATCTCTCAGGTCACAGAGTTGTCATCCATGGGAAAAAAATGGTTCAAGAAAGGAGAAGTTGAAAAAGGAGTATGGCGTCATTTTTTTCTTGACAAAGATCATGTTATAGACTAGAAGGTTGGGTTGTAGAGACATGAAATGGCAAATAAATGGAGACACTTGTTATATATCCTTCAGAAGTTCCTCACCTAGGAAGGGAGGTACTCATTGACCTATATCTACCACATTCGTCTTCTGCTCCAAATCGAATCAAGTAAATTAATCAATTTTCCTCATGTCCCATTGACAAGTTTAAATAAGATGTCCAAAGTCATGCAAAAGAGTCAGGAAGATCAAATAAGTTTTAAATTGTGTCACTATGGCTTAATAAAAATGTTGGTTAAAAAAGAGTTGGAGGATAAGGGCACGACATGGGAATCATTATTGAAAACGTTTCAGAAATATAACATTGTAAAACGACCTCAGAAGGGAAGCAAGAAGGTTGTCAAACCAAAAGCTAGCCAACATCAAGGGAAGAAACCTCCAACCCGAAAGGGTGGAAAAGGGGCAAAAACCAAGGCTAGAAAACCCCAGTCCAAGAATCCCATACTCAAAAATAAGGAACAAGCCAAGGAGAAAAGTGATGCAGCCTAAGCTGATTTTACCTATGGTATGCACATAATTTGCATGTCAATTTACGTCTCAGGAATTCCAGTCTTCATATTTAGTGGAACCTCTCTAAATTGATTCTTTCCATTGGATATTTATGCGGAAGCTATTAAACTTTCCATAAAACTTTGTTTAATTCATTACCCACACTTTTCATTCATACCATAATATTTAGGCTTTGGTTAAAACCCCAATCATTTTCCTTAATACATTTAATCCTTTGTATTCCTCTTTATTTATATTATAATTTTATATAATAGAAATCTTTCACACTTAAACCTTCATTAACTTACCTTTTCTTCCTTTCTCCATGGCTTTGCCCATTAATTTACATTTATACCTGATTCGTACTTACAGTTTCACCTCAATTTATTGCTCACCATTGATCTTCCTAATGCTCCTGATCCAATGACCTTCGCATTCCATTTCCGTCCCGATTAGCATGAACATTAACATGTGATAAAAGTGGTTTCTTCCCACCACGTGTCACTACCTTAACACTATTTCATTCATGAATTAAATATCTTTTATTGTTTTCTATTGATGCGATATACCATCGTAGTTTTGTAAAACCACTTCCCCATTCTGCAGGCATGTGCTTTCGCATCACAAGTCTCAGGATTGAGACCCATCGCTATATTTCACATTCGCCACTTTGCGGATTTTAGTACTTTTCAAAAATTGTATTTCTTAACCTTTGCAACATGCGAATTGCGATTTCGCAATTTCGCATCACAACCCAATTTTGTTGTTCACAATGCGTATCAAATAAATTTTAATTAAAGCTATCTTCTACAATCTGTGATCTGCAATCACTTCTTCATGCTATTCCCTTATCGAATTCTTCTGCTTATATACATTATGTAAACTCTGATTCAACATATAAATTATAAATTGTATTCCTTAATGCTCACTTCCACATCCATATGAATTTGGAATCTGCTCTTTGTATTAACAATCAAATAATTACATAAAATTTCCTCCTCTAGCCTGATCTTCTGTATTAATGGACTTTCCTCTAATCTTCCCGTAAGCTTACAAACCCTATCTGTCTGTTTTTCATGCCTTTGAGGCTTACAATTTATACAAATGGATTCTACAACCAATTCTGGTTTAGATCAAAAACTTAACAAAATCCTAAATATCCTCTAAGTCCTCTTTTGACTCAACTAATCCCTAAGGATCCTCTCTCACCCACAAAATCATGAAACCAATTCTTAATATAGGATTTACAATAAATTCCGAAATCTCTCATGTTCTCCTGCATTCGGGAACATTTACAAAATGCCTCCCAATTAAATATTATTCTAAAATATGTCTCATTAAAATCACTCAAACTCTAAATAATTATTTTAATTTTTTACATAGGAATCCAACTTCTTAGAAAATACAAGACCCCCTATATCTACTAGAATATAATGAATTTATGAGCTAGATGCTCCTACATCAGACTCCCAAAGTAGAAAATAATCACGATATCCTGATCATGTGCTTCCAACCTTTTTCCTCCTGGATCCCATACCTTATTCTGTAATCTGTCTTTGGTTGCTGCTATTTTTTGTTGTTGTTCTCCAGGTCTCCACATTTTATGTTGCATTGCCCCACTAACTATGCTTTCACAATCTGTTGTTGTTTTCTATTTCATTTTACTCTCTTTGTCAATCGAATTAAATTTTTGATTGATTACTCTTCCTGTTGTTGTCCATCTTCTCCATCTACACTGTTTCATCATTAATTGCCATAATTCTTCAATCTCCGTCTCCAGCATATCTTTGGACTGATACTCACTCTTCCAGTCATTGCTATCTCCTTCTCTTTGCTTCATTGAATTCTTATTCTCCACCATTCTCTCCAGCACTCTAACATCTCTATTCCACTCATCTTCAAACTATTGTTTGTTATCTTCTCCTTGAAGTTGTTGGAGTCTTATTGCCGCCCTTTCATCCTTAACCTCTTGTTTCTTTCCAAACAACTTTTGTTCAATATCTACAAATTTATTTCCAAAAAATCAATTGTCTTTCAATTTCCTTTGTACTTGATTCCTTTCAAATGCATCACTATGTTGTTCATTAATTTCAGCATATTTCTCATCCTCTTATTTGACAATCTTCAGTGATTGTTCTTCACATCCTTGACTAATTTTGACAGTCAATTTAGCTTCTTCATGCATGGTATCTTCATGCTTTACGTTTTCCTCATCATCATGTCTGATCTGGTAACTTCCAGTCTTCCTCAGTTTTAAAACTGACTCTTCAACTTGAAACATGTCTGTCTCATCTTCATTAAAACTTGTAGTCATAAACAATCATTAAAATCAAAAGCATAAAAAATTTGTGTCTCTTTTTCTTTTGGCAACATTTCAGCTTGCTGCTCTGATTGTTTCTTTTCCAGCTACACTTCAGTATGTTTATTCTCCAAAGAATTCTCTAAAGGACTCTCAAAATTGTCAATATGTCTTTTCTTCACATCATATGCTTTAATGATGTCTCTCTGCTTCTATTTACTGTAATAAGCTTCTTTCTAAGTAACATCAATTTGCTAAACTTCCATTATCATTCTCTCATGATTGTCATTCATGACAATTTCTTTGTCTTCCTTTTTCATCAATTTATCCTGAGTATATATCCTCTTCTTTTCCAACTTTCTTCTTTGAAGATCTAACTTTCTATATAACTCAATAATCTCAATTGGAGTAGAATTTGGAAACTTTAAAAAGTTTTCAGTACCTTCACTTGTTGTTACACCATCATCAAATGATTCTTAATCTTCTGCTAAATTCAAATTATCCTGCTTAAGAATTCCAAACTCATTAGGTACAGTAAATACCTTTTCTTCATGTCTTAACTCATATATGTTATTCAAATCTTTACTGTTACCGGTTCCAATTTTTTGCTGCATATTTCCATTAGACCTTTCTGTCTCCTTTTGTTTCTGAAATCTTGTTATCTCAGTCTTAATATGAACAGATTTTAGATTCTTCTCCTTCTTCTTAACAAAATCTAAATTTTTTTCATCGTACTGTGATGTACCTGCAATCATACATAATTCATTAATATTAAAACCAAGAAAATTTTCACTCTCAGTTGATATTCCATTCATACACTCTTCATCAGAGTTATCATCATAGTTCACAAATTCGCTGTTATATTTTCCTTCAATTTCTTTATCATTTTCTTCAGCAACTGTCTTTTGTCATAATTCAACTTCTTCAAATTGTTCTAAACTATTCCAATAGTCTATGAGATCTTTCTCATTGTTTTCTTCACCCAGAATTTCACCCTATTCTGGTCTACGAATGTAAACTGCCATTTGTGACTCTTCTTCTCTGAGTTTTCCTACCAACCACTTCATTTGTTTCTTTCCTAGCCTTCTCTGAAGCTTAGACCATTTCACTATCTTTTTCCTCAAGACCCATCCTTGTCTTTGGTATTTTTCTATCATCATCTTTAATTTATTAAATTTTTCTCTTATCTCAGCAATCTCTTTGTCACACTCCTCTTGACTTATCTATTTCCTGCATATTTCATTAACACCCTTCTTCTTCACCTTGTAGCTTTCATATGAACCTTGCACATGGCTTCCCATATTCATATTCTCTTCTATGTGAGCTTCTGCACCTGCAACTAATTAACCTCCTACTGAGTTAATATTCTCACCAGGCTTCTCCTCTACCTGGTCTTCAAGTTCTCTTCTTCTCATAACTTGTACTGAGCAATCTTACTCTCTTGCTGGTTACTACACTCACTTTTATTAAAGACTTCTTTGTCCCTATCTATTCCAAGCCTTAGCTAGAATAAGGTTCTGCTACAATTTATAAGAACTTCCAAAAGTTCTTCCTACAGTTTTACTACTGTAGTCTTGTGCCAAACTTTACCATTCATTCAACTGTTGCAAACTTTCATACTCTTGTAATCAATTTATGTCTTGGCTAGTTGTCTCTTGAAAAACATGCAACTCCTTTGATCTGTTTCAATCTGAAAAATATTATTAGTTAATCAAAACTTATGCATACCATATTCCCAACATCACATGTCTTTAGTATCTCCTTATCTGCATATCTTCCTTCAGAACCTCTATTATCTTTGCTATGACTATCAGTAGTCATATTTGTTGTCTAACTTCATGAGTTCTTCAGTCATTCACTGTGAGTTGCACTAAGCCTCTGCAATAACAAGTCCTCCTTGTTACAACTTACCTTACCAATCCTTTCTCTGGATTTGGTCTTTTGGAAAACACTAGTCCCTTCAATGGAACCTTCTTTTGAGCATTTCTCTCTGCTCCTTCTAGGCTTTAACTCATCTACACCATTTAAGAACACAAATATCCTTTTTATCCAAACTCTGTTGAAATTATTCAAGGTTCTGCTCCACACTTTTCTTTCACTCAGAAACTAGCTTCCTTCATCACTGCTCTTGAGGTTGTGATCTTCTTTTCTTGAGATTCTCTTCAACTGTCTGCAACCTGCATTCTGTAAACATAATATTCAGACCAGATTAAAATAACACATAACACCTCACCTTCAAGATCTCTTTCTGATCTTGTTTCACCACTCATTTTCACTTTTTAATGTATTGTTCTCTATTTCCTTGCTTTTGCAAATTCTGCTACACTTTATCTTTAAGTGCATGTTGTCTGTCAGATTCAAATCTGATTTATTTTTCCTTTCTGTCATCACCATTGTACATGTATACACACCTTTCAAAACATAACTTTGTTAATATTCAAAGCACATTTTTTTTATTTAATCACTTCTTTCCATCACACACATAATCTCTTTGTCCTGCTTCATTATCAAAAAATTTCTGCATAGTCAACTCTACAATCTTCACTTATAACAGTTATCATTTATCTGCTCTGATACCACTATGATGCAGATGTCGCTGCTCTATACCCATAATGTGCATATAAAATTTCATGTGAATTTATGTCTCGGGAATTCCAGTCTTCATATTTAGTGGAACCTCTCTAAATTGATTCTTTCCATTGGATATTTATGCAAAAGCTATTAAACTTTCCATAAAACTTTGTTTAATTCATTACCTGCACTTTTCATTCATACCACAATCTTTAGGCTTTGGTTAAAACCCCAATCATTGTCCATAATACATTTAAGCCTTTCTATTCCTCTTTATTTCTATTATAATTTTATATAATAGAAATCGTTCACACTTAAACCTTCAATAACTTACCTTTTCTTCCTTTCTCCATGGCTTTGCCCATTAATTGACATTTATACTTGATTCATACTTACAATTTCAACTCAATTTACTGCTCACTGTTGATCTTCCTCATGCTCCTGATCTAACGACCTTCGCATTCCATTATCGTCCCGATTATCATGAACATTAACATGCGATAAAAGTGGTTTCTTTCCACCACATGTCAGTGCCTTAACATTATCGCATTCATCAATTAAATAATGTTTACTATTTTCTATTGATGCGATATACCATCGCAGTTTTGTAAAACCACTTCTCCATTCTGCAGGCATGTGCTTTTGCATCGCAAGTCTCAGGATTGAGACCCATCGCTATATCGCACATTCATCACTTCACGGATTTTAATACTTTTCAACAATTATATTTCTTAACCTTTGCGACATGTGAATTGTGATTTCGCATCGCAACCCAATTTCGCTGTTCACAATGCGTATCAAATAACTTTTAATCAAAGTTGTCTTCTACAATTTGTGATCTGCAATCACTTCTTCATGATATTCCCTTATCAAATTCTTCTGCTTATATACACTATGTAAACTCTGATTCAACATACAAATTATAAATTGTATTTCTCAATGCTCACTTACACATCCATATGAATTTGGAATCTACTCTCTGTATTAACAATCAAATAATTACATAAAATTTCCTCCTCTGACCTGATATTCTGTATCAATGGCCTTTTCTCTAATCTGCACATAGGCTTACAAACCCTATCTATCTGTTTTACTTTCTATGCCTACCTATATTTTTTTCATGTCTTTGAGGCTTACAATTTATACAAATGAATTCCTCAACCAATTCTGGTTTAGATCCAAAACTAAATCAACAAAATCCTGAATATCCTCTAAGTCCTCTTTTGACTCAACTAATCCCTAAGGATCCTCTCTCACCCACAAAATCATGAAACCAATTCTCAATCTAGGATTTACAATAAATTCCAAAATCTCTCATGTTCTCCAGTATTCAGGAACATTTACAAAATGCCTCACCAATTAAATCTTATTCTAAAATATCTCTCATTAAAATCACTCAAACTCTAAATAATTATTTTATTTTGTTACATAGGAATCCAAATTCTTATAAAATACAAGACCCCCTATATCTACTATAATATAATGAATTTCTGAGCCAGACGCTCCTACATCAAAAAGTGAAAGTGAGAAACATGGAACTTCATGAAGATTGAAACGGTGTTCTATTAAAAGGAGATATGCTTCCTTGGGAAGGGAGCTAGTCATAAAAAAATACTATAGTAGAGGTCAAGGATTTAGAGGAATGTGTTCCTTCCAGAGACTCCCCTATAGATAATCCTACAGAAAATGTACCAGTGCACAATAACCTCTCCTTGTTAGCAGACAATGCAACTTCGGTTCATTTGGTTTTTAGTCTAGGATATGTTGATGAGGAGGATGACATTCCCCTGTCATCCTTAATTAAGAAAATTAAAAATAAAAAGGTAGCCAATGTACAGGATACAAGCCCAGAAATCATCAAAGGCCAGACAATTAAGGAACATGAGGATACTATTCCTCTGGTTCTTGGAACACAGGAGTTTGAAAAGAGTATGGAAGACAATGAGACTCTTCGTGAGTCAGTAGCTGAGAAGATAATAGTACAGGATGAAGTTGAGGAAAGGGACTTTTTACCTAGTATAAGAAGTCAAGTTGAAGAGTTGAAGTAGCATATATATGAGCTTGAGGTTCTCAACCGATGTGCGATGGACCAGAACATGGCGATGAAGAGCAGGAATGAAGATTTGATAAAGGCAGTACAAGAAAGGAAGCGACAAGTGAAAATTTGGAAATATCATGCAACTCAGTGTAAAATTCGCTTGAGGAAGGTAGTAAAACGCTTGAGAAAATCCCGCATCAGAAAGTTGAAGATAGAAGGGTCAGGAATCAACATTCAAATCCAGAACTAAAGGGAGGCTTATAATCTTGTTTTTGCATAAGGTTAGTAGTTGTGTGAGGACACACAACAAAATTAGGTTGGGGGGATGTTGTTTTTCACAATTGTCTTACTTTGACCCTATCCTTGTCCTAAATATGCTACTTAAACCCTATGTTTTACAATTAAAACCTAAATTTTACACATGGTTCCTGGACTTTTCATGATTTTGTTAAAAGTATGGGTTATATAGGCTTATTCATTATTTAAAAGGTTAAATAGACTCATATGTATTTGTAACTCATCTAATTTAATTTTCTTAAAGCATGGTAAGTGAAGTCATTAATCGGAGTTCAATTTTGGTTGGTGTAGGATATGAAGTTTTTCATACCATCTGGCTATTTATATACCTAGAATATAGTCCACAGATTCATTTTGATTTGCCTTGGAAAAAATCACATTTGTTGAATGAATGGAGCACATATCTCTCCAAGGGTTCGTTCCAATCTCTACAATATTCTTGGGGCATTATGGGAAGCGCAGAAGATAGAGGTTGGGTTTTCCCAATGCATATTTTTGTTAAGTTTTCAATATGGCCAAGAGCCAAGCATTTGTGTATAAAATAGGGATTCTAAGATAGGCTTAGATTAGCGATACTCTAGAAATTTCGATACTCAGTTGTAAACTCTTGTAATTTTTTGTATCTCCCTATCCCTCTGGGCTGGATCCATGAGCTTATAATGTAAATTTTTTGAAGACTTTGAAATAATAGAACGATCTAATGCCAATTTACTCTGCATTCTTGTTATTTGTAATGTTTCCTTCACGCAGTTGATTTCAAAGTTTTTGTGAAGGGAAACGAGCTGGTTGGCTAGGGCCCAGCCAACCAAGCTCGTTCTCCCTATATTTCTTAGTGTGTGCTATATTTAATCATGTTGGTGTGAACAAATAAATTCTTTCCTTATTTTCTTGAGTTCAGGTTGATGAAATCCCTGTGAATGTGTGCATGCATCTCAAATCTGAGGACTCATAGTGTGGGTTTCTTAGATTGATTTTGTTTCAATATTTAGCCTTTATTTTTGAAGCATTGCATGGTTGGTTCCTTTATGTCTGAGAGCATATTTATTTTCAATTTATTTCTAAAAGTCAAAGTTGGATTTTGAGTCTTAAAAATAGTTGTATTTCATTATATTTAATTCAGGCATTCCCTCGTTTAAACATAAACTTGTGTTACATAGTAACGATTTCCTTGTAAACGTATAAACATAGTATTGATTCTTTGGGGATCGATCACGGTATTATTTTTTAGTTTAACGCTTTCTTATAATATCTATTTTCAAAACAGAGTATATTTATTATCGAGACAGACATTCAGGTGAAGGTTTGAATTGTCTTTTGGATAAGAATTTACATTTTTTTCAAGAGTATTTTCTTTCTACTGCAGTGAGGATTTCTTTCAGTCTTTACAATTATTTCCATTAAACACTTGTTTGATTGAAGGATATATTTTCTTTATATGTTCAAGTTTCAGTTTATTTCTTTGGTCTGTTCATTTCTAGTTGGTTAGTGATATCACATTTATGTGTGAGTTAAAGGTGATTGAAAGTAAACATGTTCCAATATAGGAATTGTGAAGTTCTTGGTACAAAAAGAGTGAAACTTGGTACAGAAACAACGAGCTGCTAGTTCAGGAACAACAAGTTCTCCATACAGGAATAGGATATTCCGGTACAGGAACAAAGCGTCCCAATACAGGAACTCGGCGTTCCAATACCAAGACTAAATAACTCAGTGCAGGAACCAAATCCATTTCAGGTACAGGAACATTGTTCAGGTACATAAATGTGTTATCTTCAAAAGAGATAGATATAATTACAATCAGAATCATTCCTTCTATTTCTTAGACATTGAGATCCAATCACAGGAATACATTTTCTATTTTTTTCTAGATATTTCTAAAAAAAATTGCAAGGCTTGCTTGATTCCTTTTGTAAAAATTTTGTGAATATTATTTTCAATTGATTCCAGTACCAGAGTGCCTTGGTGTTATTTGCTTAAATGCTTTTCATTTCTTGATTTTTCAAACTTAATTCATATAATTAGGATTCATACAGTTGAAACCAGAATACTTTGGCATTTCCTATGTTACTCGTCAAAGCTTACGTAGCCCTAGTTTGACAATTAAGTGTTGAAGGAGTTTGTTGAATTACAAATTCTACACCCAAGAATTGGGAGGTTTGGAACTGATCCTATCATGTCCCCCCTCTCATTAAACATTGACCACCGGGGGGGGTATGATCACTCTCGATCATCCATTCACGATGGTCGATTATTTATTTACAATAGTTCATGGGACGCAAATTTCCACTGCGCCCCCCACCCCTCCCCCCACTTGTTAAACTTTTACCATGATTAGGGCCCCGTAATCAATCTCTTTCATCGATGTATGATGATGGATCTAAATGATCAGTGGGGCACAAATTCTCACCACGCCCCCCGTCACCTGTTAAACCTCAATCGTGAGGGAGGAATCATAATTAACCTGATTCGTTAGATCTCACACTACCACAAATCAATAACTATATACCATTTTGACTCGCTCTTTTATACCTTGATCTGACGACTATCATATATTTCACCCAATTAACTTGCACACAATCTAACACAAACTTCATGGGAAAAATTTTGATACAATCATGTGCATAGGCCAATCAGTGTGATTTCATCCCATTTGAAAGGATTTCTAACCTGCATTAAGTGTGGGGTGAGACCATCATAATGATACCATCTGTAATGTCCCCTTTTTACCAATTTGGATCGAATTTTCAAAAAATGGTTGGAAATTTAGGGGATTTTCCCAAATTTTCCCCAAATTATTCCATGGTTGGCTCTGTCTTTGGCTCCTGCAATCCTAGTGTTGCAACTTGGTTCCCTAATTCTTCCAATTACGAACATGGAGTCATTCTTAGAACTTTCCTCGAGTTTCCTCAATTTACTCAAATTTCTCATAAATTTTCCCAATTATATTTGGGGAATTCTGACAAATGATTGGCATGTGTCCTCCTATCATCAATTTTTCAAACACTCTACTTGAAACTAATATACACTATATATGTGCTTGACCCATACAATTTTTGTCTTGCAACCTTAGCTCTGATACCAAATGTAATATTCCCTAACCCACTTTTGGCATATTCTAGCCTCCTGTTGATGCCAATTCCATGTCAATTACCCTTGGCAATCTGTGACTTGAAAAAATCACTTTTTATTCCAAGAAATTCTCATTTGATACAATGCATATCTAAATGCATGCTAAAATGCATTGCTTATACATAGACATATTCTATCATGAATACTCTAAATTAATATTTAAGATATAATGCACTTAAAATACATAAATAAATGCAGTGGAATAATTATCAAAATTAAGTACTTATCCTTTAGTTTGTGTCAAACTAGCTATATGCATTTGGTGTTCCACCCATCCATAGACCATTTGTTCATTTTCTTTCGATAGTGGGTCACCCACAAGTTGGAGCTTTAACTCTATGGGCATCAACTCACCCAAAACGGTACATTCACAGTACCAAAAACTGAAAAAGGTACCAAAAATAATTACATCCAACCAACAGGCTCACATTCCCCATCAGCCTGCACCCAAGTGTTTCACACCCTTCTTTGCACCTGCAGTCCCTCAGGTTGCGCCACCACCTTCTAGGGAATCTTATTCATCCATACAATAATGTTCCAAATCCCTATAGTTTCTGAGAGTTCCATTTCCCTCAGGGTTATTCCAGGTACCCTTCCAAACCCTCACATGACCAACGTACCAAACCTGATAACCTATAACCAATAGGTTCACATTCCCCATTATCTTGCACCTAAATGGTGTACACCCTTCTCTACAACTACACTACATCAGAATATGCCACCACCTTTCAAGGTGTCTTACTTGACTGGATAAGGATTTTTTAGAGCCCTCTGAATTCCAGGAGTTTTTTTCCCTAATGAGTCTTCGAGGAACCCTTACAGGCTTCATTTCCTCAATGGTTTCCATGCTTCCATGGTCGTCTTCTAGAATGGATGAGCAAGATCATTATTATCCCCTTCACAGTGTCAGCATGCCTATTTTTATATGCATGCCTATTTTATGCCACATGGCACTTCCCCAAGCCACTTAATGGACTTTGATTATATGCATGGGCACTTTTTATGATTATTAAATCATATGTGCTTCTTTTTCTCATCCATGGAGTCTTAAGTCCCCATACGCGTTTCATGTTTTCGATTTGTAGCCATTATATTTATATTAACATGCATATGTTATCATAATTACATTTCTAGGCCTTCTAGCCTCAAAACACATAAATGTAAAACATATGCACACAAGCATATCATCCCAAAAAATATAACACTCATGCACATGGGCACCATCGCCTTCAAAAGATGTCCTAAACTCACTAGCCTATTTGGTGTGTTCTCGATCACTGGCATAGTTTCGTCTATACATGTTATTTACATTCCATGGTTTGAACATGGGTATTACACATTAAATAAATAAGATCGATGTTTTAAAGTAAATTCAAGCATGGAATTAACCACACAATATGACACAACATCTCATGACCTCTAGATAGGAAACAGATGCTTGACACTTCAATTGAGAGAAAGTATGCTACTAATTCCTCCAAATAAAACAAAAACTCATGAAAGTAACTTTATTAACATTCATCAATCATTAACATGCCCCTTCATTGGCTTCAAGTTCCCTTTATTTCACTTTTAAAGAGTGATTTTGTAGAGTGTTATTTCTTAAATCCAGACATTCAATATAATAACATTGCCCTTGGAAATGAAAAGGGACATTGATATAATGTGAATTATATGAAGAACTTTGACCTTGAATGGGTGAAAGTGAATGATTTAGACTATATTGAAAACAAAATGAAATAACATGTAATATTGCAAAGAAAATACAAATTTAATATTGAAATTCAAGTATTAAATGAAAATAAAATTCTATTAATAAATCAAATGGTGAAAACCATAGAAATAAAAAATGGCTAGAATTATGGTAGTTTATCCATGAGAAGAGATATGATGGCTATGCTCATTTGAAAAATGTTTATAACAATATGCTATCATGCTGAAAAAAGAAATGAAAAAATAGCATTACAATGGATGAAACCTAACCTTAACATAATTAGGATGAGAAAGAAATCTAAGTTTAATGAATTTGAGTTGTCTGAAAAAGGGATTATTGTGAGGTCATATATTTTCACTCGATTCTCTATTTTGGGTATTATTTAAATCATTAGAAATAACATTAGCATATTGAGTTGGGTCTCTAATAAATGAGCCTAACAAACCCCAAAATTGTATAAAATCCCTAAAATATGTGTAAAAACTACCAATACCAAACGAGCTCATCTTCAAAGATGCTTGGTACCCATTATAATAAGAAAACTCCACTAGGTTAAAATATTCTTTCCATTTCGATGGTTTTTCCATTACAAACATCATTGCCATCTCTTCAATAGCTTTATTAACTCTTTCTGCTTGGGCATCCCACTTTGGATTGTATGCTATATTAAAATTTAAATTAGTCACAATTCCCTTAAATAATCTCGTCCAAAAATTGGATATAAAATTGGGATATTTGTTTAAAATAATTACCTTAGAAACACCATGAAACCTACCAATTTTTCTCATGCAAATCTTAGCAATATTGGTTTCCTTGTGTGTTGACTTCATTGGAATGAAATGAGCAACCTTGGTGAGTTTATCCACCACAACCATGATCGAATCATGTTGCTCCCCTATTCTAGAGAATATTTGTAATGAATCAATGGAAACAACTTCCCATTTCTACTTGGGAATGAGTATTGACTATAGCAACCAATTTGGGTGCCTATGCTTAGTTTTACCCATTTGGAATTCCAACCACCTAGCTATATAATTATCCACTTATTTCTTCATGCTTGTCCAAAAGTATTGTTTTCAGACTGCTGATATTGTCTTTTGGTACCTTGGGTAACCAACATAAGGCACTTTATGCATCTCACTCAGAACTAAATTTTTCAACACTTGGGAATTCGACACATAGATCCTGCCTTTATACAAAGGAACTCCATCTTCTTCCATTTCATAATACATGTATTTGTGTTGCACTTCACCATGTTGTATCCTACTTTTTATTTCCATTTATTGCTGATATGAATTCCAAACCTAGAAAATTATGATTTAAAGCATATTTACATGTGCTTAAGGTGGTAGCATGCATTGCATGCACCCTCCTACTAAGTGCATTAACCACTTCATTTTCCTTACCATTTATGTCCTTAATTTCAAAGTCACAATCAACCAAAAATTCTATCCATCTAACTTGTCTGGCATTTAAAAGTGGCTTCCAAAACAAATTCTTTAATACATTACATTCAATTCTTAACTCAAATATATTTCCCATGAGGTAATGCTGCAATATCTCAAAATAGGGAAAATCTACAATAATGGGAATATCTTAAGATATTCCAAAATAGGAGCTACAACAATCCATGAACATAATAATGAAATAGCAGTGATACATCAACACATAGGATGTAAGAAGATCCAAATAGCCATCATATTAGATCATATCAGAAAATGCATACAATATCTTGAGGAAACATTCACTCAAGCTAGGCAATACAAGCCTCAAGAAACATGTACATGGAAAAATGAAGAACACTGCTACACAGAAAATGCCCAAAGCTATGACAGCGCAGTTTTATTAGAGGAACTGCTGTTGGGAAGTGTCAATACACAAATATACAAATATAGGGCCCAAAAAATTTTGGGAGTGAAGATCTAAACTCCCAAACTGAATTTCAAGGCAATCCGAAAAGGATTTCTTGAAATATGCCAAATGGTAAAAATGTCGAAGTTGCAGTCCCAAAAACTAAGTAGCAACTGCAACTCAAGAACTGGATGGAGATGGTTGTATATGATTCACAATCTGAACAAACCTCCTCCAATGGATCTTCCAAGTGAAAGGCTGATCCTAACACTGAAGATCTCTCCCTCCAAACAAACACTGTAACCCTCACTGCAGATTCTCACTGAAAATAACACAGTCAAGGAGAGGGACTGCGTTGTAGATGATGGAAAATGGTTGGCCTGATGCCAAATATGGTGAATTTAGACCATATGCTTCCTTACTGATCCTCTAAAGGAAATAAGTCTTCCTCCTCTGAAAAATAAGCACAAGAAGTGGTGTTCAGTAACCTCCACTGCAACACCCTGCAACACAACCCAACTCTAAACAAGAACCTGCATTGTAGCTGAAGGAGGATGCTTGGCCTCAAGCCTGTATGTGGAGAAATGAAGAGAAAGATCCTTCAATAGGCCTCTCTTGAAAGGAGAAGGAATTCCTAAATAGGAATGCCTTGTGCTAAGAAGCACATCAACTCTGCTAAACAGCAAGAGAACGCACAAAGTCTAAGCAGACCAAGAAATCAATAATCCATAACATGAATAACAATGGTTTCCTTGCCCTCCTTTTAAAAAAATGGAAGCCCTCTCACCATGGGTCCCACTCATTAGGGTTTCCTCCACCAAGGAATCTTCCTCCCATTCATACTGCATTGTCTCTCCAAGTGTTCTCCACCTCCTATCCCAGCACTATTGACTTGGTCAAACTTGACCTTGTCCACATGCAAACGACCCTGTTCACACATGAGGGTGTGAAATCCAGCTCCTATTATGATCCCTTTTCACACTATGAGGTATTTTATTCTCATTTCTGAAATGTATGGGCCTCCTCACCCATTTATTCAGCTCCTAAGTGAAATCAGCAAAAATCAATATTCCAATTTGTTGCATGAAAATTTTGGAATATTACAGTCCTCCCCTCCCAAATGTTGCTTGTCCTCAAGCAACTACAAGGATAGAACTGAAGGGTGTCCTCTCCTCCTACTGTAGCATCCACATATGATGAACTCCTCCAAGGAATGAGATGTTGTCTCATCAATGAATCTCCATATTGCCCCTCCCAAGCATGAAAGTTAGCTAAATAGTTATCATCATGAACAAGTAGAATACTCAAGAAGGAAATAAGGTGTTGTCCAAAATTTCCCTTGAGGCATGGGATCTGAAATGTATTGGGAATCATCATTCCCATGTGTATCCTCCATCCCCAAGCAATCATCCATATGAAATGAGTTACCTCTCAACATGGCAACTCCTGAAATTTCTCCTCCACCTTTGGCTCCTGTAAAATAGGTGGGGTGAAAATAAGAACATGGTAGACAAAATAGCCTACCCCAAGCTATCCTCCTCTCCACTTAAGATAAGTGTAGAGTGTTTTCTGATCCTGGGAAGCAATAATTTTTCCCTCAAGTGGCAAGAAGAATACTAGATCCTCAAGGACCTCCTCTCCAATGTTATGAATCATGCTGGCCCAAACCATCTCATAATATGTGATGAGTTGGAAATCACCATCATATGGAATCCAATAAACCTCATGGCCCACCTCATAAAAGAACAATTTTTTTGTTGTGGTGGCCATATCACCTCTCATGCTCCCATTAGAACATGCAAGGAAAACAATGTGGGAAATTTCTCCCCCAAGGGACACATCCAACCAATGTGTCGTTCCCTCAATCATGCTCCTAATAAAAGTAAGAACAACAGCAACATAGGGAACCATAGTGAGAACCATACTCGTTTCCATATGTAGCAAGGGAGAAGTACAATGGTCCCTCAAATGTAACCAACGTAGTTTGACCCTTAACTGCAATAGAGAGTGACAAAAAGTGTGGTTCCTCAACCACTTGCTTGTTTTCCCACCCTCCTCATATGTTTGGAGAAAGTGAATGATGTATGGTACAAAGTGAGCATGTTCTCCATAATACATCTCCTCCCCAAGTCCTCCTAGGGATTGGTCATTAATAATTCTCATGGCCTCAAGTAGACCATGAGTTATAGAAGGAAGAATGCCCCTTCCTTGAGCAATATCCTACACATATATGGTTAAGGACTGCACATATTCATTATATAAATCATTACACAACCAACCAATATCCTTACCATATACTTTGCTCATACAAATCGAGTGGCTCATAGATGAGTCTCCTCTCATCCTCAAAGAGAAAATAGGTGGTTGTGCTAACTCTTCTAAAGATTTATGTATCTCCTCCATATCCACATGATCCATGCATCTCCTCATATGCTGATATATCTCCTCCTCAAAGCCTTCCCAAAAATACCCCTCCATGATGGTGTGGTGTAATGTTCCCAAAATTAGCATGAAGCTAATTGGAACATTGATTTTGCTTATATCATCTAGGAGGTGAATAAAATGGGTGAGGAGACCCATAAGTAGAAATAAAATTCCTCATAGTGTGAAAGGGATCATTAGAGTAGCTTTATTTTGTACCTTCCAGTGTGAAAAGGGGCAATTGCATGAGGACAAGGTCAAGTTTGACCAAGTCAACAGCACTGCCAAAGAGGGTGTGGCTTACTTGGAAAGCCAACGTAGTTTGAATGGGAGGAAAATCACTTGGTGGAGGAAACCCTAATGTGTGGGGTCCAAGGCAAGAAATCTTTCATTTGCATAAAAGGAGGAAGAGGAAGCCATAGAGGATTATGTTTGAGTATTTTATTTTGGTCTATGTAGACTCTTTGCATTCTTGAGTTGTTTAGCAGAGTTGCAGTGGAATTCCTATTTAGGATTCCTTATCCTTCTTGAGAGGCCTCTTGAAGGATTTCACTTCATTTCTCCACAATTAGGCTCAAGGCCAAGCCACCTCCTTCAGCTACAACGTTATTTCTTCTGAAGTATAACGTTGTGTTGCAGAGTGTTGCAATGGAGGGTTCCACAACACCATTTCCTTGGCTCATCTTTCAAAGGAGGGAACTTATATTCCTCGAGGATGTTAGTGAGGAAGGTTTTAGAGCTGATTTTCATATCTTGGCATCAGGCCAAGCATCTCCCATCTAATACAGCGTAGTCCCTCTCCTTGACTGCGTTATTTCAGTGTGTATCTACAGTGGGGGTTTGCACCACTATTTTGGAGGGTGAGATCTTAAGTGTTAGGATCAGCCTATCACTTGAGAGATATATTGGAGGAGGTCTATTTCAGATTGTACATCATCTTCAGCTATCTCCTTCCATTTTCTGAGTTGCAGCTGCTACCCTGCAACTGCGACATTTCTGTAGTTTTCCCATTTTGTATACATTTCAGCCAATCCTTCTAAGGATTTTTGTACTATTGTTTCCAGGGGTTGAGAGCTTTCTCCCCCACATTTCTTGAGCCTTATATTGTTATATCTTTGTATTATCATTCAGCATGTTGCAGTGTCTCCTATAAACTTCGCAGTCATAACCTAGGGCATTCTTAGTGTAGCAGTGTATTTCACATTTTATTTACATGATCTACTGAGGCTTCTATTTCCTATTTTGAGTAACTCTTTCCTTAAGATCTTGTATAAATTTTTTCTAATATGATCAATATGATGGCTATTAAGATCTTCTGATATCTTATGCATTAATATAATGTTGTTATTCCATATGTGTTCTTACATTGCGGCATCTCCAACTTTAGAATACCTTAAGGTATTCTCATTGTTGTATAAATCCCCTATTTTGGGATATTACAGTGGTATCAGAGCTACAATATTGGCTCAGCCTACGAGTCTCAGCCAAAGGAGATTAGAAGAGGATGGGATTTATCTCATCATATTTCAAATCCATGAAGAACCTCCCCAATGAGGATAAGTAGATAGAAAAGGAAGGACCCTGCACTTCCTATTTTCATCGAGAAGGAGACAGAGAGATGAGCAAGAAAAAGACTCCATCTTCTGGAGGAGAAAAAGGGGATAGGCTTACAAAGCTTCTTCCTAAATTTGTACAAAACATTCATGAAGATCTCAGGAAGATAAGGAGGGAGATCTATGGAGAATCTCCAAAAGAGTTTGAACCTAAAGAAAACTCTAGATCTTTATATGAGGAGTGTGAGCAAGCAGCCACACACCATAATAAACAGCGTATTCACATGGCCATATTTTCCATGAGAGAGATGGGAAGAGGAGAAGAGGTTGCTAGGAAGGAAACTCTTAGTGATTTCCTGAAAGAGTATGAGTCCAAAACTCAGAAATTCCGAGATCATCTCAATTTTTCAGAATTTTGCAAGATCAAGGTGAAGGGAAGAGAGTAGCAGGATAGATTTCTTCTATCTACTTTTGAAGGATCACCTACATGTTCAGCCAAATCTTGGGTGGAGGAGTTATATACCTTCTTGCAACAGCACCAAATTCCTGAAGATGAAGCCATCAAAGTTGTAGTGCTGCATTTGAGAGGTAAGGCCTATGCCTGGTGGATCTTTGAATCCTTTTCTTTAAAAAATGTAAAAACTACATCTTATGCAAGCTTCACTAAAGCATTAGTGAAGAGATTTGATAGAAGGATTCATGAGACAGATATGGTGGAGCTAAACAAGGAAACTCAAACAAAAGCCTTGCATGAGAACGCAAAACCACTTCAGAAAACCATGGGGGAGGCTGAAAACTTGCATCATACCTTTCTAGGAGAAAGACTTTCATCTCACATCTTTGAGAAAGGGAGCATGGAGATCTCCTTTTCAAAGAAGGATCCAATCATTAGGAGGTTTCCCATTCATGTTGCAGATATTGAGGGCAACAGTGCTGTCACATCTGGAGATTATCTGGTGCCTCATGCAGAGGAAGGAGGAGCTCTTGCTCCAACTAGAGGGATTCTTGCATCTTTTCAAGGAATTCCCCAGGATCTCATGTGTGGAGATCAAGGCAAAAATCATGTTCTACATGTGCCATTTATGAGGAGGTCCATTTATGAGGAGGTGTGGAACCATGGAGACACAAGGAGGAGGTAGGGAGGAGAACCAGCATCATGAGATGAGGATTACACACCCCTATCCACTTCAAAAGGTTGATGCACCTAAGAGGAAGATTGGATTTTGCAGCAAGAGCATGGACATATTTTTCCATTCATACATGTAGTCATCTCTTGATGATGATGTCTCATTGCATGGAGACATTTCACCGAGGAGAACACTGGTTCAGTAGAGGAGGATGGATGCTTCATTGGTTGAGGCACCACTCATTGATTTTAGAGGAGTGATGACCTTGGGAGAGCTTGATACAGTGCTGGGAGTCTTGGGTACGCTCAAGGAGGAGAGACATGACTCTTTGGAAGAGTTAGCACAGCCATCTCTTCTCTCTTTGAGGATGAGAGGAGATTCATCTATGAGCTACTCCCTTGGCATGAGCAAAACATATGGTATGGGTATTGATTTTTTACATGATTATTTATATAATGTATGTATATACCCTTAACCATATATGTGTAGGATGTTGCTCCAAGGAGGAGAATTCTTTCTTTCAGGCTTCATGGTCTACTTGAGGCCATAAGCATGATTGATGGCCATTCCCTAGGAGGACTTGGGGAGGAGGTGTATTATGGAGGAAATGATCACTTTACACCATGCATCAGTCATTTCCTCCATAATTATGAGGATATTGGGGCAGAAAGCAAGTGGTTGAAAAGCCACACACTTTATCAGTCTCTATTGCAGTTGAGAGTCAAGCTGTGTTGATTACACTTGGGGGACCATTGCCCTTCTCACTTATTACATATGGAAACAAGCATGATTCTCATTTTGGCTCCCTATGTTTCTATTATTTCTCTCTTTATGAGGATCATGTTTGGGAGAGAGACACATTGGATGGATGTGTCCTTTGGGAGAGAAGATCTCCATATTTTTTGTAGTACATGTTCGAAGGGGAGCATGGGAGATAATATGGCCACCACAGCAACACATTTGTCTCTTTATGAGGGGGGCCATAGGATTGAATGGACTCCATATGATGGTGACTTCCAACTCATCATATATGGAATGGTTTGGGCCAGCCTGATTTGTAGCGTTGGAGGAGAGATATTTGGAGATCTAGTCCTCATCTTGCCACTAGAGTGAAACATTATTGCAGCCCAACATTAGCCAACACTCTACACTTATCATAAGTGGAGATATGGACAGCGTGGGGTAGGCTTGTCTACCATATGCAGATTTTCAGCCGACCTACTTTGCATGAGCCAAAGGTGGAGGAAAGTTTTCAGGAAATGCCTAGTTGGGAGGTGACTCATTTTGCATCACTGATAGCTTGGGGATGGAGGATCCATATGGGGGAGATAGTTCCCATTATATTTTAGATCCCATTCCTCAAAGGGACCTCTAGACCTCACTTTGTTATCCTCTTGAGTATTTTACCTTTACATGATGATAGCTTGATAACTGACTTGCATGCTGAGGAGGAGAAATGTGTAGATTTGATTGATGATATAGCATCTTTTTACTTGGAGGAGTTCATCATACATGGATACTATAGGGAGAGGAGGATAAATAACTCAATTCTATCCTTACATTTTCTTGAGGACAAGCAATATTTGAGAGGGGAGGACTATAATGTTAACAAAATTAGCATGAAGCTAATTGGAACATTGATTTTTCTTAAGTCATCTAGGAGGTGAATAAAATGGGTGAGGAGACCCATGAGTAGGAATAAAATACCTCATAGTGTGAAAGGGATCATTAGAGTAGCTTTATTTTGTACCTTCCAGTGTGAAAAGGGGCAATTGCATGAGGACAAGATCAATTTTGACCAAGTCAACAGCGCTGCCAAAGAGGGTGTGGATTACTTGGGAAGCCAGCGCAGTTTGAATGGGAGGAAGATCACTTGGTGGAGGAAACCCTAATGTGTGGGGTCCAAAGCAAGAAGGTTTTAATTTTCATAAAAGGAGGAAGAGGCAACCATAGAGGATTATGTTTGAGTATTTTATTTTGGTCTATGTAGACTCTTTTCATTCTCGGGTTGTTTAGTAGAGTTGCAGTGGAATTCTTGTTTAGGATTCCTTCTCCTTCTTGAGAGGCCTCTTGAAGGATTGCACTTCATTTCTCCACAATTAGGCTCAAGGCCAAGCCACCTCCTTCAGCTACAGGGTTATTTCTGTTGAAGTATAACGTTGTGTTGCAGGGTGTTGCAGTGGAGGGTTCCACAACACCATTTCCTTGGCCCATATTTCATAGGAGGGAGATTCTATTCCTTGGGGAGGTTAGTGAGGAAGGCTTCAGAGCTGATTTTCATATCTTGGCATCAGGCCAAGCATATCCCATCTACTACAGCGTAGTCCCTCTCCTTGATTGCGCTATTTCAGTGTGTATCTGCAGTGGGGGTTTGCACCACTATTTTGGAGGGTGAGATCTTAAGTGTTAGGATTAGCCTATCACTTGAGAGATCTATTAGAGGAGGTCTATTTTAGATTGTGCATCATCTTCAGCTATCTCCTTCCATTTTCTGAGTTGCAGCTGCTACCCTATAACTCTGAGATTTCTGCAATTTTTCCATTTTGTATACATTTCAGCCAATCCTTCTAAAGATTGTTGTACTATTGTTTCCAGGGGTTGAGAGCTTGCTCCCCCACATTTCTTGAGCCTTATATTGTTATATATTTGTATTATTATTCATCATGTTGCAGTGTCTCCTATAAACTGCGCAGTCGTAGCCTAAGGCATTCTTAGTGTAGCAGTGTATTTCACATTTTATGTACATGATCTACTGAGGCTTCTATTGCCTATCTTGAGTGACTCTTTCCTCAAGATCTTGTATACATTTTTGCCACTATCATCAATATGATGGCTATTGATATCTTCTGATATCTTATGCATTAATATAACGTTGTTATTCCATATGTGTTCTTACATTGCTGCATCGCCAACTTTAGAATACCTTAAGGTATTCTCATTGTTGTAGAAATCCCCTATTTTTGGATATTTCATGTGGTATTCTCTCATAGAATAGGTGTGGCTGAAAAGGAAATCTCCATGAGCTGCTTGTAGCAACTTCTCCTTGAGCTTGGAAGCTCTAGATAAGAAGATCCTGCCATGGTAGTAGATGACCCCATCTCTAACTGAATATCCCTCCTCATGTAGCTGGTCATCCAATATCATACAATAGAAAAGGTCCTTGGAGTACTCCACCAACAGCTGGGAGTTCCAATATGGATCTATCCTCCATAGTGATAGTGCTGATGATCTCTCATGAAGAGCATCTGTCATATGATCATCCTCCTCTTTGACATCTCCCATGCCAAAGAAGCTATTTGAAAGGATATTATCCTTCCCCTGTTGCTTCTGCCACAGCGCAGAATATAAAATGAGAGTGGGTGAAGATGATGTTGAGAGAATGCCTCTCTCCTCCTTGAGTCTACCCAAGACTCTTAGTGTTGTATAATGACCTCCCAAGGTCTCCACTCCTCTGAAATCAATGAATGGTGCCTCCAAATGTGAAGCATCTCTCACCATCTTCTGATCTGGTGGTCTCCTTGGTGAAATGTCTCAATTCAATGAGACATCATCATCAAGAGTAGACTGCGTATGTGATTGGACAGATTTTTCCTTGCTCTCACTGCACAATCCAGTCTCCCTCTTAGGTGCATCAACCTCATGAAATAGATAGGGGTATGTGCTCCTCATCACATGATGTTGGTCATCCTCCCTATCTCCTCCTTGTATATCCATAGGTTCACACCCTATCTTCAATGGCACATGTGAATCATGAGTTGTGCCTTGATATCCACATGTGAGATCCTGGGGAATTTCTTGCAATGATACAAGAATCCCTCTAGTTGGAGCAAGAGCTCCCTCTTCCTCTGCATGAGGTGCTAGATAAACTCTAGACATGACAGTGTTGTTGCCCTCCTCCTCATCAACATGTGTGGGCAACCTTCCAAGAATTGGATCCTCTTGTGAAAAAGAGATTTCTATGCCCTCTTGTTTAGGAATATGAGATAGAGGTCTTGCCTCTAGCAAGGTATGATGCAAGATATCAGCCTCCTCAATGGTTTTATGAAGTGGATCTAATTTTATAGTTTCCTCCATCACATGCAAGGGTTTGGTTTGTTTAGATTTGTTTGGCTTCACCATATGTGATGCAGAAAGTTTTCCATCAAACCTTTCCACCAATGTCTTAATAAACCTTGCATAAGAAGAAGTGTTTGCATTTTTCAAAGAAAAGGACTCAAATATCCACCATGCATAGGCCTTACCTCCAAGATGCAGCACTGCAACTCTGATGGCTTCATCTTCAGAAATTTGGTGCTGCTGCAAAAATGTGTCTAGTTCTACCACCCAAGCTTTGACTGAACATGTAGGTGAACCATCAAAGGTAGATAGAAAAATATACCCATATCATGCTTCTTTCTCCTCTTCACCTTAATCTTGCAAAACTCTGGAAAAGTAATATGATCTCTAAACTTCTGAGTTTGAGAGTCATACTCTTGCAGAAAATCACTAAGAGTTTCCCTCCTAGTCATTCCTTCTTCTTCCATCTCTCTCATGGAAAATTTGGGCATGTGACTGTGTTGTGTATCATGATGTGTGGCTTCATGCTCACACTCATCATATGAAAATCTAGAGTTTGATTCAGATTCAAACCCTCTTGGAGATTCTATACACATCTCCCTTCTCATCTTCTTGAGATCTCCTTGAATGCTCTGTACAGATTTAGGAAGAAGCTTTGAGAGCCTCTCCTCCTTATTTCCTACAAAGAATGGAGTCTTCATCTTCTCTTTTCTTGTTAGCATCATGGCTGAGTTCCACAAGCTGAGCCAAGACTATGCTCTGATACCACTGTAATATCCCAAAATAGGGAAAATCTACAATAATGGGAATATCTTAAGATATTCCAAAATTGGAACTACAACAATCCATGAACATAATAATGAAATGGCAGTGATACATCAACACATAGGATGTAAGAAGATCCAAGTAGCCATCATATTATATCATAGCAACAAATGCATACAATATCTTGAGGAAACATTCACTCAAGCTAGGCAATACAAGCCTCAAGAAACATGTACATGGAAAAATGAAGAACACTGCTACACAGAAAATGCCCAAGGCTATGACAGCGCAGTTTTATTAGAGGAACTGCTGCTATGAAGTTTAAATACACAAATATACAAATATAGGGCCCAAAAAAGGTTGGGATTGAAGATATAAACTCCCAAACTAAATTTCAAGACAATTCGGAAAGGATTTCCTGAAATATGCAAAATGGAAAAAATGTCGGAGTTGCAATCTCAAAGACTGAGTAGTAGCTACAACTCAAGAACTGGATGGAGATGGTTGTAGATGATGCAAAATATTAACAAACCTCCTCCAATGGATCTTCCAAGTGAAATGATGATCCTAACACTGAAGATCTCTCCCTCTAAACAAACACTACAACCCTCACTGCAGATGCTCACTGAAAATAATGTAGTCAAGGAGAGGGACTATGTTGTAGATGATGGAAAATGGTTGGCCTGATGCCAAATATGGTAAATTCAGCCCATATGCTTCCTTACTAATCCTCCAAAGGAAATAAGGCTTCCTCCTCTGAAAAATAATCACAGGAAGTGGTGTTCAATAACCTCCACTGCAACACCCTGCAACACAACCCAGCTCTAAACAGAAACTACATTGTAGCTGAAGGAGGATGCTTGGCCTCAAGCCTATATGTGGAGAAATGAAGAGAAAGCTCCTTCAAGAGGCCTCTCTTGAAAGGAGAAGGAATTCCTAAATAGGAATGCCTTGTGCTAAACATCACAACAACTCTGCTAAACAGCAAGAGAATGCACAAAGTCTAAGCAGACCAAGAAATCAATAATCCATAACATGAATAATAATGGATGCCTGTCCCTAATTTTAAACAAATGGAAGCCCTCTCACCATGGGTCCCACTCATTAGGGTTTCCTCCACCAAGGAATCTTCCTCCCATTGATATTGCGTTGTCTCTCCAAGTGTTCTCCACCTCCTATCCCAGCATTGTTGACTTGGTCAAACTTGACCTTGTCCACATGCAAATGACCTTGTTCACACATGAGGGTGTGAAATCCAGCTCCTATGATGATCCCTTTTCACACTATGAGGGATTTTATTCTCATTTCTAAAATGTATGGGCCTCCTCACCCATTTATTCAGCTCCTAAGTGAAATCAGCAAAAATCAATATTCCAATTTGCTGCATGCAAATTTTGGAATATTACAAACGCATCCACATCTTCGAGGTATGTGTAATAGTTCCTAGCTCCAAATCATGAGTGGAATAATTATTTTCATGCTCTTTGAGCTTCCTAGATTCATAACATATCACATGCTTGTTTTGCATGAGAACTTCTCCAAGTCCTTTCTTTATATGCATCTATGCACATAAGAAATTCTTCATCTAGGTTAGTTATCTTCAATATAGGTGTACTTGTTAACAACCTCTTTAAATGCTAAGGGCTCTTCAAATTTATGAGACCAGTCAAATTTTTTACCTTTCCTTTGCAAGGAGGCAATAGGATGGTATATCCTCAAGAATCGTCCAATAAATCTTCTATAATAACCTACTAAACCCATGAAAGACCTTACCTAAGTCACATTTTTAGGTGTTGGCCACTTTTTAATTGATTTTATCTTTGTAGGGTATACTTCTATCCCTTCTTTAGAAATAATATGACCCAAATAATGAATCTTTATTTGATAATTTTTGGATGACATTATAATCTTCATGAATGGATCCATTGGTGATTCCACGGTGGTGAAATTTATTCTCCAACTCTTCTGCAAAGCCACTGACATGTCTTGTAATAACATCAAGTCCATAATCACCTGTCATGGCTACTCCCCACATGATTCTTTCTTTGCACAACAATGGTTTCCTTTTAACTTGATCAAATTTGAAGATGGCCTAAAATACATGGGATTTCACCTCAAGCCTGTCAACTACAAATCTCCAGATTAAACATGGATGATTGCTAAGATTGACAAAAGGACAAACACTTGGTACCATTAATGGATTTCACAGGCTGGTAGGTTAGTCCTTATCAATTTTGTATTAGAGGCCATCCTGGTTTATTGGATGTCCTGAGCCTGGATACCAAAAGGCATACTCAACAGGATACAAAAAATTTGTTGGAGGTTTCTATGGAATGGGGCTAAGGAGGGACATACTTTTGCTTGGACCAAGTGAGCACTCATCACCCTTCCAAAAATATGGGGTGGTTGGGTCATTAAAGATATACACGCCTTTTCAAAGGCTCTGGCTACAAATTTGGGTTGGCAGATCCTCACTAAACATAACCTGTGGACCAGGGTTGTTACACAAAAGTATATTTATCCTCTCTATTCACTCAATTCGATCAGAAATGTGCGCGGACATAGATCCAACATCTCTATTATCTGGAGGGTCATCCTTTATTCATATGAACACATTATAAATGGACTCTCCTGGTAGGTGGGCTCTGGTACACAGGTTCGTATTGGTTGTGATTCGTGGTCTGGTTGTGGGAATGCACATATCCTCCCTCTTGAACTTAATTGTGCACTCAATCAATCTGGTATTCATACTCTTCATCAAGTGGCAGATAGGGAACATACCACTATTTTCTCCCAATTCTGGTTGACCCTTCGAGACCCACACATCCAACCACAATAGGAGGAGGCCTGGACACACTACCTAAATGCTCTATCGGAATCACATGTTAGAATCACCAACAGAGAAGAAGAAATCATATGGATGATCTCCAAACATGGTAAATATACACCTAAGGAGGACTATATAAACATTTTGTATTCACATTTTCCATTGTTTCTATTATCACACATAAAATTTCAACTTTTGATTGATAGGGTCATTAGCATAGGTGTCATTTGTCTCATAAAATTGGTTCATGGAATTGATGAAAACTCATGAATTAATCACTATCCTAAGTTTAGAAAGTCCATTTGTCATGCCCATTACAGTCAAATCTATAAAAACCCACCTTAGGTTCACATGCATTGGTTTAAAATTCGTTTTTAGCCACATGTATGATTTTTCACAATTCTGCAACAAATATAGCCACATACAGGCATATTTTGCTACGTAACCACCTGACCATTTCGTAGCGAATATGTCGGGTTTATAACTGAATACGTTGTGGAATCATGTTTTTTGCACCAAAATAGAGGATGATGAGATTTCAATTTCCTAGTGGTTTAGGATAAAGGTGAGGTAATATAATTGATTATCATAGTCATCCAAGCATGCAAAAGTGTAATTACCACCCATCATTACCTTTCACTCCCTCATTTGTCATCATTCTCTCCACATTCGAATTTCATTTTTAAGACTAATATGCAAAGCTCCTCTCTGTCATCTTCCTTTTGATCTTTGCATGCAGCAGTTGATTAACATCCTTGAAGAGTCCAACTCCACCACAAGCTACTTGTTGTGCAATTTTTTTCTTTATAGGTGTCATAGTATCGAGAAGGCCAGCACGGTGTTAAAAGAGATAGCCATGCAGAAGAAGACTAATAAAGGGAGGTTTAGTGGCCAAGTATGAACCTATGGACTTAAATTTTGTCATGGAAGACCCTATTGTTACAAAGGACTTCATTAAAGCTGGTTACATGCATTTCTACCAAAAGAAACAAAGGAATTTTTGTGTTTTCTAACTGTTTGAGCAGTAAACTGTAAGAGAATATTTTGGGAAAACATAGAGGAATTATAAAAATATGAGAGACGTTATGGTCAAGAAGATATCAAGGAACGTTAACCTCTTTCACTTTTCTCACGGGTTGATCAAAGTGGATATTGGTGGCCACCCACCTATTCCATTTGGACTCGCACCATCAGTTCTTTCAATTTTTCACTTTCAGCATAGCTTACTATTTTTAGCAAGTTGTCGGTTCCTAAACTTTCGGAGACATTTGGAGGCCCTAATGAGCCATGTGGATATTGGTGGCCACCCATCTATTCAATTTTAACCCCCACCATCACTTCTTTCGATTTTTCATTTTCGGCACAACTTACTATTTTTAGCAGTTTTTTGGGTCTTGAACTTCCGGAGCCTTTTTGAGGCCCTAAACGACTTTTTTTGGGACAATCGGGAGCAACATGTGTCCATGGACTGATGTTTCTCACACCAAAATTTGTACTCCTCAAATAGATATTTCTAATGAGATATGATGCGCATCAAACGGAAATCGTATGCCAAAGTTACGTCCCCAGGAAGTTGAAACACCAATTTACCCAAATAGGGTCATCGTTTTGGCGCTTCATCTCCTACGGTTAGGATTTTGAATGTTTAGGGTTTTGCATTGTTTCTCAACAATAAATAGGCCTTGGAGCCTCATTATAACACAGTTAAAAGGCATGTAGCTGCCACATCCCTTCTCAGAGATCATCTATCATTGCCCTAGCTAGTTTATTTCCATTAGGTCTGTAAACATATTTCAGTTATTTGATATTAATGAAATGAAATATTATTTCCACTGCATCTCTTTATTTATGTCTATTTCTGTATTTTATTGCATTCCTACATAAATCCAGATCAGTGGTATTATAGCGGTCTGCTCTTTCTTTGTTTTCCCTTGCAGGTCCCCAACGAGGTCAGGGTATAAGGAGTTCGGGCTTGATCTGGTTGAACCCTTGCAAGATCAACCTTGCAAACCTTGATGAACTTCCATGGAAGAATAAAAAAAAGACGATGAAGCAGGAGATCCTATCAAAATATTGCTCGATAAGACGCTTGAGAAACAAAGGAACGTGATGATGGATAACTTTGCTCAGATCCTTCAACAATTGCCCACCTATGGTGCATCCACATCCAACAACCACTCTGGAGGCGCCACTCCCTTCAAGGTATAGGTAAACTTTGAAATTCCTATATTTGAAGGCCAGATAGATGCAAAAGCCGTAGATACATGGTTTAATTTTCTAGAAGGGTATTTCTTAATCTGTGATTTCTCCGCCCGAGAAAAGATTATTTTTTCACTTCTCAAAGCTACCCCCCATGTCAAATATTGGTGGGAAACCTACTGTGAGAAAAATGAGGAGGGGGAAGCCTCTCTGTTCTTGGCCACACCCACTTGGAATTCATTCCGAGACAACATCGAGGAACAGTATTACCCGTGGGGAGTTATGAGGACAAGTACATCCCATGGATCATGCTGCGGCAGCAAAGGATCAAGATGTGCACGAACTAACGAATTTGGTCCATACCTTGCGCACAAAGTTGGGTATTAAAGATTTAGAGAGACATTTGGTTCTCAAGTACCATAGTATTATGAATAGACACATTCAAGAGGAAATGGAGTTCCTAAACATTACCTCGCTTGGCATGGCATATCGATATGCCGCCAAGATTGAGCATAAATTTAGGCAGAAGAAGAGATATTTTGGATCCGCAAATCTAAAGCCAGGGAAAGGCACCCCTAAACCACAGAACAAGGGGAAAATACAAAGGGGGGCGACTCAAAATTCCACCACAAATCCAAATAAGGATGCGGGGAAGTAGTGTGAATTCCATAATAGCCCCACTCACAACACAACAGAGTGTCGGGCCAAACAGTCACTTGTGGCCGAACTTAAGGCTCTCGAATCAGATGCATGTTCTAATCCTAAGCCAGAACTAGACCAAAGAGATGAACAAGGGAAGCAGATCATTGATGTGGACCCAGTGTCATTGTTGTCACCACCAAGATCTAGAGGGAGGATCCTGAGGATCCATAGGAGGGGGAGCGCCTCTTCCATTTTCAGATGTGGGTGAAGGGTTCTCCACTGTAATTTATTGTCGATAGCGGAAGCCAAAAGAACCTCATTTCACAAGAGGTCGTGAAGCAACTCGGCCTACCGACCATAGCACACCCACAGTCGTATACCATCTGGTGGCTTCACCCAGGGAGAGATCTGCGCGTCCGCCAACAGTGTTGCCTTCCGTACAACATCAAGCCATTCACGGATGAGGTATTGTGTGATGTTGCTCCTCTTGATGTAGATGATGTAGTATTAGGCCAACCATACTTGTGGAGGCAACATTTTTTGTATGAATATAGGCCTCGTGTTGTCATTATTACTTTGGGAAATAACTTTTCTGAGATACTGGAGGTAATACCGCCCCCTGCCATCTCTTTAACCACTGCAAAAAAACGCAGTAAGAATGTTTCCCAGAAAAGGAAATTTATTTTCATTACCATTTTCCCACAAGGAAAGAAGAATATTGTGGCCACGGCCTCAAAAAAGGGCTCTCCTACACATCATCAGCAGATGGACAAAGGAGAGGAGGAATACAAAGACATTTTCTCCTCACCCACAGAGGTTCCTCTACATTGTCCAGACAATCACTCCATTGATCTGACCCCCCGTGCATCACCGCTTTATACTGCCAGAACTCATGTGATTACACAGACATAATCCACACATGTACTATCTGAGGAAACCAAATTTATTGAACACATCTAGTACGTCCACCAACAGGTCCACGACATCCTTGAAAAATCCAATACAAAGTTCAGCAAAATTTTCCTTTCATGGAGGAACGTAATGAAATGGGGACCATTGCTTCCTAAGGATGGAGGAATGATCTAGGTGGATATTGGTGGCCACCCACCTATTCCATTTGGACCTGCACCATCAGTTCTTTCAGTTTTTCACTTTGAGCACATCTTACAATTTTTAGCAGGTTGTCGGTTCTTGAACTTTCGGAGCCATTTGGAGGCCCTAATGAGCCACGTGGATATTGGTGGCCACCCACCTATTCCATTTGAACCCCCACCATTGGTTCGTTCAATTTTTCATTTTCGGCACAACTTACTATTTTTAGCAGTTTTTCAGGTCCTGAACTTCTGGAGTTGTTTTGAGGCCCTAAACGACATTTTTTGGGAAACCCGAGAGCAACATGGTTTCATGGACCGATGTTTCTCACACAAAAATTTTCACTTCTCAGATATATCTTTCTAACGAGATATGATGTGCATCAAATTAAGATCGTATGCCAAAGTTACATCCCCAGGAAGTTGAAACACCAATTTACCCAAATGGGGCCCATAGTTTTGGCGCTTCATCTCCTATGGTTAGGTTTTTGGATGTTTATGGTTTTGCATTGTTTCTCAACAATAAATTTTCCTTCGAGCCTCATTGTAACATAGTTCAGATGCATGTAGCTGCCACATCTCTTCTCATAGATAAGCTACCATCACCCTAGATTGTTTATTTCCATTTTGTCTAACATATTTTAGTCATTTGATATTAATGAAATGAAGTATTATTTCCATTGCATCTCTATGTTTATGTCTATTTCTATATTTTATTGCGTTCTTGCATAAATCTGTATCAGTGGTATCAGAGCGGTCTGATCTTTCTTTGTTTTTCTTTGCATGTCCCCAACGAGGTCAAGGTATAAGGAGTTAGGGCTCGATCTGGTTGAACCCTTGTGTTGTAGAGGTAAATCCCCTCTGCGGACAAAGGCGATCCCTACTAGCCCAGACCGGGTCTAGAAACAATCGTCACACGCTATAGTGCAAGTTCCTAATTGCAAATAAACCAACTAGCGATGAAGGCTTACCTGGAATCCAACGTTGTCACTTGTAGAGAAAGTAGCGCTCCCGTTCCTTAGCTCTAGCAGATCATGATCCTCACGATCTCCGTGACTGGACACCTGCACATGCAAGAAAAAAAAACAAACACAAGCATAAAATCTAGTATATGCAACTATATCTCAATCAGAGAAGACATAACTCATTATCATAATCAACAACAAGAGTGGAACCATAACCAATAGTCGCTTATCATTAATCAATCAAAGAAGAATACAACCATAGCTCTGACGCTGAATTCTCCTTCGGAGGGTCGCCAGCGGAACACGTCTCGAAAAAGCCTGTCGGGGATGGGACAAACCTCTCTCTTCGGATGTCTCGACAATAATCTCCTTGCTTAGATTTGGCCTTAAGGGAATGAATCAAGGCTCTTGCAGCATAAGGCTCTGATGGCTCTTGGGATCTTGGAGATTCAACCATTCATCCCTTTCATCAATGGATGAAGGCTATATCTATAGAGGAGAGGAGGAGGTTGGGATCCCTACAATAGTGGAAGGGAGGCCTTATCCCTTGGGAGGTTCCCCATAAGGTGGAAACAAGAGGCCAAAGGAGGAAGGCTGTGGTTATTCAGGCGAAACCACTCCTGATGACTCACCCACGAAGTTGTTGTAATCGAAACTTTGCCTCTTTTTTAAAAAACTTTCCAAAAGCAGATTGGCGCGGGTGCTTAAATGGGATAGAGCGCCAATTGGCGTGGGCTCATTTTTAATTTTCCTCATTGGCGCGAGTACATAACGGGCTACCAGCGCCAAGGCAAAAACAGGTATTTTTAGGGGTCTGCTCAGGAAATGATCAACAGAAGGAATGTTGTCCTCATGGCAAGGGAGGAAATGATGGTATTTGCAAGGCATGACACTGCTTATTGGTCACAAAAACGACCCTCCAATGGGCGAGATGGGGATTACAGGAATGGTGAAAAATTACCGTGTAACAAATGCCCCCTAAAGCATGAGGCCTGAAAGAGAGAGAGGGGTGAAATGCTTTATGAGAACGTGTCCAACTGAAAACACCGCCGTCGGAAAACCTGCATAGATAAGTACAACTGATGTATCAAATACATGATATATACGTGGTATGGGCGCAGCCATCCATAACAGAGTATGTAATAATCTAGATCTGAGGCATGGACGCAGTCATCGAGTGAGGATCGATAAATAGACTCAGGTATGGTCGCAGCCATCCAATCAGTGAGTCATGTAACTAATCATAATAATCCACAAAATCGCAGCCTGGATTATAACAGACAAGAATCCAGGGTCTTGTGCTCCATCTCGACCCGAACAAAGTACAAGTTCAAGCATGTGAATATGTGAGCTGAAGTTGAACATGCAAGAACATCACCTGATTACCAGCCAATGATGAAAGTTGTTAACAGACGCGAGAGGTACCACCATTAATGCCAATGGTCCTCAAGGTACTACAGGTACAATCTACGGCATGTGAACAATGAGTTGGCATCGAACACCCGTAGAATCACTTGATCAGAGGCCAATGATGAAAACCTCATGCCGAACGCGAAGAACCTGCCATGAGGCATGCAGGCTCCAAGGTACCAGAAGGGAGTCTCTAGATCAGCTTCCTGGATAATGAGCTGAAGTCGACAGGAAGTGACCTTGATCGAAGGTGGGCCATAATGTTTCCCACATCATCGACACGAGATAGAGGAACATAATGTCTTTGTGAATCAGGATTAGGTGAGAATCAGAGGAAGGTTGAAATTTGCAGAGGTCAACTTCCCTTGAACATATTGGTGGCACGACAGTGGATTTGGCAATATTTGACATCAAAAGATCAGAGGTCATGGTGATGAGGCAAAGAGAAAATGAGAGGTCAAAAGGGATCACCCAAACCCATGGAGGCAAGTGGAAAACGAGATGAGATGTCCCCAACCCGACATGAATACAGACAAGTGCCATGTTCAAGAGTGACATACTACCGACACGACAACGATTCTGGTTCCATTTTCCCCCCACCATTTCTGGCGAGTACCTCTTTATTTTTACACAAGCTTGACGAGGATACCATATGCTTGTCATGTAAGTCCGTCTGAGCCCTAGGAAGGAGGAACTCGGATACCATCATTACGACTGAATATAATGTCATCAGGGTTTAACGAGTCTGAAAAAGGAAGAACTCAGCGTATTTTCATGTTTAGAGAGTTTGAAAAGACAGCGGAAAAGTAAACTCCAACGGTCCCTTTTCGTAAATAGTCCCTCAGACCCGAAAAGGTAGAAAAGAAAATCTGAGAATATCTCCTAGTCGCGATAGGCTAGGGTATTCCTTTTTTGTAAATAATCTATCCCAGCCCGAAAAAGGGGTAAACGTATACTGGGTATATGTCGTTTCGTGTCCACTTTAACGATATCGAAACGACAAGGAACTCGGCAATCTTTTCAGTTTTCAAGAGTCAAAAAAGAGCTGAAAGTTGACTCCTCCTTGAGGAACGAGTGGTATAAAGGGTAGCAACTGGTTCCGGTAATGGTGGAACTACTCATAACAAATAAAGGTCAAGAGGTTGGCTAACAAGACCACTCATCGCAGCGGTTCCTCAGGAATGGGTAAAACAACCAAGTGAAGGCATATGATCCGCCAAGCAGATAGTGACGATGGAGTGAGAAAACCAAGGCTTATCTGACAAAACAGACTGATAAAATGGCAATCACAAGAGGTTAAATGGGAAAGGTTTCATTTTTACACAAGCTTGAAATCAGAAAACTCTGCTTGAAGTTAGTTTCATTTTTACACAAGCTTGAAATAAAGATAAACTATGCTTGAAACCGGTTTCATTTTTACACAATCTTGAAACGGAAACAAACTATGCTTGAAAAAAGTAAGCATGCCCCCAGCATGGTGACTTAATTCGAGGTACATGCCCCCCAAGCTTCAATCCATATGAAAGGCAGATGGAGTGAAGGTTCAAATTATGAGATCAAGAGAAAGACTCGACTTCAACGGGAACGTGTTTCATTATTTTAACGAGGTTGACACATTAAAAGAACTATCCTCAGGACACCTTGTTTCATGATTTAAGGAGCTTGGCACAAGACAAGGAACTCTGCTCCAATATACCTTGTTTCTTTTTTTAAGGAGCTTGACACAGGAAAAGAACCATGCTCCGATGACCATGTTTCATTTTTTAAGGAGCTTGACACAAGACAAGGAACTCTGCTCCTACAACCTTGTTTCATTTTTTAAGGAGCTTGACACAAGACAAGGAACTCTACTCCAACAACCTTGTTTTATTTTTTAAGGAGCTTGACACAAGAAAATGAACTCTGCTCCGAACGACCTCATCATAATGAACAAGAAGTCATCGCTTCCAAGATTTCCACTCCCGATGGAAGGAAAACATCCTGGAAGTCAGGACCCAATGCCCCCAGTACCTAATGCACAACGACACTATCATTGGGTACAGGTATGGGGTAGGTAGCCACATAGTTGACCTACGGTGGGGCAGATACAACGGGTGGATAAAAACTAGGAAGGGATGAATGCAGGCTAGTTGCCACATCAGGACCAAAGAACGAAAGCTGATCAATGGTCACGATCCGTCCTTCATGTGGAAAACAGACCACACGAAAAAGGGAGGAGACAAGTGCTCCCATGGCATAGGTGTAATCGCGCCCCAAAAGCATATTGAAATCCAAGGGGCCTGGAACAACCATCACGTCCATATGGACGGTTTTACCTCCGAAAGTAATAGGTAACCTTGGAAGGATCCCTAAGGGTTGACTCGTTCTTCTGTTAAATGCCAATATATTCTGCGTAACAGGTGCAAAAGGAGGCGAACCAAACGCTTTCCAAGTAGTTGAAGATAGAATACTAATAGACGCGCCTTCATCTATAATGGTGCTGGGTACGACCAGACCAAAATCCTGTACCGTGATCTCGAAAGGCACATAAGACAGAAGGCGGTATCCTACAAATCAATTCCAATCAAAGGAAGTGACCAATCTACTCGAAGGGGCTACCATCAAACCGAGATGGTCTTCCCTTGGTGTTATGGAAGAAGAAGGAGCATCCTCCACGACCTCCATCTTGAAGGTGGGAGGGGTATCCTCTGGGGCCTCCATCACAGGAGGCAGAGGAGCTACTTCTTGAGGCGTAGGGATAGGAGAATCTTTCTCCAAGTCTGAAGAATCTGAAGAAACCAAAAGAACATGAGGGGTATGAGGTCCACTCTCAACGAAAAATAACTGGTGCACCGTAGACGAAGCCAGCTCAACCGATCCCACGACCAATGGTTGGTCGGGAACGGATTCATGAATTTGAATTTCTGAGGGAGTGGGATCGACCAAGGATGACTCTTGACCAATCATAGGATCAGCTGGCGAAGGGCTCAAAGAAAGTTGTTTATAACCAGCCGGGAGGCATGGTGTAGAAACAGTTGTGTTGTCCAAGATTCTTTTGGCTTCATCCATATACGGACAAATGTGAATGGCATGGTGCCCCCCACACAACTTACAGGGATTGGTAATCTTACCCTACTTCTTAGGAGTTTTACCAGCACCAGTTGAAGACGTGCCCCCAACCTGACTCCCAGAAGCCAAAGGCAACAATGGACGACCGTTGGACCATACTTCAAGCACCTTGGGAATGCCAGGGTAGTCTCTAAGAAGATGGTCTCCCGTGCACAACATGCAAGGGAACTTGACTTTTTGTGGAGGGTTGGAAGGTTTATCAAGAGGGGATGTTTTAGACGTAGCAGTTGTAGCCTTAGCCTCTCTCTTATCAGACTTCTTCTTCTTTGCCTTCTTCTTCTTCTTCTTCTTAGCCACCTGGTTACTCGAATCTAGACTTTCACCAGGCGAAGTAGAAGATGAGGACGCAGAAACAGGCGAAGAAGGGGAGAGGTCCACCTTGGAATCAAGATGATGTTGTTCAGGTGGAGGAACTGATTGACCAGTATCTGAGACATTCGGGACCACAGAGGTTGAAAACAACCAAACAGGAAACCCAACAGTTAACCTAGGGAGGGACAACGTTGCCATGTAAGGAGCACCAACATTTCCAAAAGGAGGAAAAGGACTAGGATTCCCTTCAGAGGGGATTCCTTGGTTGATGAACTTCGGAAAATTTGCCATTGGAAACGACCCAAAACAACACTCTAAGGAAACTAACTTTAACCAAGAATATTTCGTGGGCAGTTAATTTTTAAAACATTGAAACAAAACTCTACTGTTTCATATTTTAAGAGTCAAGAAATAGGAAAAAGTTGACTCTATCACTTTCATATTGGAAACAAGCGTGAAAGGACAAGCGCTTGATGACCTTTTCAAATTTAAAGAGTCAGAAAAGATCAAAATGACTGCTCAGGAATTCTAGGCAAAGGGTGTACTAGATATCTGTGAACTGCAATATACACCTTGTTTTTAAAATGAAAGAGAAATCAAACAAGGACTTAACGTACGTGCAGGAAATCTCCTCGAATGCTATGTCCGGTGTATCACGGGTATAAGGCGGCAAACTCGGCTTCTGATCCAGGTGGATATCGGTGGCCACCCGCCTATTCCACTTGGGCCCCCACCATTGTCTCTTTCAGTTTTTCAATTTCGGCATAACTTACTATTTTTAGCAGTTTTTCGGGTCCTGAACTTCCGGAGCCGTTTTGAGGCCCTAAACGACATTTTTTGGGTATCGGACTACCAGCAAATTGGATCATCCAATTCATCCCGACAGTTGTAGTCCTCGGATAGAGCTTTCTAATGATGTATCATGTGCGTCAAACGGAGATAGTATGCCAAAGTTACGTCCCTGGGAAGTTGAAACACCAATTTACCCAAACGGGGCCCATAGTTTTGGCGCTTCATCTCCTAGGGTTAGGTTTTTGGAATGTTTAGGGTTCTCCATTGTTTCTCAATAATAAATAGGCCCTCGAGCCTCATTGTAACTCAGTTCAGAGGCCTGTAGCCGCCACATCTCTTCTCAGAGATAGCTACCAGTGCCCTAGCTAGTTTTATTTCCATTCTATCTGTAAGCAAATTTCAGTTCTTTGATATTAATGAAATGAAGTGTTAATTCCGCTGCATCTCTGTATTTATGGTTATATGTTTATTCTGTTGTGTTCCTACATAAATTTGGATCAGTGGTATCAGAGCGGTCTGCTTTTTCTCGATCCTTCTTTGCATGTCCCCAACGAGGTCGGGGTATAAGGAGCTAGGGCTTGATCTGGTGGAACCTTTGCAAGATCAGCCTCGCAACCCTCGACGGACGCCCATGGGGGACGAAAAGAAAGATGAGGGAGCAGGAGATCCTATCAAAATATTGCTCGAGGAGGCCCTCGAAAAACAAAGGAACGCGATGATGGATAGCTTTGCTCGGATCCTTCAACGGCTGCCCACCGGCGGCGCATCTGCATCCAGTAGCCACTCTGGAGTTGCGACTCCCTTTAAGGTACAAGTAAATTTTGACATTCCCATATTTGAGGGTCAAATAGACGCGGATGCCGTAGATAGATGGTTGAATCTATTAGAAGGATATTTCTCTGTTCATGACTTTTCAGAATGGGAGAAGATTATTTTTGCACTCCTCAAAGCTACCCCCCATGTTAAGGACTGGTGGGAAACCTACTGTGAGAACAAGGACCAGACAGAACCCTCTCTGTTCTCGGCCGTACCAACTTGGAATTCTTTCCGAGACGCCGTCAAGGAACAGTACTATTCCGTGGGGAGCTATGAGGACAAGTACATACAATGGACCACGCTGCGACAACAAAGGGATCAAGATGTGCACGAGCTGACGAATCTGTTCCATACCCTGCGCACAAAGTTGGGTATCAAAGATTGAGAGAAACATTTGGTGCTAAAGTATCGCAGTTGTCTGCACAGATACATTCAGGAGGAAATGGAGTTCCTCGACATCCCCTCGCTTGGTACGGCATACCGGTATGCTGCCAAGATTGAGCAGAAATTCAAACAGAAGAAGCGAGACTTTGGATCTGCGAATCAAAAGCAAGGAAAAGGTGCTTCCAAACCGTAGAACAAAGGACAGAGCATGGCGGCTAAAGACAACTCGTCAAAGCCACAAGAAAAGAACAACACCGTAAAGCCAAAGAAGGACACGGGAAAGTGGTGTGAGTTCCATAAGAGCTCCACTCACAACACAAGTGAGTGTCGGGCCAAGCAGTCGCTAGTGGCCGAGATGAGGGCTTCTGAGTCGGATGCATGCTCTGACTCCGAATCAGAACCTGAAAAGGCGAATGAAAAAGGGAAACAGATTATTGATGCGGAGCCCAACGCCACTGTTGCCACTGCAAAGATCCAAAAGGAGGTATTTTTCATTGTCGACAATGGGAGCCAAAAGAACCTCATTTCAGCAGATGCCGTGAAGCGGTTGGGCTTGCCGACCACAGCTCACCCCACATCCATACACCATCGGGTGGCTTCACCAAGGACGAGATCTCCGCGTCAGCCGGCAGTGTCGCCTTCCCTATAGCATCAAGCCCTTCACGGATGAGGTATTATGTGACGTTGCTCCTATTGATGTTTCCGATGTATTATTAGGACAACCATACTTGTGGAAGCGTCATGCTGTGTATGAGTCTCGACCTCGTGCTGTTATTATTACTTTGGGAAATAAGTTGTACAGGATACCATAGGTACCACCTCCTACGACTATCTCTTTGGTTACTGCAAAACAATGTAGTAAGCTCATTTCCCAAACCAGGAAATTCGTTTTCCTGATGATCCACCCCCAGGGCAAGAAGAAGACTGTGGCCACGACCTCCAGACAGGGCCCCTCTGCACGACAACAACAAATGGATAAGGTTGTGGAGGAGTACGGGGACATCTTCACCTCGCCCACAGGGGTTCCTCTGCACTGTCAGGTCAAGCACCCGATTGATCTGACCCCAGGTGCACTGCTACCCAATGGACCGATCTATCGACGCTCTGTTCTGGAAAATGATGAAATCAAGAGGCAGATTCAGGAGCTATTGCAGAAAGGTCACATCAGACCAAGTTCATCACCCTGTGGGAGCCCGATCGTGTTGGTACAGAAGAAGGATGGGACGTGGAGACTCTGTATTGACTATCGGGCGCTGAACAAGATCACTGTCCGGAATAGGTACCCAATCCCACGGATTGATGACCTTCTGGACCAACTCAAAGGTGCAAAATATTTCAGCAAGATCGACCTGAAGTCTGGGTATCACCAGGTACCAATTGAACCCTCTAATGTGTGGAAGACTGCCTTCAAAGCCAAGGAAGGCCTTTTTGAATGGCTAGTCATGCCTTTCGGGTTGACGAATGCTCCCGCAACCTTCATGAGGATGATGGATGAAATCTTGCGGCCATTCACCAACTCATTCGTAGTGGTGTACTTGGATGACATTCTGATCTTCAGCAAGACTTGGGAAGAGCATCTTCATCACATCCGACAAGTCCTCCAAACACTGCGGCAACACAAGTTGTGTGCCAATTTGGAGAAGTGCACGTTTGGCATGACCCAGGTTCAATATCTGGGATACATTATTGATGAAAGGGGGTGCATGTGGATCCAGCCAAGATCCAAGTCATTCAGGATTGGCCAGCCCCGACCACTATAACAGAGCTTCGCAGCTTTCTGGGTCTTGCTAATTTCTACCACAGATTCGTGTTGGGATTCTCTCATATCACTTGGCCCTTGAGTCAAGTCACCAGAGGAGGAGCAAGAGCAAAATTATTTTGGTCGGAACCTCAACAGAAGGCGTTCAAAGAATTGAAAAATCGCCTCTGTTCTGCCCCAATGCTCACCTTACCAGACTTGCAGCAGCCATTTGAGATCGAGACAGATGCCTCTGACTATGCTATTGGGGCCGTTCTTACTCAACAGGGACATCCAGTGGCATACCACAGTGAGACATTGTCTGAGACAGTTCGCAAGTATCCCACCTATCACAAAGAAATGTATTCCATTGTGCAAGCCTGTCGACAATGGAAGCATTACATTTTGGGGAAGGAAACAATCATCCACACAGACCACCGGCCCCTGCAGTTCATACAGACACAAGGGAAGCTGTAGAATGATCGCCATCAGAAGTGGTCCACATATCTGCAACAGTTTCATTTGAACATCAAGTACAAGAAGGGTAGCACCAATAATGTTGCAGACTGCCTCAGCCGACCACCGATCGTGGCACTCACCACCGTGCTCAACTCTTGTGGGCACGAGACTTCTGATTGGCCGCTTCTCTATGAGAGTGACCCAGAATTCGGCCACACTTACAAGGCACTCTTTGGGGGTACGCAAGTTCCAAATTTTCACCTCCAAGATGCACTTTTATGTCACATGGGACACCTTTGTGTTCCTTCAAGCGAGCGTGCTAAGATGATATGGGAAGCACACTACAGTCGAGTCGCTGGGCATTTCGGGGTCGAGAAAACAGTAGCAATACTACAAAAGTATTTCTATTGGCCGAACCTTCGAAAGGATGTCGAGAAGCACATCAGATCCTGCACTGCTTGTGCCATTGCCAAATCGACCATCAAGAAGCAAGGCCTATATACTCCACTACCTACCCCTAGTCGACCTTGGGAATCTATCTCCATGGATTACATGTCGGGGCTGCCCTCTACTAAGAATGGCAATGACTGTGTTTTCGTGGTTGTTGACAGATTCTCGAAGATGGCCATTATGGCGGCCTGTAAGAAGAATATCACAGCAGAAGCTACTGCTAAACTCTTCTTTGAACGAGTATGGGTACACTTTGGGGATCCCACAGTCTATCATATCAGATCGAGATAGCAGGTTCCTCAGCGCATTTTGGTCCAGCCTCTGGTCAATGTTGGACACAAAGCTCACCAATTCCACAGCTTTCCATCCCCAAACAGATGGCCAGACAGAGGTCGTCAACAGAATGATTGTACACATTATGCGCATGTACAATTCAAAGCATCCCCGCACATGGGACGATAGCCTCCCCTATGTACAAATAGTTATAACTGGGCTCTCCACAGTTCAATTGGCCATAGCCCCTTTCAGGTGGGCTTGGGATTCTAGCCACTATGTCCCATTGACGTAGCCATGCCATTTGCAGCTACTCAGGCCAATTCAGCGCACGTCCAGTCTGAAGTTGACAAAGCAAGTAGCTTCATCGAGCGCATTCAACACATCCGCCAACAGGTTCATGATATATTGGACAGAGCCAATGCGAAGTACAAGAAGCGCCATGATCAGCACCGGGTGCCACACAACTTCCAGGTGGGTGACAAAGTATGGCTGCATTTGCAGAAGGAGCGCCTCACTTGACCTCACCGCAAGCTTCGCCCGCTCCGATACGGGCCGTACACCATCACCAAGGCTGTAGGGAACAATGCTTTTGAGCTCAGTATTCCACCATTCCTTGTTCTGCACCCAGTCTTCAATGTGGATCGCCTTCGTCCTTACTTCCCACCTCTACTGGACACTTCGGACATTGCAGAACAACTCACACCAATAGAGTTAAACCCAGACTGCATGGAACAGGCCACCATCGATTGTATCATGGACATGCAAATTAAGAACACTCGCCAACAGAGGATCCAACTGTATCGGGTTTTCAAAGCTGGCCAACTCCTGCACCAAGGAAAGTGGTTCACCAGGGACCAAGTTCAGCAGAAATTTCCTCATCTCATGGACGAACTTAACGCAATGGGGACCATTGCTTCCTAAGGGGGGAGGAATGATCCAGGTGGATATTGGTGGCCACCCGCCTATTCCACTTGGGCCCCCACCATTGTCTCTTTCAGTTTTTCAGTTTCGGCATAACTTACTATTTTTAGTAGTTTTTCGGGTCCTGAACTTCCGGAGCCGTTTAGGGCCTTGAACTTCCGGAGCCGTTTTGAGGCCCTAAATGACATTTTTTGGGTATTGGACTACCAGCGAATTTGATCATCCAATTCGTCCCGACAGTTGTAGTCCTCGGATAGAGCTTTCTAATGATGTATCATGTGCGTCAAACGGAGATAGTATGCCAAAGTTACGTCCCTGGGAAGTTGAAACACCAATTTACCCAAACGGGGCCCATATTTTTGGCGCTTCATCTCCTAGGGTTAGGTTCTTGGGATGTTTAGGGTTCTCCATTGTTTCTCAATAATAAATAGGCCCTCGAGCCTCATTGTAACTCAGTTCAGAGGCCTGTAGCCGCCACATCTCTTCTCAGAGATAGCTACCAGTGCCCTAGCTAGTTTTATTTCCATTCTGTCTGTAAGCAAATTTCAGTTCTTTGATATTAATGAAATGAAGTGTTAATTCCGCTGCATCTCTGTATTTATGGTTATATGTTTATTCTGTTGCGTTCCTACATAAATTTGGATCAGCTTCCTACGGATAAAGGATAGCAACCTAGTGGGGTCTCCCTTTATATACGTGATGGTACGGGGAGCACAATTCCGCACTAGTGCTGTCTAAAGCCAAGAGGCGAATGATAGCTACTAGGTTTAAAGACGTCGGAACACGTCACTAGCCTAGACCTCTAAATATTTCGTTAATGTTTAATGCTTCCTTAGGTTAATTCAATGAATTTTAAGGTTGATCTTCAATTATGTCTCGGTTTCAGGCCCTACCGAATGTCATCTGAAAATCTCCTGTATGCAGCTATATGAGAAAAGAAATCTTTCAATTCGATGAATGCTATCTAGTTAAGGGAAGAGCTTCAAACAATGATGTGACATAAAACAACACTGCAAACGAAATCTTTTCCAAACTAGATGACTTTCACTATCCAACAGTAATTTCAAACATTCAACGATGCGAATAATGCAATGTAATCTATGCAAAATCCTATTTTTCGAAAACTACGCAATTGTAATCTATGCACAAATTTATTTTTCTTTTCAAATGATAAGAATGCACTCAATGCATTTTTTGATGAAATAAGAATCTACTTAATGCATGCTTTTAACGAAAGAGAATGCACTCGAAGCAATTTTTAGCTTTCAATCATTAAGCAATGTGATCTAAGTTCAATGATAAATCTCAAAAATACTTTTCAATGCAATGTGATCTAATGCATTTTAACGAAAAGCAAACTTTAAGACGAAAACTAAATAAACGCAAATCTTCTTAATGAAGGATGAATGCAAAAGAGATGTAAATAAACACTAAGAATGCAATCGTTGTTTCAATTCTTTGTAATGAAATCCCTCAAAAGGCGACAAGACATATGAGGTCAAACACAAAGAGGACTTCCAAAGCAAGAGATCAAAACAAGGCATTCATTCCCTTTTACATCAAACAACCATGGAAAGAATACATTTCAAACAATGAGCAATGTAATCTATGCTCATACAGTGAAAATACTAGAAGGGAAAGACACACTAGTGAAGGATTTAGGGAAAAAATCTCAATTTTCACACACCCTGAAATTGGCTCGACTTTGTCATTGACAACTAGCGCCAACTGGCGCGACTTGCTCATTGAAAACTAGCACCAATGCCCAAATGGCGCGGGTTTCTAACTGACAACAAGCGCCAACGCCTGAAAATGAAAAAACAAAGAATTTCTCCCAACCAAGACTAGACTCATCACTTCAAGCAGAATCTCCATGAAGAGTCAAATAAACCATGTAATCTAGGCTCAAAGCGAGATAAAGCGGAATTTGAATGAAGAAGAAGCCAATCACTCAAATAACGCAATAAAATGATAGACAACCACCAAAAGAATGCAGAGAAGGAATCACAAGGTTGACTGAACAGATAGAAACCACAAACTCCCATGGGAGGCTCAACACACTATAGCACCTAGATTCCCTAGGGCTAAAATGTAAAATCGATAGAAACGGGCAAACAACCAAAGGAAGAAGGTCACAGTCAGTCAAACAAAGCTCTAGAACACTCAAGCAGTCGAAAAAAAAAACAAAACCACAGATCAAGCTTAGAAAGCTCAAAACCAAGCAAACCCTAGCACCTACAGGAGATGGCGCAATTGTCTGGCTGTAATCCGCGCCAGACAAGGGATGGCGCGAGTGATGAACTGGCAACCTGCGCCAATTGGCGCAAATGTCAGGGTGGAAACCGCTCCAATCAAGCCAACCATGAAAAGGTGAAAATTCAGAAAAGCAGAGGTCAGATCTGATCCTTTGGGGCTGAGCCAAAAGCCAAACACTCAGAAAAGAGCCAGCCAAAAGAGCTGATCAAGCAAGCAAAGTCAAGAATCGACCAAAAAGACAAGACAATACTCCAAGTGTTCAGTTCATAAACTAAACCGGAGATTGACTGAAGCAACTTTGATCTACTTCGCTAATGCAGAGCAATAGCATTTCGAAGGCTATCTGGCTAACTTCAGGCTCCATCTGTAGCTTACAAAGCAGAACAAAAACAAGCTATATGATCCCCAACGGAGTCGCCAATTTTTTGTGGAGGTAAATCCCCTCTGCGGATAGAGGCGATCCCTACTAGCCCAGACTAGGTCTAGCAACAATCGTCACACGCTATAGTGCAGGTTCCTAATTGCAAATAAACCAACTAGCGATGAAGGCTTACCTGGAATCCAACGCTGTCGCTTGTAGAGAAAGTAGCGCTCCCGTTCCTTAGCTTTGGCAGATCACGATCCTCACGATCTCCTTGACTGGACACCTGCACACGCAAGAAAAAAAACAAACGTAAGCATAGAATCCAGTATATGAAACTATATGTCAGTCAGGGAAGACATAACTCATTATCATAATCAACAACAAGAGTGGAACCATAACCAATAGTCGCTTATCATTAATCAATCAAAGAAGAATACAACCATAGCTCTGACGTTGAATTCTCCTTCGGAGGGTCGCCAGCGGAACACATCTCGAAAAAGCCTGTCGGGGATGGGACAAACCTCTCTCTTCGAATGTCTCGATAATAATCTCCTTGCTTAGATTTAACCTTAAGGGAATGAATCAAGGCTCTTGCAGCATAAGGCTCTGATAGCTCTTGGGATCTTGGAGATTCAACCATTCATCCCTTTCATCAATGGATGAAGGCTATATTTATAGAGGAGAGGAGGAGGTTGGGATCCCTACAATAGTGGAAGGGAGGCCTTATCCCTTGGGAGGTTCCCCATAAGGTGGAAACAATAGGCCAAAGGAGGAAGGCTGTGGTTATTCAGGCAAAACCACTCCTGATGACTCACCCACGAAGTTGTTGTAATCGAAACTTCGCCTCTTTTTTAAAAAACTTTCCAAAAGCAGATTAGTGCGGGTGCTTAACTGGGACAGAGCGCCAATTGGCACGGGCTCAGTGTTAATTTTCCTCATTGGCACGAGTACATAACGGGCTACCAGCGCCAAGGCAAAAACAGGTGTTTTTAGGGGTCTGCTCAGGAAATGATCAACAGAAGGAATGTTTTCCTCATGGCAAGGGATGCAATGATGGTATTTGCAAGGCATGACAATGCTTATTGGTCACAGAAACAACCCTCCAATGGGCGAGATTGGGATTGCAGGGATGGTGACAAATTACTTTGTAACACCTTGCAAGATCAGCCTCGCAAACCCCAACGACCTCCCATGGCAGAAAAAAAGAAATACAATGGAGCAGGAGATCCTATCAAAACATTTCTCTACAAGGCCCTCGAGAAAAAAAGGAACGTGATGATGGATAACTTTGCTTAGATCCTTCAACGGCTGCCCACCTACGGTGCATCTACATCCAATAACCACTCTGGAGGCGCCACTCCCTTCAAGGTACAGGTAAACTTTGAAATTCCTATATTTGAAGGCTAGATAGATGCAAATGCCATAGATACATGGTTGAATTTTCTAGAAGGGTATTTCTCAGTCGATGATTTCTCCGACTGAGAAAAGATTATTTTTTCACTTCTCAAAGTTGCCCCCCATGTCAAATTTTGGTGGGAAACCTATTGTAAGAAAAAGGATGAAGGGGAAGCCTCTCTGTTCTCGGCCACACCCACTTGGAATCTGTTCTGAGACAGCATCAAGGAATAATATTACCCCATGGAGAGCTATGAGGACAAGTACATCCAATGGACCATGTTGCGGTAGAAAATGGATCAAGATATGCACGAATTGACGTATTTATTCCATACCCTACACACAAAGTTGGGTATTAAAGATTCAAAGAGACATTTGGTGCTCAAGTACCACAACTGTCTACATAGACACATTCAGGAAGAAATGGATTTCCTCGACATTACCTCGCTTGGCACGGGATATCGCTATGCCACCAAGATTGAGCAGAAATTTAAGCAGAAGAAGAGATATTTTGGATCCAAGAATCCGAAGCCAGGGAAAGGCGCCCCTGAAACATAGAACAAGGGGTAGAGCCAAAGGGAGGTGAATCAGAACCCCACCACAAATCCAAAGAAGGACATGGGGAAGTGGTGTGAATTCCATAATAGGCCCACTCATAGCACAACAGAGTGTTGGGCCAAACAGTCAATGGTGGCTGAACTGAAGGCACCCGAATCAGATGCATGTTATGATCCTGAGCCAGAACCAGACCAAAGAGATGAAAAAGGGAAGTAGATCATTGATGTTGACCCTAGTTCCATTGTTGCCACCACCACAATCCAGAGGGAGGATCCCGGCGATCCAGAGGAGGGGGAGCACCTCTTCCATTTGCAGATGTGGGTGAAGGGTTCTCCACTGCAATTTATTGTTGATAGTGGAAGCCAAAAGAACCTCTTTTTATCAGAGGTCATGAAGCGGCTCAGACTACTGACCATAGCACACCCACAGTCATATACTATCGGTTGGCTTCACCCAGGGAGAGATCTGCGCATCCGCCAACAGTGTCGCCTTCCATACAGCATCAAGCCATTCATGGATGAGGTATTGTGTGATGTTGCTCCTCTTGATGTAGCTGATGTATTATTGGGCCAACCATAATTTTGGAGGCGACATGTTGTGTATGAATCTAGGCCTCGTGATGTCATTATTAATTTTGGAAATAACTTGTACAGGATACCGGAGGTAATACCGCCACCTACCATCTCTTTGACTACTACAAAACAAAGCAGTAAGATTGTTTCCCAAACAAGGAATTTTTTTTGCATTACCATTCGCCCACAAGGAAAGAAGAATATTGTGGCCACAGCCTCAAAACAAGGCTCCCTTGCACAACATCAGCAGATGGACAAAGGCGTGGAGGAATATGAAGACATTTTCTCCTCACCCATATAGGTTCCTCTACACTGTCCAAACAAACACTCCATTGATATGACCCCCAACGCACCGCCGCCTGATATTGCCATAACTCATGTGATTATATAGACAGAATCCACACATGTACTGTCTGAGGAAACAAAATTTATTGAACGCATCCAACACGTCCACTAGCAGGTCCACGACATCTTGGAAAAATCCAATACCAAGTTCAGCAAAATTTTCCTCTCATGGAGGAACGTAACGCAATGGGTAAAATTGCTTCCTAAGGAGGGAGGAATGATCCAAGTGGATATTGGTGGCCACCCACCTATTCTGTTTGGACCCGCACCATCAGTTCTTTCAGTTTTTCACTTTCGGCACAACTTAATATTTTTAGCAGGTTGGTGGTTCCTGAACTTTCGGAGCCATTTGGAGGCCCTAATGAGCCACATGGATATTGATGGACACCCACCTATTCCATTTGAACCCCCACCATCGGTTCTTTCAATTTTTCAGTTTTGACACAACTTACTATTTTTAGCAGTTTTTCGAGTCCTGAACTTCTAGAGTCGTTTTGAGGCCCTAAACGATGTTTTTTGGGAAAATTGGAAGAAACATGTGTTCGTGGACCAATTGTTTTCACAAAAAAAAAAATTACTCCTTGGATAGATCTTTCTAACGAGATATGATTCACGTCAAACGGAAATCGTATGTCAAAGTTACGTCCCCGGGAAGTTGAAACAGCAATTTACCCAAAAAAAGGCCCATAGTTTTGGCGCTTCATCTCCTACGGTTAGGTTTTTGGATGTTTAGGGTTTTGCATTGTTTCTCAAAAATAAATAGGCCTTCGAGCCTCATTGTAACACATTTCAGAGGCATGTAGCCGCCACATATATTCTCAAAGATAGGCTACCATTGCCCTAGCTAGTTTATTTCCATTCTGTCTATAAACATATTTCAGTTATTTGATATTAATGATATGAAGTATTATTTCTTCTGCATCTCTATGTTTATGTCTATTTCTATATTTTATTGCATTCCTGCATAAATCTGGATCAATGGTGTTAGCCACCTATAAATTTTTTGACAAGCAAACAGGTGGCTAAAATGTTCTTGAGCCTTCAAGGAATACATTTCCTCTGAAAACATATCATTCTTGAAGTCTCCTGTGTCTTTTACCCTTTGAAGAATCCTCCCTACTGTTTCCAGTAAAAATTCCTCTCTGTTTGTGGAAGAAAATGCTCAAAAACCTCCATTTCCCCCTATTTCCTCCCCCATTTAGCCTCTGTTTTCATCCCTTTTCTGTTCTCAAAATTTCCCCTTTAACCCCCAAAATCCCTTCCTAAGTCTCCTAAACCATCTAATTCCCCTTTACAAACCATGTGAAATCCCTTCATTTGGTGAAAGAACCCTTTATTCCCTCAACCGAATCCCTCTTTTAGCCTTAAAATACACTAAAATTAAGCCAAAAACATCCATTTTACATATAAGGCTTAAGCCCCTTTCAGCCAGCCCCTTAACCACTTCCCCACATGACCCACGCCCATAACCAAGCGCTAAAGGCCTGGGTGCTAATCGCAATCGCAACATCCAATGGGCGCATTTTCCTTTGCTCCTTGCATTTTTCTAATGCGAGAAAATGTGGTTCGAACGGCTCCCACTGCGATCTCAGCCGTAGATCTACACAGATCTAACGGTCTGCGCTAATTCTACAATGCGCCCGTCGTTTCTCCCCTTTCCCCTTCCGATCATATTTGAGCCATCGATCTTCCCGCGATATCGGCGGCTGGCGTGTAATCGCAAATCGCAAAGCACCCAATCCCGTGTTACCAACCCCTCCCGATTGGCGAGCCCTGATTGGATCTGAGCCATCCATCTCGTCTGATCCAACGACCCTTATTTCTCCCACTCCGCTCTTGTGCCCCCATCCTTCTCCCCGCCGATTTAACCTCTGCCATCGATCTGGCTCCAGATCATATGGCTGGCGCTCAATCGCACCATCGCCAATCAGAATTTTTAAATGTGTTACCCTCTGTCTTTCCCGATTGCGATCCTTTGATCCAATCGTGACCGTTCGTTCACTCTAGATCTACGTCTCACATTGCATCATGTCTCCACCATTTTTCTTTCATCGGCCTTCTTCAAATTTTCATCAGAAGATCTCCGCCGTTGATCTCCTCCTGAGATCCAACGGCTCATAGTTAATCGCCCTCCACCCACCAAGTCCCACCGTCTAATGGCCCCGCTTTCATTCATTTTTCATCATTTCTCTTTGTAATTTTTCCAAGCATTAAACTTTGGGTTTTTACACTATAACTTATTTTTCTCCACCTAACTCCTCTGAACAACTCCGTCAGCCTATCCTGACCATTGATCACCATTGTTTAATCTAATCGGATGGCCCAGGAGAAATTTCACATCAAGCTTTCATCTGCTCAGTTTGTCGCTGTTTCGCTGTGTTTTTTCCATTTTATTCGCTACATACACCTGTTCTATCGCTAAGCCACCATCTTCCACAGGCCTTCGCAGCAAACTTCCACCTCTCCCCTGGATTTCATAAAGAAGTTTTGTATTATGCAGGTTTTACGGAGTGGCAAATTCACTCTGTTTCAGCAGTCACAGCCCTGTGGCTGAGAGCGCCGAGAGGCCATTACAGCAGTAGCGAGGTAAATTAGCAGAGACAAAATTAAGGGATGTAGGCCTGCTATTGAATATTTGGCGCTTAATCCTGTGTTCAAAGGATAAAGGCACAGTTTGAAGATTAAGCACACTAACAGGTCATATCAGTGCTTCCCGCATCAGCAGAACGTAGTTTCTCCAAAAGGACACCTGCTTACAGCATTCCCCATGCCTCCTCGAGCCCTTAACAGTTAGTACACCGACAGAAGCTTCTTAAAGACTGCCAGGGTCACAGTAATGAAGTATGGGAGACCTCGCAGACCTTCAGTCACCTTACTTGCTTCAAAAGACAGAACAGAGTACCTTACAGACAGAAAAGACTTCCAAGAACACACCTGAGGTTGTTCTCAACCTAACAAAGAACTTTGAACCAGATTACAGGATGCATACAGTTAATGAAGAGACATTAAGCAGTATGGGTTTGTACACTTCCCCCACTCTGTCTTGATGAAATCAATTAAATGTACATCTACTACTACGGATATCCATTCTCCTATAAGAACCCTTGAAGAACATATTAAAAAGGTTGTTGTTGTTGTTGTTAGGGTAGGAATTCATTTGACTGTTAGAATAGTTTTTGAGGGAGAGTAGCTGAGTAGTTCGTAATGTAGTAGGCTGGGAGGAGAAAGTTTGGACTGTAGTCAGCCATAGAGCTCAGTGTATGTGACTGGTTTTGCACACCAATTAATCAAGCAATTTCACAGGATCCTAGTCTATATTATGGGTGATGTTTCTCTCATTGCATTGTCTTATTTCATTTTATTCATATTGTCCATTTATTCTCTGATAAGAATCAGTAAATCAGGCTTAAGATATACCCCTAGATGGTACCTTAATGCCCACTGCTCTTCTTATCCTTAATTTTTTCTGCTGATAGTGAATCTAAGAGCAAGTTCATGCAATTTAACCAGTTAAAGATGTTGGTCTGGCCCATGCTTACTGATGTGTGAATTTGGTTTTGCTGCTTGGATGTTCTTGTTGGGTTTGAGCTAGAAGAATTGGGATACTAGGGATTTAGTGTGAGCCCTGCCCACTGGGGTCCTTTTCCAACAGATTGGCCTTTCAAAGATCTCTTGAACTAGTGTCAAAGCATTGAAGGTTGAAAGTCCTTCTCTGATCTTAGGCCTAGTTCTGTGTCTAAATCTTAAGTGTTTTCCCTTTGAGAGCATGTTGAAGTAGATCTAGAGTTAGATGACCTCTATTATAATCTTAGACTACCCTTTGTGTCTTTCCTTTTCACTCCTTAATGTCCCATTCCACCATCTATCTAGAAGATCCTTTAGTATAGATTACTTGCCCTAAGAAAGCCTTGGTTAGCTATTATGCAAGTAATCTCCTTTCATAACTCCATGTAGGTTTTAACCCTGAACAGAAATTATCTACACACGAATCTTATAACAGAAAATAAACAATAGCGAGAGCATAAAACATAAAACAGATAAACACAGAGATTTTCCCCTGGATCCCAAATCGGGACGACAAGCTTGATTTTTCATTATATTCCTTTTAGTGTTACAACATATATATATACATGCCGAAGCATACATAAACCCCAATCCATTAACCCTGGATTAGAACATAACCGTAGTTCCCTTGACCGGATCTACAAAATACCAAGGGCCGAAAACCATCGAACCCCAAAACCATGTGCAAAACCATGCACAAAACCATGGGCGGATCCGCCTATGAGTGGGTTCGCCCCTCGTGACCCCCCAGCTACGCCCGACGCAACATACAACGCGTGGGGCTAATCGTGGAAAGAATATAACACATACCCAACATTCTCCCACTTGTTGTTTTCTTTCCACAGGGGGCCACAGGAGAGCTTAGTCATTGGGCCAATTCTTCAACACCCATTGTTTCTCTACACCAAGAGAAATTCTGAGTGCTCATAGACTTCGTCAATGCATCTGCAACATTCTTCAAAGTGTCCACCTTTACCAGCAACACCCTTTTAGCCTCAACCATATTTCTAACAAAGTGATATTGAACATCAATGTGCTTTGTCTTTGAATGGTAAGCAGGGTTCTTAGCTAAGAAAATTGCACTTTGGCTATCACAGTCTATCCTTATAGCTTGTTGTACCAACCCCATACTTGAACACAATCTCTGCAACCAAACTGCCTCCTTGCTTGCATGAGTGGCTGCTATGTATTCTGCCTCTGTAGTTGAAAGAGCCACTACAGACTGTATTTTACTCATCCAACTGACTGCACCTCCAAATAAGCTAAACACATACCCACTTGTAGATCTTCTTTGGTCCAGATCTCCAGCCCGGTCTGCATCAACAAAACCATGAATGTCCAACATTCTTTCCAATCCTGGTCTTCCCTGGTAGCACAAGCCATAATCACTAGTGCCACGTAAATATCTGAAAACCCGCTTCACTACTGTTCAATGCTCCTTCCCTGGGTTTGACATAAACCTGCTCAATAATCCCACTGCATACATCAGGCTACCCACTGCACTTGCATATGGAACACGGGACATATACTCCTCTTCTTCTTGTGTTTTGGGACACTGTTCAGCAGACAGCTTTACACCTACGGGAATAGGAACATTCATCGGTTTACTATCCTGCATATTGAACCTCTGCAATATAGTCTCGACATACTTCCTCTGGTTTAACCAGAGCTTCCTCTTTGCCCGATCTCTCTTAATTTCCATGCCCAAAATATAGTTTGCAGCACCCAGATCCTTCATGTCGAATTTGGAGAACAGTTGGGTCTTCAAATCTTGGATAATTTCTTTGTCATTTCCAATCAACAACATATTGTTGAGTCCCGAATTTGTCTCTCTTCCATACACTTTTTCATATCTCTTTCACTCACCTAAACCTCCAAAATTGTCAAATATCATGTGCAAAAGGGTATCTAACATGGTTTTTAATTATGTTTGTGTGTTTTCTATTTGATTTAGATTTTGTTCATACAGCTGCGGAAACTTGTCACTTTCCGCAGCCGCTGCAACTTTCCGCAGCTATTTTGTGGAAATCAATGTTACGGGTGTCAACGAAGGAAACGAGCCACATGGGCAGGCTAGGAATGACAAGGACATGGTTCGTGTCCTATTGGTTCAATGAAATTCGTCAAGGAAAGCCGCGGTCAAAGCCATACACGTGGAAGTCAACTGTGGAGTTCTATGTCGGCTGGACTCTGTTTCGTGGCATAGAAACATCCATACGGCCGTTTCCAAGCTTACGGAGGTTAATTGACATGTGTGCAAAGTTCTGGAGTTGAATTTAAGCGCCCACCTTCCATAGATCCGTTTTCCAACATGGCCATACTCCTAAATCCGTGGCCTTAGTGGTCTACGTGCTGGCTGCTATCATAAACTTCAGGAGAGTTACATTTTATTGCTTTATAAAGAGCGTTTGCATACGCACGTAGAGTTAGTGAATAGGAGTTGATAGTTGTTAGTTGATATATCTGTTAAGTTGATGTGCGTACTCTGTTATGTGGTGATTACGCTGCCTTGAGCCGTAATACCACTAGCCTGTAATGACTTTCTTTTTAATGTGAAAAACTCTGTTTCATAACTTAATTCGTGTTTGAAGATCATACCAGAGCTGCGTAGAGGGCCCCTGCTCAGCCGAGGTTCTGTGTATTAATGTATATATTTTTCATTTCTTTTCTTTAAGCAGTCATTGTATCATAACTCATTACATGTTCATATTTCATAGTTGTTTTATTTCTGTTCATACATTTCTGTAATTTCCATTGCATTCCTGTCTTTTATGTTTTTATGATTGTTAAATCACTGATCAGTTTTCTTGTGCAGGTTTTAGGTAGACAGCCCGGGGCATTTTCATGGTATTTTTGCTAATGATATGAAACTGATATTATTCTGCTGCTAGTTTTCTTTCACAGTCTTTGTTTAACTTCAGTTTTGTCTTGTGCACTTCAGTTTTGTTTATCTGATTCAGTAGTTAAAATTAGACATATTAAGCTACTCATAGTGTCTTAAGCTACCTCCGAAAGCCACAGCTGGACTGATGGTGAGGGGCTGCATGATGAGATGTGTAGTTTAGTATTAGTTTCCTTTCTGCAAAATTAGATATATTAAGCTGCTCATAGCGTTTTCAGTTTCCTCCGAAAGCCACAGCTGGACTGATGGTGAGGGGTTGCATGATGAAGTGTGTAGTTTAGTATTAGTTTCTTTTCTGCAAACTTAGATATATTGAATCATGTATGACATCTTCAATTGCCTCCGAAAGCCACAGCTGGACTGATGGCGAGGGATTGAATCATGTATGTATGGTTTAGTATTAGTTTACTTTCTGCAAATTAAATATCAGTTACACAAGTTGTTTATGATTACTTCCGCAAGTCATTGCATAGAGCAAGAGATTCTAGGGGAAGGTTTATAGCTAAAGCCAAGAGTTCGATTTTCACAACTCCATTTTCTTCAAGGCATAGACCAGATTCACCATCATCTACCTCTACAGCAAGAATAGTTTAGTTTTCATATTCACTAGTTTCTTGTTTTGATTCATTAGATTAACAACACTTTCCATTTCAGTAGTTTACTTTCTTTTGTCATTGTAATTTCAATTTGCTTTTAAAGTTTCGAGATTGGTAAATCATTATAGGGGATATCACTTCCTTGAACAAATATAACCAAGCTTGCTTTTCACTTTAGAATTTCCATTTCACCTTAGAAAGACCATAAACGACAAAAGTTAAGAAAGAGGTTATCTTGCACATATAGTGCACCGCACTTCATCAGCTTACGATTCCCGGATTGACAATTAAATGCAGCAATTTAGGACACACTAAATTGACCAAACATTTTGGCGCCGCTGCCGGGGAAGTGTAACTAGGTAGCCAATTTCTTAAAAAAAAAACACATAAAATCATAAAAGAAGGGAAAACTTGATAACTTCTTGAAGTATGCTCTCCTCCTGCACCTAGTGTGATCTGGAGGATCAGAAAAGAGAGTTATTGGTTTAGTAATTCCTTAAGTATGCTCTCTTCTTGCACCTAGTGTGATCTGGAAGATCAGAAAGAGAATTATTAGCCCAACTTTTATTAAAAAAATATAAAAAATGACATGCATAGAGCAAGAGATTCTAGGGGAAGGTTTATAGCTAAAGCCAAGAGTTCGATTTTCACAACTCCATCTTCTTCAAGGCATAGACCAGATTCACCATCATCTACCCCTAGCCTTAAGATTTTTGGAAGCCAAAGAACAGCTGAATTAGAGGATTATCCTACACCACCTACTAAAGCCTACTTAGAAAACAAAGAAACTTTCTCTCATCCTTCCTTGATAGAAGAACTAGAGGACTACAAGGACTCTAAAGAAACTATCATGGCAGAAGAAGTAATAAATAGAGGTGGAGGTAGAGGAGGAGGAGATAATGAAGATAACAATGGTGAAGGAAATAATGGTAGAAATAGGGACGATTTTCTTGGATTCCCTATAGTTGATGAGGAAACTCATGCAGCAATGAAAAATATTTCACCATCTGTTCTCCCTAACTTTTATGGATTACGAAGTGAAGATCCTGAAACATTTCTGTTTGAGTTTGAAGTAGTGTGCCGAACTTATGACTATATGGAAGATTCTCAAAAACTCAAACTATTTCCTTCAACTTTGAAGGGATCTGCTTTGAAATGGTTCATGGGATTAACCACTCAATCTATCAGGACTTGGAATGATATGAAACAAACATTTTTGGATAGATACTTGGACTATTGTATGCCCACCAATCATAAGGATGAGGTATTCAAAATGATGCAAAAAGAAGATGAAAATTTGGAAGACTTAATTGAAAGATTTCTTGAAAAGAGCAAAGATGAGCAACTTAGATAATGAAACCTTGAAAGCCCTCCTATTAAAAGCCATTAGAGATGAATGGATAGACATTTTAAACATGATGGGTAAAGGAGACATTTCTCAACTCCCATTTCATGATATAACAGAACTATGTATCCAATTCTCAAGGGGAAGATCTAAAACTGGAAAAGGGCCTAGCGATTCTTCTCTTATTAGGGCTAACAAATCTGCAACTGGATCAGTAAGTAGGGCAGAGATTGGTAATATGCTTGATGAGTTTAAAACTGATATCTTAGGGGGTCTTAGTGAACAACTAGACACCCTTAAAATCCAAAACAAGCAGAAAGCAGAAACAGATGCTTTAGCCATCTTTTGTCCGAAATGTAGAAAAAAACATGCTTTAAGGGAATGTCCCTTGGATGAAAAAGTTGTAGAAACATGTATGATTTGCTCAGAAAATCATGAAATCAAGGATTGTCCTTCAATCCCTGGACTCAAAGCTGTTTTTCAAGAAGATCCAAATTCAATAGAATCTCTCTGTTTTGTCGCAAGGAGACCTTGGCGGGGACAACAATCTCAAGGGTTTAATAACCCTATGAATCTTCAAACCCCACCAAATTGGACTCCTTGGCAACAACCTTGGCCCCAACATCAAAATTCATATCAGCCATGGGTACAAGGGATGCGAAATCCTTATGGGAGATTTGCTCAATTTTATCAATATCCTCCATCTTTTCAAAATCAGCAAGCTCCACAATTTCCAAGCCAAAATTCACAACAACTTTCATTGCCATTTCCACAACATCAACCTTCTCAACAAAATACAAATCCTCAACTCATGCTCCCATACCAACAGAAGACAAATCAACTTCCAGCTCAGCCATTGCCAAATCCTAACAATAAGAATCCTCAAACTACTAATATGGTAGAAGGACAACAATTTCCTACCTATATGATTGTTCCTCTCAACGATGTACAACTCAGATCTGGTAGAGTTTTAGAAAAACCTTCTATAGACATTCAAGAGCAAGATACCTCTGAGGAGGACTCTCTTCAAGTAGATAAGTATTCTGAGGAAGAATCTCTTCAAAATTCAAAAATTCAAAAAGAAAAAGAAAAGCTAGCATCCACAACTCCTATAGTTGAGCAACATGTATCTTCATCTACACCTCCTTTTCCGGAAAGACTACAAATTGATAAGGAGGTGGAAAAACAAATTTTGTTGCCTAACTATGACTTTCTAGATGAATTGAAGAATGTTTGTATCAAGATTCCATTGCTACAAGCCATTCGAGAAATTCCTATTCTAGCAAAAACCATAAAGGAGTTGAGTTTCAAAAGACCAGGAAGAAAGCTAAAGGACACAAGAAAAATCCACCTGGTAGGAAAGATTGCAGACATTATGATGGGAAAAATTACCATGCAGAAGTATGTAGATCCAGGAAGTCCAATTGTCAAGACACATATAAATGGGATAGAAATTCCAAACACATTGATTGACTTAGGGCTGCTATCAACATTATGAGTAGACAGACTATGGAACAGTTAAAACTTCCTAACCTTCTTTTTACACCTACTTTATTGCAACTTGCAGATCGATCGGTTATTAAACCAGATGGTGTATTAGAAGATATTTCAGTCTCCTTAGATTCTTGGGAATATCCGGTAGACTTTATGATTTTGACTCCCAAAAGCAATCTAGGAGGACATCCAATTATCTTAGGAAGACCTTGGCTGGCCACAGCTGATGCTTTTATTAGTTGTAGATCTGGAGGCATGTACATTTCTAATGGTAATTCGACAAAGAAATTCAATTTGTATCCTCCCGCAAGAGCAATTACAGAAATAGGAGACAATGAATGGGTCGATGATGAGAACACTATACAACCTGTCTTTACCATTTCTGAAATTAGTGAGGATAGTCAAATTCTAAACACATTAGAAAATTTTGAGATAACTTCAGAATATGACCCCACACAATTTCAGTTGGAATCTGACATAGAATATTTATCATCAAGACAAATGTCTCTTTACTCTATGGAAGAGTTTGGTAATTCTGCTATTGAGATTTTTCCAGAAAAGACATTAAATATCAACAAACATTTGGAGAAGTCACAACAAGAAGAACTAACCAGAATCTTGCAAAAACATTCTACTGCATTTGCATGGGAGTATACTGACATGAAAGGTATTGATCCTAAGACTTGCATCCATCATATCTATATTGAGGAAAACAGTAGACCAATCAGACAACCTCAAAGAAGGATGAATCCAAATCTTAGGAGATAGTGAAAGAAGAGCTCCAAAAACTACTCAATGTAAACTTCATTTATCCAATTTCAGATAGCCGATGGGTTTCTCCTTTGGTTATAGTACCTAAAAAGAATGGTAAATGGAGGGTATGCATTGATTACAGGGAGTTGAACAAAGCAACTTTGAAGGATCACTTTCCTTTGCCTTTTATTGATCGGGTATTAGATACATTAGCAGGTAAAAAGTACTTTTCATTTTTGGATGGTTTTAGTGGCTATAATCAAATTCAGGTAGCACCTGAAGATCAAGATAAGACCACATTTACTTGTCCATGGGGAAGTTTTGCCTATCGAGTGCTTCCTTTTGGGTTATGTAATGCACCTGCAACATTCCAAAGAGCAGTACTAGGAATTTTTTCTGATCTAATCCATGATTGTGTAGAGGTTTATATGGATGATTTTACGGTTTATGGTAATTCATTTGAAGAGGCATTAGAAAATTTGGAAAAAGTTCTTATAAGATGTAAAGAAACAAACCTTTCATTAAGCCATGAAAAATGCTTTATGATGTTTACTGAAGGGATTGTTTTGGGACATCATATTTCAGGAGATGGAATTAAAGTTGATAGATCAAAAGTTGAAGTCATCTCCAAGTTGCCTATTCCAAATTGTCAAAGAGATGTTAGAAGTTTTCTAGGTTTTACTGGTTACTATAGAAGATTTATAGAGAACTTCACTAAAATAGCATCTCCACTCTTCAAGTTGCTTACAAAAGACTGTGAATTTAAATGGGATCATGATTGTCAATCCGCTTTTGAAACTTTGAAAACAAGAATATCTGAAGCACCTATCTTGAGAGGACCAAATTGGAAACTTCCTTTCCATATTTCTACAGATGCTTCAGATACAGCTCTTGGAGTTGTGTTGGGTCAAAAAGATTTAATTCCTTATGCCATTTATTACACCAGTAAAAATTTGACTCCCACAGAGTTGAACTATACTGTGACTGAAAAAGAGTTTTTAGCTGTTGTTCATGCAATTAATAAGTTTAGACATTACATAACAGGCTATGAAACTTTTATTCATACTGACCATTCTGCAAGTAGATATTTAATGAACAAACCTGTTACTAATGGCAGAGTGACAAGATGGCTTTTACTTTTGCAAGAATTCAATATTACTGTGTTGGATAGACCAGGAAAACAGAATACAGTAGCTGATTTCTTGTCTAGGATTCAGAATACTAAAGAAGATTCTCTTGTAGAAGATAAGTTTCCTGATGAATACTTGTTTGCAGTAACTATTAAGACCCCTTGGTATGCAGATATTGCTAACTATTTGGTTACAGGAAAACTACCTTCACATTTATTTTCAAGAGAAAAACGAAAAATTATTCAGGAGAGTTCAAAATATTCATGGATTTCTAACGAATTGTTTAAAACGGGGCCAGATCTTGTGATCAGAAGATGTGTCAGGGAAGATGAAATGCCTGATATTCTTAAGGCATGTCATGATGAACCATGCGGTGGACACTTTGCAGATAAAAGGACGGCCTATAAAATCCTCTCTTTAGGATATTATTGGCCTTCCCTCTTCAAAGATGCAAAACAATATGTCAAAAGGTGTGACAGCTGCCAAAGAGTAGGGAAACCTACCCTTTCAAATGAAATTCCATTGCAAACACGGGTACTCATTGAACCCTTTGAAAAATGGGCTTTAGATTTCATTGGACCGATTAATCCACCATCGAAGCAAAAGAAGTATATATTGGTTTGCACTGATTATGTTACTAAATGGGTAGAAGCTAAAGCATTAGTATCTGCTACTGAAAATACAGTTGTTCATTTTCTTTATGAGGATATTTTTACTCGCTTTGGTGTTCCAAGAGAAATTGTAACAGATCAGGGGAGCCAATTCACATCAAATTTGGTGGAGAAATTGATGGAAGAATACAAAATCAAGCACAGAAAATCTACTCCTTACCATCCACAAGAAAATGGTCAAGTGGAGTCCACAAACAAAGTTCTTGAAAGTATCATCACCAAAACTGTTCATCTACATAGGAGAGATTGGGCAGAAAGGCTTCCAAAAGCCTTGTGGGCCTACAGAACTACATGGAGGAATACAACGGGACATTCTCCCTATGAACTTGTTTATGGGAAAGAAGTCTTGTTCCCCATTGAGTTCCAAGTCAAGACCTTCAAGATAGCAGTTCAGTTGGGAATGGACTTAACAGAAGCTCAAAAGCATAGAATGGAGCAATTGAATGAGCTAGATGAGATCAGACAAGAAGCAATTCTAAGAACTGATCTAGTTCAATATCAAAGAACTAAGTGGCATGACAAATATATCAAAGAGAAAAAGTTTCAAGAAGGAGATTGGGCTTTGTTATTTGACTCCAAGTTTAAAGACTTTCAAGGGAAATTTCAGACTCATTGGCTTGGGCCATATGAGATTGACAAGGTCTTTAACAATGGAGCTGTAAGAATCAAGACCATTGATGAGTTTCAAACTCCTCTTTTAGTGAATGGCCATAGATTGAGAGTTTATCATAAGCCACTCTCTAAAGAGGATTTTGTCAAGTTGTTTCAAGAAAGTTCTGCAATCAGGCTGGTACAGAAGAATCCTTCTTCTCTACCAAGCTAGTTTTTGTTTTTCAAGTTAAAAAAAAAAAAAAGAGAGAAAAAAAAAGAGAGAAAAAAAAAAGAAGAAAAAAAAAAAGAAAAAAAAAAAAGAAGAGAAAAAAAAAATGGTATAAGCCTGAAAACCAATCATCGATTGGCAGTCTTATACAGAAAATATGGGGTGAAAATCAGGGACACCTGACACTCTATATTTTCCAAAAAAAAAAATTCTGTCTTTTATTTCATTTTATCTCACCACCCACTCCATTTCATTTCACTTCATTTCATTTCATTACATTTCATTTTACTTCATTCCACTTCATCTCATCCATTCCATCAATAAAAAAATATTTTTATGACCATTTCCACCTGGTCATTTGTCATTTGTTCATTTCTATTTCAGCCAAGTAATAGCTGTGTCAGTTTCCGCAGCTGACATCTGTTTCCGCAGCTGACTCCAGTTTCCGCAGCCAGAAGCAGATTCCGCAGCTGCTACTACTCTGTTTTCAAAAAGAATGTACAGTTAGTTGTTGTTTTCATAAAATCATGAAATAAAATGCGGGAGAGGATCAATGGGACATTCAAGACACTAATGAAGATCAATCAGTTGAAGACCAAGGGCAAGAGCAAGGATTCCAAAGGTATGAATAAAGTTTATTTCAAATAGTATAAAAGACACATTTTTATGTAATTTTAAACTATGAGCTCTACCCATAATGCGCAATGATTATATTGACAGTCCGTAACCCTCCACGATCTCTATGTTATCCTCTTGCATTTATTCACAAACGGCTTCATTATTGAAATTCCGACTCTTACTCATGTTCAAATAGCCCACCGAAGATAATGATACGTATTTGAGTTGACAAAGGACTCTTACAAGCCGCATAACTCCATAATCATTGATTGAAACGTGTTCATATTTATGACACAGCCACCAAAAATTCAAAATGCGGCCGAATGCATTACACTTTGTTAACTTCTTTGTCGTTTCTCTGTCGTGTTACAAAACCTCACTCTAGTCATTCTCATTCCCTGTTTCACTCCATTCCGTTCCTTTTACTCACTCTCATTCCCGTATAGTCACCCACAGTCTTATTCCATTTTTTGTATGGTGCTCATTTCCGTTTTGTGATAACATCCCCACAGCATTGTGCTCGACTCCGTGTATTCCATCGTTCCACTTCCGCTTAAAACCCTCACAGAGGCAAGCTGTGAAGCACAGAGAAGTAAAATGGGAAAATTATTAAGGGCAGAGCCGGAAGGACCGAAGTTCATAGAGGGATTTCCACAAGCAAAAGAGATGTTGAGAAAATCTAAATGGCTGCGTTTTATTCAGAAATTCCGGGGTTACCACAGAGAAATTACCAAAGCGTTTGCAAGATCATTTGATGGCTCGGAAGCAGAAGTGGGAGACCTCAAATTTTTGGTTAATGAAGCATCAATAGCAGCAGCAACAGAGCTTCTTCGGGAAGGAGAACGGTGGTTCAAAAACAAAAGTATCAGTGATGAGGCATGGAGAACAATCCTCCGAAATCAAGGTATGGATATCACTGTTTTCAAAAGAGGAATTCCGGTGCATGCAATAAAAGATGAATGGGCCACTTTATTACTCATTGTTCAGAAATTTATCACATGTGAAGGCCGCTTTGGCTCTATGTACATGTATCATACTAGGATATTGATGAATTTCCTTGAAAACCAAACTCTCAATCTTCCTTATTTCCTATTCAATAGCTTGAAGAAAATGGCTGTGACTATGCAAAAACACCTAGGAGATGTAGAGCCTCATTTATATCATCATGGGCTTATAAAAATTTTGATTGAAAAGGAGCTAAAAGAAAGAAAAGATACATGGGAACAATTCTTAGTAAGAAACTTCTTTGAAGAACCTCAGGAAATTCCTGAAGGTAATCCAATTAGAAGGAGTAGAAGGAAAAGAACAGTAGATGAAATCCAAGATACTTCTACTATTACTATGAAGAAAAATGATAGAGAAGAGAGATTGGTAAAAAGGAAGAAGAAGGAAATCAAAATTAAGAAGCCAAAAATATCAAAAGGGAAAGAAATTGTTGAGGCTGTCCATAAAACTTCTTCTTCTGAAGAAGAAGATCACCAAATTCTATCTGAGATATTAATTTTTCTTCAAAAACAGTCATCTCTATCTAAAAAGGCAAAAACAGGAAAACAAGAACAAAAGGGTAATGTACCACAGCAAGTGAGGAGAAGCAGCAGGCTTAAGGGAAAACTGAGAAAAACACAAATTAAAGGTCCTCATTTCATTGATTTGGGTGAAGAGACATCTGAACAGTCTCCAACTGACCATAGTCCATTTCAGTCAGTTAGTGAACCCGACTCCTTTCACTCCCAATCAGACAATGAGCGTACTCCATCTTATTCTCAGCAAAATATTGATGAAAGTTCTCCTCAGCCAAATTTTGAACATAATTCTCCCTTGCAGCATTTTGAGGACAGTCCAATGAAAAAGACACCGGAAGTAGACCCCAAATAGCAGGAGGTCTATGACTATATAGAATCCCTGGAGAAGGCAGCCACAGGTCCAAGCACCTCTTCTATTCAGCCTCCTACATTGCAGGATAACTTGGTTCAGTCATTAAAACAGGAGATTTTTGAGCTTGAGCTTTTGAATCGGCATATCAAAAATGAAAATGAAACACTCAAAGAGCAAGGAAAACTGGACAAGGTTATCCATGACAATACTATGTTACATTTGGGTATTTGGAAAAAGAAAAATAAGAAGCTAAAAAGGAAATGCCAAAAATTGAGCAGAGCACTTGTGAATATCAAATTCAGGTGCCTCATGAAGAAACCCAGAATGATGGCAGTACCAAAGAAGAAGAGAAGGGGGTTAGATGTGTTGGCTGAAGTATCAAGGCACATGAATTGAACAAAAAAGTGTCAAAATTTTGGTCGCATGAGGACATGCAACACCTTCACAGTGGGGGTATGTTGAGTCCCGAATTTGTCTCTCTTCCATACACTTTTCCATATCTCTTTCACTCACCTAAACCTCCAAAATTGTCAAATATCATGTGCAAAAGGGTATCTAACATGGTTTTTAATTATGTTTGTGTGTTTTCTATTTGATTTAGATTTTGTTCATACAGCTGCGGAAACTTGTCACTTTCCGCAGTCGCTGCAACTTTCCGCAGCTATTTTGTGGAAATCAATGTTACAGGTGTCAACGAAGGAAACGAGCCACATGGGCGGGCTAGGAATGACAAGGACATGGTTCGTGTCCTATTGGTTCAAGTAAATTCGTCAAGGAAAGCCGCGGTCAAAGCCATCCACGTGGAAGTCAACTGTGGAGTTCTATGTCGGCTGGACTCTGTTTCATGGCATAGAAACATCCATACGGCCGTTTCCAAGCTTACGGAGGTTAATTGACATCTGTGCAAAGTTCTGGAGTTGAATTTAAGCGCCCACCTTCCATAGATCCATTTTCCAACATGGCCATACTCCTAAATCCATGGCCTTAGTGGTCTACGTGCTGGCTGCTATCATAAACTTCAGGAGACAGTTACATTTTATTGCTTTATAAAGAGCGTTTGCATACGCACGTAGAGTTAGTGAATAGGAGTTGATAGTTGTTAGTTGATATATCTGTTAAGTTGATCTGCGTACTCTGTTATGTGGTGATTACGCTGCCTTGAGCCGTAATACCACCAGCCTGTAATGACTTTCTTTTTAATGTGAAGAACTATGTTTCATAACTTAATTCGTGTTTGAAGATCATACCAGAGCTGCGTAGAGGGCCCCTGCTCAGCCGAGGTTCTGTGTATTAATGTATATATTTTTCATTTCATTTCTTTAAGTAATCATTGTATCATAACCCATTACATGTTCATATTTCATAGTTGTTTTATTTATGTTCATACATTTCTGTAATTTCCATTGCATTCCTGTCTTTTATGTTTTTATGATTGTTAAAATACTGATCAGTTTTCTTGTGCAGGTTTTAGGTAGACAGCTCGGGGCATTTTCATAGTATTTTTGCTAATGATATGAAACTGATATTATTCTGCTGCTAGTTTTCTTTCACAGTCTTTGTTTAACTTCAGTTTTGTCTTGTGCACTTCAGTTTTGTTTATCTGATTCAGTAGTTAAAATTAGACATATTAAGCTACTCATAGTGTCTTCAGCTACCTCCGAAAGCCACAGCTGGACTGATGGTGAGGGGCCGCATGATGAGATGTGTAGTTTAGTATTAGTTTCCTTTCTGCAAAATTAGATATATTAAGCTGCTCATAGCGTCTTCAGTTTCCTCCGAAAGCCACAGCTGGACTGATGGTGAGGGGCTGCATGATGAAGTGTGTAGTTTAGTATTAGTTTCTTTTCCGCGAACTTAGATATATTGAATCATGTATGACATCTTCAATTGCCTCCGAAAGCCACAGCTGGACTGATGGCGAGGGATTGAATCATGTGTGTATGGTTTAGTATTAGTTTACTTTCTGCAAAATTAAATATCAGTTACACAAGTTGTTTATGATTACTTCCGCAAGTCATAGTTGGTCTAATGATGAAGGGTCATAAAATGAATTGATGTAATCTGATTTAGATTTCTTTCATTGCAATTTTGAATTTCCATAAGCGTAGTTTCTTTTGTGTTCAGTTGGCAGCAAGAATAGTTTAGTTTTCATATTCACTAGTTTCTTGTTTTGATTCATTAGATTAACAGCACTTTCCATTTCAGTAGTTTACTTTCTTTTGTCATTTGTAATTTCAATTTGCTTTTAAAGTTTCGAGATTGGTAAATTATTATATGGGATATCACTTCCTTGAACAATTATAACCAAGCTTGTTTTTCACTTTAGAATTTCCATTTTACCTTAGAAAGACCATAAACGACAAAAAGTTAAGAAAGAGGTTATCTTGCACATATAGTGCGCCGCACTTCATCAGCTTACGATTCCCAGATTGACAATTAAATGCAGCAATTTAGGACACACTAAATTGACCAAACAACAGCTTCTTGATTTCTTTTTCAATGGAGGGAAGCAGCAGAGGATTTATCTGTCTAAGCTTCTTCTTGTAAGGTTTTGCATCTTCCCTCAGAGGAATTTTATGCTGCATTATATTAACATCAAAAGTTTTTAGGTCCTGATAGGACCATGCAAACACATCCTTATATGACTGAAATAATTTCAAATATTTCCTTTTATATCCATCTGAAACCTTCTTAGATAATCTTACAATTTTGGGCTTAGCATCAGTGCCCAAATTCAAGTCTTCTACTTGATTTTCTTCTACTATTTTATTGTGCTGCAATGGAACATCTTTTTTATCAAACAATATTTCTAGAGGCACCAACCCTCTAGGTATGATATTTCCTTTTAGCTGCAGCACTTTATTGCCTGCTATTTTTTCTTCCCATTTGTTTTCTACAACATTTTCAGCCTCATTTTCTTCACAGTCATCAATCTCCGTATTGGAGAATTCTTCCACTGTCTGTAAGAATATCTTCATCTGTTCATCATCTTCAAATACCTGTCAATGTTTAACATTATCTCGGATTGATGGTCTATATCGTACTTCAATTTCATACCTCAAAAGAGGATTCTGTGGAGGGCGGAATGTACTAGCAGCCACAGAAAGAGAATCTGCCATTCGATTCTGCTCCCGGCGAAAGAACTGTATATTGAATGCTGAGAAGAAATTATCCACCATGTCCCAAACTTCATTTCTATATGCCCTCAGTCGAGGATGCTTGGTTTGGTATTGATTTCGGACCTGTCTTACCACTAGCTCAGAGTCTCCCGTGACTTTTAAACTTTGTATGCCCATATTCTTGGCTGTCTGTAATCCCAACAAAAGTGCTTCATATTTAGCTACATTATTGGTAGCCTCATATTCCAATTTAAAGGACAATGGGACCCATTTGCCTGTAGGAGAGATTAATAACACCCCAACTCCATTGCCTTCTCTTGAATTTGCTCCATCAAAATGTAAAGTCCAAATTCCAGCTTCATAATTTTCTGAAGGCTACTCATCCTTAATTTTGAAGGAGGATTCATGCACATAATTTTGATCTTCTTCTAGCATAAAGCATGAAAAATCTCCTTCTTTACTATAGACTGGTGAATTTTCAGAGTTATCAGCCTTAGTAACTACCTTGACAAATTTAGTCTCTCTGTATAACCTCCTCTCCTGTCCACCAAAAACTGGGATGGTAGCATATGTTAAATCCAACTTAATTGACCCACCAACTTTTGTACCCCAGGACCTTGACAGCAACATACCAAAGCGGGTTTGGATATCAGCAACCACAATGTCCATAACTACACTTTTTGCTGGAATTTGTGCTAGATTGACCACTAAATCTTTAATCATCCCCAAGCATTTGACTATTTTGGAATCAAATGAATAAAGGTCTTTATATGGGCGTGTGATTTGCAGTCCTAGTTGTTCCATGACGGATAGAGGCATAATATTATGGGAAGCCCCAGAATCTAACATACAATTGTGTAACAACAGGTCATGAATAACTAGAGACACATAAAAAGGAGGAGTAGAAGGATTTACTTCCTCAACATGTGGGCCAAATACTACCATGGGTCTTTCTTCTTGAAGGTTTAAACTATCAGGCACAATTGATATTTCAGGAGGGAGAATAAAAGAAGTAACTTGAGACTGATATGCAAGTTGCTTTAGCAGCTCGGTCAAGGGGACTGGAATTTTAATTTTATCAAGTTCTTTTTGCAAACTAAAAGCAGGAGGGGGCTTTTCTATCACAACTTCTTTTGACTCTTTATTTTCAGCTGAAAATTTAATTTCGTTTGACACAGATTCATCATTAGGAGGACTGACTACTTTTGAAGAAGAAGGAATCTGGTCATTAGGCTGCAAGGGAGTATTTAGAGGACTCTTACCTTTTTCTGTGTTTCTCTTTGTTGATGATTCCTTCTGAGCAGGGACCCCCTTCTGAGGTGTATCCTCCTCTTGATCCTGAGTCCGGGTCCTCTTCCTTGAAGATCTGAGATCATATTTTACATTGAATTGTGCTTGTATGAAAGCAGCAAATTGTTTACAATAATGATCAATTTTTGCTTCTTCTTCTTCTTCTTCTTGCAATGGGAATTCCATTTCATCATTGTTTGAGAAAGCAAGATTTGAATCTTCTAGTTCATAAGCAGCATCTTCAGTGGAGTCATCTGCTGGACCTTCCAGGTACAAGGGATGTGGTACCCGATCTTGCTGCTCCTTTGCTTCTCTTGGCAATATCTGCAGAGGTGGCTTTCTATATTGGGGATTATAACCTCTGTTTGGAGCATTATAGAAATTCTGGGGAGCTGCATTCTTAGCCTCCAGTTCAAGCTTGACCATATTCTTTATCATTTTGCTTATTTCCTCCATTTTATCTGAATCCTTATCCTGGTTAGAGGAGGAAACCTCTTCTTTTCCTCTCCTCCTAGTATCCTGTTCAGCCTTCCTATTTAATTTTCCAGAGGAAGCAAAGTTTGCTTCCAATTCAAGAGCATCTGACTAAGCATCATCTAGGGCAGCAGGCTTTCTCTCCCTGAGGGAGAAACCGAAATCTGAGTCAAAGGCTGCAATGAAAACAACTTTTGCAGAGTTCTGATGAGGCTTCATATCTGCAGGGAGATTCAGATATAACTTATTAAATCTCTTAATAAACTCTGACACCCCTTCATTATGTCTCTTCTTGAGTGTATTGAACTCAGCGAGACACTTTCCATGGCCTCTCTTTTCTCCCCATTTCCTGAGAAAAGTATTCTCCATGTCATCCCAGGTGGTTACTGAACAGTTTCCCAATGTCTTGAACCATTTTCTAGCTTCACCATCCAAATATTGCACAAACAATCTCAAGACCACATCCAAATGTTCTACATTTAAGTTTTCTGCAAAAGCGCAGAAGACCTCAAGATGCTTCTGTGCATCAATCTCATTTTCTCCATTGAATCTGGGCATAATCTTCAAATAATCCCGTGGCATATCATTTAGCACTTGGGGTAAAGCCAGGGGAGCATATTTGTTCAATAGGAATGCAAGAACATTAGCCATTGGAGGCGGTGGGGGTTGTACAACGGTTTGATGAACAAATGGAGGAAGAGGAAGAGGAGGAAGCGGGGTATGAATAACAATGGGAATATATTGTACAACAGGTTGAGGTGTAGACGGAAATAGTTCATGGTTAACATCAGACACCTCAGTAAATTCTTTAACTTCTTTGACCTCAGGGGTAGGATGAAAGTTCACTTTAGTTCTTGCACTTCCCCTGGGTGGGCTATCTGAGTAATATTCAAGATTTTCCTCGGTGGAGTCGAAATTTTCAACCAGGATTTCTTGAGAAGAGGAGGATGGGAAGTCTTCTACAAAATGTTCAGGGTTTTCAGCACGAACTGACTGTCTTTCTCTCCAACTTCTCCTATGTACAATATTTTCTGGGTCAGGCACAGAATTCGTCTTCAGCTTAGCAGTATCTGACCTCAAATGTGGCTTGCGAGGAGCCAGGACTACCAATAGATTTATCAAATAAATAACAGTGGAGTCGCCAAGGTGAGAGATATACAACTCTTCAACTCTCTGTGCTCACCTGATTAGAGAGTGAATATGATTTGTCGAGGCCCAGGGAAACTGATATTCTCAAATTCATTCCCCGGCAATGGCGCCAGAAAGATGTTGTAGACAATTTTGTCACTCCTAGAGACAACCTAGAGTTGCCATAGACCAGTGCCTAGGACATCTTATCATAGCAAGGGAGCATGAAGTATAGCTTGGGTGTCAATCCAAATGCTCTCCTGCTATCTCTTGTTAAACAAGGAAAATGATTCAAATGGGACCAGAAATTACAGAAATTGCCATAAGGAAAGTAAGGTTGCAGAGACAAGATGCAAAGCCCTAATATAAAGGCATCAGATAGTTAAGAGACAATTTACTGTAAAGAGGGCCGATTCAACTAATATATCACAGAAATCAGATATCAGAAAGCTATGCAGGGAAAGAAACATAAGAAGATATTAGCTAACCTTGGACTGATACCCAGATACACAGCAGAGCCATGCATGGGCTTAATGTTCTAAGAATCCATACATGACAATGGTGTTTTAAAAGCATCCTCCCAAAGCAACCAATATAGCAGAAAATATGGATGAAAGGAATAATGAAACAATATGCTATGCCTGAGCCACTTTTAAGGCGCTTGACTGATCTAAGTATGGGCATCAACTAGGATGAATCCTTACCAGATCAGTGAGCCACTCGCATTCCAGTAACATAACACAAGAAGAAAGATGAAATGGAATTATGTATTAAACACATGAAAAGAAGTTTACATACTGTGAGATATCAAAGACCATAATCCTCATTACAGATGGAACTCCTCCTCACTAAGACCCTACGGGCTCTGAGCCTTCATATAGAAGCTTTACAAAAATATATACAAAATGCCTTTCTCAGCACAATTTTCTGATACAAGTCTGGAACCTTTACAATGTCTTTCTTCTTTGTTTTTATAGGAGAAGCAGAAAAATCCAGAGAAAGGAGGTAGGTGATACACATTTAATGATCTGATTTGAATAAAATGGCGGAAAACATTCTCGCCCACACTATGAACCACTAAATATAAATAACTGTACTGTACAATCTACCTCCAGATATAAATGCTGAGGATGAAAATCTCCTCATGAACAAGACACAAATAATAAAATATACAATTTTCTGCCCTTTACTGAAAGGGAAAAATCTGCTGCTGTAAAACCTTGAGATAGCTTGTAGTTGTGCATAGTACTCTTGGCCCTCTATCTTTGAATTGAAATCCCAGATCTTTAATGCGGGGCATCGCATTTCTTGATCTATCACTGATTTTTGCAGGCTGCCCCATTAATGTTTTCTCCGTCACAGATCTGCCTTTTGATTTTCTCTGGAGGGTTCGAGGGATTTTCTTTCTATTCACATCAAATAGAGTCACATCACATCAACTACCTCCAATTCCCATCTTAAATTTCTCCCTCAGAGACTGTTAATGGCGGTGCTATGAGCCTCTGTAAGAAAAGAAGTGAATCATGGTAATTCTCAGCCGTGGAAAACCTGCAAAACTGCAAACCAGTTAAGAAAAACCAAACAGGGATGGTGAACGTGAAGGTGTCGGCGGAAATGGGGATGAAGGCATGGCCAAGTGGGAGAATGTGCAGGGTGACGGGAGGACTACAATATGATGGAGAAAACACAGTGGAGGTATGGCAGACAGGCTGACCAGAGAAAGATATCAACATGTAACGTATGGATGATATGTATATATATATATGAATAGGGGAGGGTGAGATAGTGAACACGTGGAGCTATGACGTGGTGGGGGACTCGGTCAGCGGGTGGTCAAGCGGATGATCTGAACCACACGATCAGTAAAGAGATCGACGGTTAAAACGAACCGGAGGGTAATAAAAGGTGGGCCAGGGACGCAATAGACATGAGTTAAAGCGCGTACAGCTTCGGAGGATATCCACCGTTGGATAAAGGCTGACAGATCCGACGGCTGCTATGGATTCCGCTGCCCATCTTTGTTCTGACATTTAATGCGCGAAATGAGCGGTTTCAGTCTTCGTACATTTGGACACGTGTCATATGTTGAATGGAATCGCTGGCTCCATGGAGAATACCCCCATCCCATCCAAAGTGTTGCGGAACTAACCGCCGATTTTGGCAATGCGCGCGGGTGCGGGGACCACCATGGAAAACCAACTCCGCTCCGTCGATTGGATTTGATCGGACGGCTCCGGACGAGCCCAAAACTTTGAACATTAATCCCCTTTCCCTCAGGCATATGGTTTTGCACCCGGGTCACATGGAAGACAAAATAAAAGTGGCTAAGGCTAAAGGGCTAGGCCCGATATGTTTTTGAATGCGGGTTTTTAACCTTTGAAGAGTGTATTTTTTGGGCGGAAAGGGTAACGATAGACAGAATATGAGGGTTTATTCCCACGATGGCTGATTCAAAGGGTTCATGAGGAGCATTAGGCCAAAAATTTAAATGAGGGGGAAACATGGATAACACCTTCCATTCTATTTCTAGAGTCTTCTCGATGATCATGAAGAGAATCTGCCATACCTTATTGACTGATTTATCACTTGTAAGACAAGATCAAAATAGAACTATTAGAGCAACCTCCAGTCTCTACAGACTCAGCAAAACACTTACAGGGGCTCATGCATCATTTGAGGGAGCTAATTCCATTGCAAGGATGAGAGAGAAAAATCCAACCAAAACAAAGAGAAGATTGGTTTCTCTTATTTGTTGTTGCACCCACTATAGAATGAGGATAAATCAGATCTGGTTGAGAAGAGAAGAACCCATAAATATGGGAAGGCAGAAGAGATGTTCCTATATGCACGCGTCACTAATACTAATCTAATGAACAAATTTCACAATATTTTCCTTGGATATCCTAGAACTATACAATGTAAAAATATCCATGTCCATCAAACACCCCCATCCTATTACGTTGTGCAAAGAACCATCCATCTCAATATCTAAATGCCTATGCCACATCTATTCTATCAATGGGGAGTGAGAGGTGCAAACCAAGTTCTTATCTAGTTCAAGTGGTTCAAGGCCAAGATGGGGTCGGTGTAAGTGGTTCATAGAAATGGTGGTCTAAAGTGGTCCACAGGTATCTAGTTGTATTAATGGGTCCTGAGCTAATTGTAAATCATGGTAATCGACCCTACTAGAGTAGAGGGAATCAATAATATCTCTCTTTCAAGAATAAGTTCAGACTCAAGTGAATGAATTGGTTCGTGTTCACCAAATCACAATATTATTAGGACCTTCTCGAAACGAGTAGTGCACCAAATTCTTAGCACCAGTAGTCCACCATCTTTCGAGAGACTTCTTTAGTAGTCATCTCTAAAAGGCTGGGGTTATTCGTAATACAAATATCAACAGTATATTTACAAATAATCTGGCATTCCTTTGAAACCTTCTATGTATTCTTCCTAAGTTCTTTCTAAGGATCATAGCGATGACCAATATGCTACAATTTGTGATAACAACTAGCAAAATTACAACATTTTGAGAGTCTAAGAATGAAGGTTTCTGTTATTGACTTGCCTAGGAAATGCAGTTTGTCATTATCAATATTTTTTGAAGAGGGTTGATATCAGTTATCTTATATTTCACATATATGTTGCTATAAAAAAACATCATAAGATAATTAGAATTAAACTACCTACAATTTGAACACCATCTGAGAACGAAGTTTGATAATAGGAAAATACAAGCTTGTCTTTATCTCTTACTAGTATAAGCTACAAATCCTTGCATCTACATTATGTCTACGTAGGATGTCAAACATCTAGCCAATCCAAGTTGAGGTATGCTTCTACAACTTCAAATTTCAGCTCCATCAGGGAAAAACTCTTGACTTGAATCCATTGCTGACTAATCCTCCAACTGACTTAGGAAACTTCCTCAATTGAGAATACTCTCTCATGTCAAGCTGCTAGAGTTTCTTTAGTTGGCATAGTTTTTTTTGTTTACATTAACCAGGTACTAATATTGAATAACATCATTCTAATTATTGGGATAATCTTTTCATTAAAAATAAACACACATGCTTATGACTAATTTCATTGTTGGTGTGTGTATTTGTGGGTAACAAGAGCAGAATATGACAAATGTTTCTCTTCAATTGTTTACCAGAAATGATTTTAGTCCATTATATAGTTCATATTTAGATTTAATCGCATACAACTAGATTCTAAAATTATGTTTATTTAGATTCTATCATAATGTATATTGTCGCCTTGTCTATGTGTTATTACTTTGGGGATATTTATAAGTTTCATTGTTGGTGTGTGTAGTTGTGGGTAACGAGAGTAGACTATGATGAATATGGCTCTCTAATTGTTTTTTAATATTCCCAATAAGACCAAGCTAATGGGAATATAATTTTTTTTTTCATTTTTCTGTTTCATGAATAAAATTGTAAAGGAGGATCAATAAAACTCCTAAACAAAAAAATAAATCAATGCCCCATGTGAACAACGCTACATCTGGGCTACCTTAATCAAACACTGTTATGTGTGAAAAGGATTGAGAGATTTGACTGGGTCAATAGGACCAAATCAACAATGTTGTCTAGAGGGGATGAACCTCATTGATGCACAATGCAGTCCTAGTTGGAGGTGGCACATGTGAAAGAAGCTAAATCATTGAGATAGTTTACGGTTTGGAAATATCTCTATCTTATAAAAGGAAGAGGAGGGCAGCATGAGAAGGTTGTTGTTGAACATATTATTTCTGAATAATTTTTTTGTTTAGACATTTCTCATTCTCTTGGCTATTTAGCAGTGAATAGTGTTGTTTAGCACAAGGATCTCCTATTTAGGAATCCTTCCCTTTCCTTGAGGAGCTCTTGGAAGAGTCTTGCATTTCTTGTCCACTATTAGGCTTAAGGCCAAGCTTCTTCTTCCAACTACAATGCAGATCCTGTTGAGGGTTTGGTTGTGTTTGTAAGCTGCAACACGTGGAGGCTAGATCTACTCAGATCTAGGCCATTATAGTGCCTCTTTTCAGTGGGAGAGTCTTCTATCCCCCTGGCAAGAGAATATTGGACAATTTGAACCTCAGATCCACATATTGGCTTGAGGCCATCACTGTTTTAAAGCATACAGCTCATTCCATCTTCAAAAATTGTGTTATTTGCAAGACAGAAATTGCAGGGTGTTTTGGCAGGCTTTTGGAGGAGAGATCTATAGTGTTGGGACTCTGCCCTTCACTGTGGTGATCCGTGGATTTCAAATCTAATCCATGTCCTATTCATATTTTATCTGAATACTATTGTATTTACTTCATAATTTCTAAATCATTCTGCAGATCTGTTGCATTAGATCTCAGACCTACTCCATGTACGTCACTTTTTACTGAAATCCCCAAGGGGCATTTGTAGATGAGCCTTTCTAGTGCACAGATCTGATATGGATCTAAATTTTTGTACAAATATCTTCTCTAGATCTGAAGTGTAATCTACTGCTATTTCATCCAATAAAAATAATGTTTTCAAGCTTGTTCAGTCATATTCTATGGTTGCAACACCTCAATCTTGAGAATTTGTTCATGTAAAGTCTTCTATTTTCTGTTCTATAACTAATGGGATTAAACATAACTCTAAATTGCTGATGTAAATGCCATTATTGAGCCTCCATATTGGCCTCCTACTGCTGTTCAATTAAAATCCATTATTTTACTGCAATATTGTTTGTATATTGCTGCAGTCCCATTCTTAGGTATTTTCCAGCTGTAGTAGGTGTGGGAGACTTGTTTACCTCACCTAGAATGATTTGTGTTTTATATCCTCTTGTATTTAGAATTCATATTGTCATATATAAGGGATCCAAAGGTTGATTTTGATCTTTTTAGCATAAATTTCTGAAAATGCGTTTTTCATGCATGCATTGCTGAGCATGTCCCATTTTGGGATATTACAGTGGTATCAGAGCATAGTCTTGGCACAACTTGTGCTTTCTTAAGAAGAAAAAATTTCTTGAGAAGAAGATGAGCCTCTTACTGACAGAGAGAATAGGTATCTAAGAATAAGACATAAGAACATTGATTACACAGAAGACAAATAAAATAAGGATGAAACCCCTTTATCTGGAAGATTGGAAGGAGAAGAGTTCTCTAAAACTATTTCTCAAGCTATGTATGAGATGAAAGGAGAAATCCGGGGAATGAGGAGCGAAAGAAATGCAAATCCCTCAAGGATATTGTTACATCAAGGAAGCCCCAGTACTTCTTACTATGTGTGTGAGAATTCAGCCACACAACTCGATCTACAACGTTGGAGCATTCCCACTTTCGTGAGAAAGGAAGGAGGGAAAGGAGGAACACCAAAGGAGGAAGCTCTTATTGATTATATCCAAGAATATGAGTCTCAATCAGAGATATTCAAGGAGCATCTCAGTTTTCCAGAGTTATGTCAACTTAAATAAGAAATAAGATTCAACAACTACAGTAGGAGAAGAGGATGCATGCAACACAGCTTGGGTAGATTCTCTCAACCTACCTTTGATGGATCACCTAAGAAATCAACCAAGTTTTGGGTAAGGAAGCTTGACACATATTTCCAGCTGCATCAATTTTCAGAAGAAGAATCCATGAGAGTATCAGCTCTGCATCTTCAAGGTAAGGCTTATGCCTGGTGGCTATTTGAGTCTTCTTCCTTGAAAAGTGTAAATATCTCTTCGTATGCAAAGTTCACTAGGAGACTAGTGAAAAGATTTGATTTAAGACATGCTGAAACTTCTTGGGGAGAGAAAATCAAGCCCAATAAATCTGAAGCTTTGCATGAGTTGGAAGAATCCATAAATCCAACTCCATTTCTGAACATTGTTGAGGGGGTTGAAGATTAGTTGCATGATTTTTCAAAGGAAAAAGCCCCACTACATCAAGGTCTCTGTTCTCAAGGAGAAGACATGAGGGTTCCCTCTTCAAGAAGATATCATGGAAAAGCGTCTCTTAATGATGAGGCATTCTCCACTAATGAGGAGAAGGGAATGAAAGAGCAGAGAAGATCATCCAGCATTGTGATAGCATGAGGATATCCATTTTTATTAGGAGATGGAGATGAAGCAATTTCTTCCACTAGAGAGGCTCTTGCATCTTTACAGGGAGTTCCTAAGGGTATTCTATATGGAGGACATGAGCAGCATGTCTCTATAGAAAATGAAACAAAACAAAGGAGGGGTCACAAAGCTGACATGGCAGAAGATGATCCACTATTGCTAGGAGAAGAGAATGGAACAAATGCTCCAATCAGAGGCACTCTTGCATCACTAAGAGTGGTCTCCAAATTTCATGAGACTTCCACACATGAAATTGAGTTTAACTTGCGCAGTGGAAGTAGGGATATGATGATTCCATCTATTATGCATATGAGGATGGTCCCTGAAACCTCACTTTCTTGTGGCAAGCCACCTGAGAGGCTACCTGATTCAGATTTTATGGGGAAGACCTCACAACTTGCTGCTCCAAACTTAGATCAAGGAGGGATGGGAGAACTTGAAGATAAAGCTACAGTGCTGGGAGACTTGGGTAAGCTCAAGAAGGAGGGAAATTTTTTGCCCTTATCGTCATCACCTACTCTCATTTCTGGATCTGCGCTGTGGGAGGAGAAGAATGGAAGGAACGGACTTCGAACACACACCTTTGGCATAGGATATGTCAAGGACACGATCAGCAACATGACAAACACTTCTATTGATGCATCATCAGTGCTGTAATTGTTGAGCAGTGTAGATCTATATTGGAAATCCCAACTGCTAGTAGACTATTCCAAATATCTCCACACTTGTATGATGTTTGATGACCAACTGCATGAATAGGGTTATCTAGTCCATGAGGGAGTTATCTATCATCAAGATAGGGTATTATTTCCTAGAGCCTTCAAGCTTAAGGAGAGGATTCTGCAAAGGGCCTACAAAGGGTTCTGTTTCAGCCCTACCTATTCTATGAAGATCTACAACACTATCATGGGATGCCTTGAATGGGAAGGCTTTGGAGGAGAAATACATCAACATTTTCAAGAATGCATGAACTATGTGGATTTGGGGTAGCCATGGGACTCTATGCAAGAGTAATTTCAGCCATCTCTTCCTTCTTTTGAAAGAGTTGAAATATCCATGCACAACTCCATGGGTGTGAGGGATATTGTTGGTAAAGGATCTGTTCATGTAAAGCAAGTTTTATTTTCTGATTGTACATGTTCGTTTACCATTTTTATGCAGGCCATGACTCCTAAAAGGAGTAATGTATCATGTAAATATCATGGAAACTATTGGGCCACTAAAATTTATGAGCTTGGCCACTCCCTTGATGTGCAAAGGGAGATTTACTTTCATGATGGGTTCTTTCCAAAAGCACCAAACATATCTCACATTTTCAGCCATAGTGAGATGACATGTGCAACAAGTAAGTGGTGGGGAAACCACTTACTGCACCTTGATTTGATGTAGCCAGGAGATGAGTTGCACTGGTACCATATGTGAGACTATGACCCTCCTCCTTATGCTCAAATTTTTGTTTGCTTGTATGTCATTTTACTTCCATACATTGATGATATACTTGTACTATTTATGGGATTGTATGGAGGGAGAATGAGGAGCATGTATGTACCTCATGGGATGGAGACTCTCCATGTACCTTATGCTACATGTTTCAGGGAGAGTATTGGTTCAGCCATGTTTTTTTCATGTGAGTTCTTGACTCCTTGTGGGATGGATTATGTACATCTCATAATGAATTTGGAGGAAAAATTCATGGAGGGTTGGGTTGGTGAACACTTAGCTTGTGAAGAAAGCTTGATCCTTGATGGTGTCACCAATGGAGGAGGAGAAGTGTTGCAGCACTCACCCTATCAGTTGCTTCAGGACAAGCAACATTTTGGAGGGGAGGATTGTAATATTCCCAATCAACCCAAGCTAATGGGAATATACAATTTTGTTTCATTTTTTTGTTTCATGATTAAAATTGTAAAAGAGGATCAATAAAACTCCTAAACAGCAAAATAAATCAATGCCCCATGTCAACAAGGCTAAATATGGTCTAACTTAATAAAAAAACCTTATGTGTGAAAGGGATTGAGATATTTGACTGGGTCAGCAGGACCAAATCAACAATGTTGTCTAGAGGGGATGAACTTCATTGATGCACAGCGCAGTCCTAGTTGGAGGTGGCACATGTGAAAGAAGCTAAATCATTGAGATGGTTTATTGTTTGGCAATATATCTATCTTAAAAAAGGAAGAGGAGGGCAGCATGAGAAAGTTGTTGTTGAACATATTATTTTTGAAGAATTTGTTTGTTTAGACATTTCTCATTCTCTTGGCTATTTATCAGAGAATAATGTTGTTTAGCACAAGGATCTATTGTTTAGGAATCCTTCTCTTTCCTTGAGGAGCTCTTGGAAGAGTCTTGAATTTATTGTCCACTATCAGGCTTAAGGCCAAGCTTCTTCTTCCAACTACAATGCAGATCCTGTTGAGGTTTTTGTTTTCTTTGTAAGCTGCAGCAATTGGAGGCTAGATCTACTCAGATCTAGGCCATTCTAGTGCCTCTTTTTAGTGGGAGAGTCTTCTATCCCCTTGGCAAGAGAGTATTGGATCATTGGAACCTCAGATCCACATCTTAGCTTGAGGCCATCACTATTCTAAAGCCTACAATGCATTCCATCTTCTAGAACTTTGTTATTTTGAAAAGAGAAGTTGCAGGGTGTTTTGGGAGACTTTTGGAGGAGAGATCTCTAGTGTTGGGACTCTGCCCTTCACTGTGATGATCCGTGGATTGCAGATATAATCCATGTCCTATTAAAATATGATTTGAATATTGTTGTATTTACATCACAATTTCTGAATCTTCTAAATATATGATGCATTAGATCTCAGACCTACTCCATGTACTTCACTTTTTGCTGAAATCTCGAAGGGGCATTTGTAGAGGAGCCTTTCTAGCGTAAAGATATGATATGGATCTAAATTTTTGTACACATATCTATTCTACATCTGAAGTGTAACCTACTATTGTTTCAGCCAATAAAATAATGCTTTCAAGCTTGTTAAGTCATATTCTATGGTTGTAGCACCTCAATCTTGAGGATTTCTTCACGTAAAGTCTTCTATTTTCTGTTCTATAACTCCTGGGCTTCAACGTAACTCTGAATTTCTGATGTAAATGCCATTATTGAGCCTCCATATTGGCCTCCTACTGCTGTTCAATTAAACTGCATTATTTTACTGCAGTATTGTTTGCATATTGCTACAGTCCCATTCTTGGGTATTTTCCAGCTATAATAGGTGTGGGAGACTTGTTTACCTCACCTGAAATGATTTGTTTCTGATCTCATCTTGGATTTAGAAGTCATATTGTCAGATCTAAGGGATCCAAGGGTTGATTTTTATTTCTGTAGCATACATTTCTTAAAATGCATTTTTCATGCATGCATTGTTGAGCATGTCCCATTTTGGGATATTACATGTTTACCAGAAATGCTTTTAGTCCATTCCATAGTTTAGATTTAGATTTAACTACATACAAATAGATTATACATACAAATAGATTCTAAAATTCATGCTCATTTGGATTCTATCATAATGTATGTTGTGGCCTTGCTTATGTTTTATTACTTTGGGATGCTTGTAAAAAAAATGAATGAATGTTACAATGTTTTTTGAAACTCTTAAAATGTGCATGGTTATTTGAATATAATTACAATGCCTCATGGTAATGGTTACTTGGTTTGATAAAAAACACACAAAATTTTGTATTAGTAACACACACACACACACACACACACACACACACACACACACACACACACACACACACACACACACACACACACACACATATAATCATATTGATAATTATTATTATATATTATCCTAAAGGAGTTATAAATCAGGGAAATAACATATTGTATATTATTCCACTTTTTGGGAATAGAGTCAACTTATTGCATCAATCACTTACACTACGGGTATATTTACTCCCTTTCAATTAGTATTACAACAGATATCAGTGTATTGGATCCAACTATTCTTTCTCCCAATGAATATAGCTCATAAGATCAAGGATATTACGGTACATTTCCTTTGGCTAGAGGCCAGGGGAGAACACAAATTTCACTTGGTCTATTTGTATGCCATCACTAAGAAACAAGAGTTGGGTAGGTGGGGAGTACTGAACGTGAGGAATTTTGGATGGGAATTATTAATTAATATTTTTTGGAGGGCCTTATTTGGAAATGGGATTTGACAAGACATTGATAAAGATAAATATCTAAAGTACAAATCCATCATGGAATGCTTCAAGTAGGGTTAGATTGAAAGGAAAAAAGTAGCATGCCTATGGGAAAGATTTTATAAGATCATAGGGTGGTTCTTGGATAACCTTCATTGGTCATATAGAAAAGCAAACAAAATTTTTATTGGTATTGACAAAATTCAAGGGGCCAGTAATTTGATGCATTTTCATGTAGATGTAGTTGATATCCTACACTCAAAAGGTTATTTTTTCCTTGATCAAGTCAGTAAGTACATACAAGATCCAACTCCATTTCCAATTTTGAGAGATGCTATGGAGCTTGGACTTGTTGGATCAAATGTAGACTCTTGGGATCATTATATTCAAAAATTACAACTAAATGGTTTGGTGAAGAGGACTTGTGGTGATATTTTAGTTTGGGGTGGTTCTATGAGGAATGGATCTATCGTCGTTTCATATTTATATAGACACTTCTCTAGAAATATTGATCCATAACCTAGGAATTGTTGGTATTATACCTTTTGGCATTGGGACGTGCCATTGAAAATCATTATCTGCTATTGGCTTCCTTGGAGCAATCATATCCTTAGATGGGATTACTTATGAAAATGTGGTTTTAATGGCTTGGGGTGGCATTCATTATGGAGAGGGTCCCTTGAAAGTGTAGTTCATATGTTGTTACTATGCCCCTTCTCTTTGGCAGTATGGAATTGTGTTTTGTCTTACTTTCAGCTCCATGCCCTATGGTAATTTTCTCGCTCAAATAATGCTATATCTGGTGGACCAATAGAAAAGGAAAATTCAAGGATGCCCCTCTCTTTTTATCCTGGGAGATCAGGTGTGCCAATAAATCATTGATATTTAAAGATATTATTTTGAACATACACATGGATTGTACAGATGTATATGCGTGGATGGAGACAGGAAGAAGGTGTATACAAAAGGACTGGATTTCTAGGCTTATGAATGATATTTTGCAGATATAGTTTCCGACAAGTTTTTTTAATGGGGGGCCAAATCTAGCATATGTGGTTGCATAGGTGAGGTGAGGATAAATCCACAGAATATGAAGTTAATTTTTTGGTATGGTGGGATAGGCTCAAACACAAGATCATAACTCTTGGCCCTATAGGGGCTATTATATTTTTCAAAAAGGCTTCTCACGGAGGGGATTTTTATATATGGGAACTCATAAACCATAATTTTTATTTCTTCTGGTAAAAATTCTCTTTCATTTTCCAACCTAAACAGTTGGATGTATTGTATTAAGATGCTAAAAGAATCCTTAGAATATATCTCTTTTACACATGTTTATAGGAAATGGAACACTACTGTGGATGCTATGTCAAAGAAAGGGTTGCTATCCACCCATTTTATCGTTCATTTTTAGCGGAGAGTTGGGGATGTGACATTGGAGGAGGGTGAGATTGTCTTATGATGATTTTTTTATAGTGTTTGTCCATTTCACTTGTAGAAATAGAATATAAATCCATACTAATTTATTTTTGTTTCTTTTTCGTTTTGAACATAACACTTTGCACATAGGGTCTTGGATGGTGGCATGATATGTTTTTCATATCACTATGTTTTTTATGGATGGAGTAACATCTCTCAGGGAGCATTGGACATTTTCGATATTTTACTTTTCATTTCAAGATAAACCTTTTTTATTATATTTTCAGTCATCTTATGAAAATTGGATTTTATATTTACTGGATTTCAGCTTATTAATAGAAATTTAAGTTTTTTTTTTTCTCTCTTGAAAAAACTCATTAGTGTATAGTATTATAGTTAACTCATTTATGATATTTATGAAATAATTGAATGTAGTGTATGTGACAACCTCATTAAGGGATTAACTAGTATTAACTAGTTAAAGACAAGTTTCTTATTTTTATTTTCTGACAAGAAATACTTAATTGTTATTTTTTATGAAACAAAATTATTATTTTAATTTTGATTAATGAATTAATAGGAGGAACTAAGGAATGGAAAGAAAATCTTTTAATTTTTTGGTAAAGTTTCTAAGAATAGGAGGTGGTTGGGAACAGTTAGAGAAACAGTTGCCTACTCCTCTGAGGATAAAGTTGAATCCTAGGAGAGGGGTAGGGGTTCTGTAATTTTTGGTAAGAAGGGTGAAGTATTTTCTAGAGCTGGTGGAGGACCAGTTGAAAATAAATTTCTGTAACCCTTGTAAAACTAGAATATCTGTTTGTGACTGGATTGGCCCTCTAGAGGGCACAATAGAGAAATTCCATTGTTAACCCGTGGCACCATCCAGAATTCTAGAGCTAGGGGGCAAGATGAGGACTTCATAGCCTCCCTTGATGGTTGGGAGGACCACAGTTTGAAAGATTATTTCTTTTTCCAGATAAGTATGCAGAACTTGTGTATAATGATCTACAGGTTTTAAACGAAGGATTTAGACTGTTCACGTTTTTACTGGAATATATTAGCTTCTGCGAAGAAATGAATATTGAAGTTTTGTTATGGATCTGGCATGCTTTCTCTGTATAAATGAATTTGTTTTTTTTATATGTATATTAGTGGAATAATACTCTGTGTAGAGGAAAGAAAGATCTTATTACCATATTTACATTTTACTAATTATGAGGTCCGAGGTAAGACTCTGCAGGAGTTATTTTCAAAAAAAATGTGTATGGTGTATTTAAGCTTTTACAGGAACATATAGTATTGATGCAACACAGTCACGAATACACTATTTAAATAATTTACTGAAATAAAGTAGGGAAGAAAACTATGAGAATGAAAAATACATATGGAAAAGTATGCATGCTGTCGTATACATAGAATCTATATTCTCCGGGTACTGTTCTTGTAGTAAACATTATTGAATGAGGCTTAGAACTTGAGGTGCTGGGTTTGGGTTGAAACCCTACCCAGCCCCTTGCTCTTTAAAAGCAAAACTATATACAGTCCTTGCAACGATGAACCAGTTACCGTAAAAACTTAGGTTGAATTTCAAATAAGTAAGCAATAATGGCGACGCGTAAGACATTGTGACACTCTGTTCAGAGACAAGAACCAGAGATTCTTTAATAAGAAAAATATAGAAACCCTCATCGCGGTAACATGCAGTGAGGAAATAAACTTTCGGTACATGACAATCATTTGTATAAACGGAGAAATAAAACGCCCATGAGAGCCATACGAATTAATGAATTTCGTTGAAAAACGAAAACCCGAGTGTAATTTCTTAGAACATTAAATGAATAAAGCGCGTAGCTCTGTATGCAGTAAGTAATTAATCAGCAGAGGCCGCTACGCAAATAATTTATCTTTCCTTGCCAAGACAGTATAGCATATAGCAGAGAAAACAAATTTACAGCATGCTTACTATCGAAAAATGTAGATAGCAACGGAAACTACGCTAACACATATAACAAATCTCGCAAGATGTGGAGCTTCAAGAAAGTAAAATGATGATTTCTATACATATATTTATAGAAGGTAAAATTGCACCATGTTCAAGGATTCAGGAAAAACCGAACGGGCATTCAGGGCCTCAGCCATATTAATGTAACTAGTAATGAGTCTACTGTTCATGAAACTTTGCCAGACATTATCAATATTTGTAATAAAACTATATCAAAACCCTAGAGTCCATACATAACAAGAAAATTCTATATGATTTGAGTTCATAAACCCTAAGTCGGGTAGTGGAAACCCAAATCTCTTTCTATGCATGCCATTGAAGCATGGCTACCAAATTATTGATACAACATAGATTACCTGTGGATGGGAGAAGCAACATTATCAGTGGCAAGAGAGTAAGATATGAAAGGCTGGAGGTACGGTTTGGCGAAAACCCACTAACCTGCAAGAAAACAAACTCTGTTAGAATATTGAAACCATCTTACAATTTAAATATTGGTGACAGTGTTACTATTATTAAAAGAAAAAAGGGGTCGAATCGAATTTGAACTGGGAGAGAGCTGTTTGGAGAAGCTTACCTGTTCAGATTCGAAACTCGACAAGCCTAGAATTTGTAAAATAGGTATGGGTTAGTAAAGCTTGCTCTGAAGCTCGTAAATGAAAAATTGAAACCTGTAGGTAAATTAAAAAACCCTGAACATGATTAAACGGAAAGGGAGGGTACCTTAATCGTCGAACCACTCCAAGATAGGCGAAAGGCTTAACACCCTCGAGCAAGTAGGAGTGCCATGACTCTCTACAAACCACAAACCCTGTATGAATACTAAAACCCAGGAAAACAGAAGATGAAATGAGCTCTTAGCGTTTGTAATCAAGCCGAGGTAGAGTGGGGATTAAACCTGGCGAATGGAGCTTACCCTTTTAGACCAAAATTACGACGGAAAAAACAACGAGGAGCTAAACCTTGCTAGCGCGCCATGGAGAAGTTTTACTACTGTGAGACTACCAAACAGGCATAATACTCCATAATTTTTCAATTGTTATTTCTGTGGAAACTGAGGCATGAATTACAGCTGTCCCAGTAGTAAAATCCATGTACAGCTACGCTAAAAGGAATTGACAGCTTTGCCTCGATGAGAAGGAATCTCATGCCAAGTGGCATGTTCTTACCTGAGACAAAGCTTCTTAATAAGCTAATTAAAGACCAAGATCTAGTTAATAAGTGTATATCAGAGATCGAGTAGAACGACTTGGGTATTAGATTTAATTCTCAAGTGTAGAGTACTGTAATGATAAATCACAATCAAATTACACGCTTATGTATTGAATGATTAATACAATTAGTTTATGCAATGTAATGATGCCAACTCAAAATTTCAGAATTGGAGCTTATATATATATATATATATATACTACGTAGATCTATATTCAACTTAGGTAACAAAGGAAGTTGTGGAATAATTTTTTTATTTGAGTAATTATTTTGTTGGAGATAGTGACAAGTAGTATCAAATCCGGTTGCTACACTGGAATCCTAATGGTCTGCTAACAGTGAAGGTGTGTATGTGTTTAGTGCACTCAGAGGAAGCGAGTGAAATGAGGGAAGTCACAGCGTCTCAGTCACAACCAGAGGAAACTCAAATCCCAACAGTTATGAATCCAGAAATGTGGGTTCAATTAACTATGGAACAACACCAAAAGACGATTCGATTGCTTGAAGAACAACAACATAAAATTGTATTTTTACTAAATACAGTACAACAACTACAAGAATAAATGATAAGGTTTTGGAAGGACAATGAGAGGTTGTTACAAGATCAAGAAAAGATTCTAAAAATTTTATCTGATAAACAAAATCAGAAGATGGGACATCCCAATGCTGAAAAATAATTATCAACAGAATAGCAAACCAGGAACAACACTACAGGAAGGACTGAAAAGAGTCCCCCCCAGAAGAGAAAAAATAGGAATTATAATGAGGCAGAGTTGGGAAATTTGTCCGACCAGCAAGATATCAAAAGACAGACAGTGGAACTGCAGGGGGAATTTCGTAAAATTAAGCCACCAATGCTTGATGGTGAGGCAGAGGAGGCAGCTGAAGCCTGGTTAATCAATATAAATAAGTACTTCCAAGTATATGAATATAGCAACAATCTAGAGGCCAAATTGGCTATATACCAATTGCGAGAGAAAGCCACCCTGTGGTGGGAAGAGGTGAAGAATGTACGCAGCATTGATGAACGAGATATCACATGGGAACTATTTCAGCAGTACTTTAAGGAAAAGTACTTGAAATAAAGATTTTATGATGACAAAGCCAAGGAATTCCATGATCTTCGGTTGGGACAAATGACCATGGACGATTATGCCACAAAATTTACTTCCCTGTTACGTTATGTTTCTTATCTCCGAGAAGAAAACGCCAAGGTGCAGAGGTTCTTGAGCAGTTTACCTACTCACATGAGAGAACGTATAGAATTTTTTAACCCCTAGACTATGGATGAGGCTATATTTAAAGCACGAATGTGTTATCAGTAGAACAAGGCCAAGGGTGAAGGAGGAAAAAGCTGGCAGCCAAGAAAAAATCAGAAAAATAACTCTACTTTTAAAAGCAGTAAAATCAGCAACTTTAAAGGCTCAACACGAAACTCTATTAGGAAGCAGTTTGGTAAAAATCATCAAAGAACCAACTAGCCAGCGGAGGAGAAACCCACAGAAGCATCAAGCAAGCCAGATCAGGGGCAGGATTCCAAACCTCCCCTACAGTGCTGGCGCTGTGGGGAAGCTCATTACTATAAAAACTGTCCCCAATGGAATAAAAGTGAAATTGTAGCAAATCTGTAGGAGGCATCTATGGTAGGGGACGTGGCACATAACATACCCCGCATTAATGCAACTTTGGAAGATCAGCAGGCTGATTTTCAGCCCACAATGATCAAACTAGAAGGTACTTTACTAACTAAACCTGTTTCAATTTTGGTAGATCCTGGAGCAAGTTTGAGTTATGTAAGTCCCAAGTTAGTGGAAATGTGTAAATTGAAGGAACAGAAATTTAAGAATTCTTGGCTAGTACAGCTAGGTAGTAGGGAAAAACAAAAGGTAATGGCCGAAGTTCCTAACTGTGTGCTGGAAGTTGCAGAACAACAGCTATAGGTGGATCTAAATATCTTACCACTGGGGTCTTATGATGTATTATTGGGTATGGACTGGTTGGAAAGACACTGGACCCTAGTGGACTGTAAAGAAAATATTATCTACTTCAGAATGCATGATGGCATGCGAAAATAAATTCAAGGAATTAAAAAGCCCGTGCAATTACGACCAATAACAACATCCCAAATGGGTAAATGTATCAGAAAGGGATGTCAACTGTATGCAATACAAGTAGGATATGCTGACACCAAGGAAAAGGCTCAAATAATGGAATATATTCCTGTAGTACAAGAATTTCTGGATATATTTCCAGAAAACATTCTTGGTTTACCACCCAAGAGGGATATGGACTTTACCATTGAACTACTGCCAGGAGCTTCTCTATGTCAAGAGCCCCTTATAGAATGAGTGTACCAGAATTAACAGAGATGAAGATACAGTTACAAGAACTGTTAGACAAGAGCTATATCCACCCAAGTGTGTCTCCTTAGGGAGTACCATTCCTTTTTGTTAAGAAAAAGGACGGGACCTTACGCATGTGTATGGACTAGAGGCAGCTTAATAAGCTGACTATTAAGAGCAAATACCCCTTACCAAGAATCGATGATTTATTCAATCAAGTGAGAGGGGATAAGGTGTTCTCTAAGATAGACTTAAGATATGGATATCATCAGATTCAAATTAAGGATGAGGATATTTGCAAAACACCATTCCGCATGCGATATGGACATTATGAATTCGTGGTGCTGCCCTGTGGATTGACAAACGCACCAGCAATCTTCATGAGATTGATGAATGGAATTTTTCATCAGTTTTTGGATAATTTTGTACTTATTTTCATAGATGACATACTGATATACTCAAAAAGTTAGGAGGAACATAAAGAGAATTTGAGAATAGTTCTGGAAATGTTGAGGAAGCATCAGCTTTATGCTAAGTTTAGCAAATGTGATTTATTTAAAACAGAAATCCAATACTTGGGACATGTTATATCAGCTGAAGGGATAAGTTGTTGATCCTAAAAAGATCAAAACTATTATGGAATGGTGAGTACCTCAGAATGTGGTGGATATTAGATCATTTATGGGTCTAGCTAGTTATTATAGAAGGTTAATAGAAGGGTTTTCTAAAATTTATTTCCCTATTACGTCTTTGCAGAAGAAGGGAAAGCCTTTCAAATGGACGAATGAATGTTAGAACAGATTTGAAAAGCTAAAACAACTCCTAACTATAGCTCTAGTACTGAAGGTAGCTGACCCTGGAAAAGACTATGAGGTTTGTACTGATGCAAGCAAAGAAGGAGTTGGTGCGATATTAACCCAAGAAGGTAAAGTGATAGCCTACGAGTCTAGGAAGCTGAAAGAACATGAACATGAATATTCTGCTTATGACTTGGAACTTAAAGCGGTAGTGCATGCTCTTCAAGTATGGAGGCATTATCTGCTGGGTAAAATATTTATACTTAAAACAAACCATAGTAGCCTGACTAATTATTTTAAGCAAGCAGATTTAAATTCTAGACAGGCAAGATGGAATGCCTTTTTGAGTGAATTTGACATGGACATACAGCATGTTAAGGGGAAGGAAAATCGAGTTGCAGACGCATTAAGCAGAAAACTGCACAGTATTTCTACCTTATACTATAATCAGCTAGAAATCCAACTGTTGGAACAGTTAAAAGAAGAAGCACAGAAAGACTCGGAATTTAAATTATGGTGGCAGCAAATGGAGGATGATAAGAAGCAAGGCAAGACACCAGATTATGGAAGGAATGAAGATCAGGTGTTGACCTTTCGCGGTAGAATCTATGTGCCTAATCGTGCGGGTCTTAAGGAGTTAATCTTGAATGAATTCCACCACAGCAATTACGCTGGCCATCCGGGATATCAAAAGATGCTCACTGCAATAAGAGAGGTATATTATTGGCCAGGTATGTGTAAAAATATCACAGAGTATCTAAGGAAATGTTTGGAATGTCAACAGGTTAAGGTGGAACATCAGCATCCTGTAGGGCTATTACATCCCATACCCATTCCTGAGTGGAAGTGGGAGGTTATCTCTTTAGAATTCATAACGGGTTTACCACGAACAAAAACGAAGAATGATTTAATCACGGTAGTGGTAGACAGATTAAGCAAATCAGCCCATTTCATAAATGTACAATCTACATATAAGATGGTATAGGTTGTAGATATATTTATGAAGGAAATCTTTAGGTTGCATGGCATACCTAAGACTGTGATTTCAGATCGAGATGTTAAGTTTACATCCGCATTTTGGAAAAATTTGTTTTCCGGTCTAGGAACACATATACAGTTTAGTACTTCCTATCATCCTCAGACTGATGGGCAGACAGAATAGGTAAACCAATTTCTGGAAGACATGCTGCACATGTATGTAATGCAGTAGCCAACTGAGTGGGAAGACTACTTGCACCTTGTGGAGTTTGCATATAACAATGGATATCAGGAATCTCTGAAAATGAGTCCATTTGAAGCATTGTAAGGTAGGCAATGCCATACACCTATAAACAGGAGAAGTCCTGAAACCAAATTATTGTTGGAACCTGAAATGTTGGCTGAAATGGACGCTGAAGTAAAAAGAATAAGGCAGAATCTGAAGGCTACACAAGATAGACAAAATATTTATGCAGACAGGAAAAGGTTCTACTGTGAATTTGTGGTAGGGGACCACGTTTACATAAGAATTAAGCCTAAAATAAGTACTATAAGATGGACATCTTGTGCCAAATTGGCTCCCCGGTACTGTGGACTTTTCAAAATATTGGAAAGGGTGGGACCAATAGCTTATAGATTTGCTTTACCCAGCCATATTCGAGTACATAATGTGTTCCATGTGTCCTTGCTGAAGTGATATGTACATGATGAAAAACATGTAATTCATTGGCAGAATATTCAGGTAGGAAGAAGGATTAAAAAAATCCTAACTTGAAGTTGAATAAATTCAAGCGTAACGACTTGAAAAAACTTTTTTTTTTTCAAGCAGAACAGGATGGAGAGTTTCTGGTAGAGCCAGAATGAATACTTGACCAAAGAGAAATTGAACTCCGCAAAAGAGTAGTTACCTAGGTGAAAGTGCAGTGGAAGCACTTCAGACCGAATGAAGCTACTTGGGAGTATGAAAAATTTATGCGGGAACCCTACCCAGAGCTCTTTGTAGAGTTGGGCTGAAACACCGAGGATGGTGTTATTTCCAGGGGGGGAAGATGTGACAACCTCTTTAAGGGATTAACTAGTATTAACTAGTTAAACACAGGTTGCTTATTTTTATTTTCTCACAAGAAAGACTTAATTGTTATTGTTTATGAAACAAAATTATCATTTTAATTTTGATTAATGAATTAATAGGAGGAACTAAGGAATGGAAAGAAAATCTTTTAAGCTGTTGGTAAAGTTTCTAAGAATAGGAGGTGGTTGGGAACAGTTGGAGAAACAATTACCTACTCCTCTGAGGATAAAGTTCAATCCCAGGAGAGGGGTAGGGGTTCTGTAAGTTTTGCTAAGAAGGGTGAAGTATTTTCTAGAGCTGGTGGAGGACCAGTTGAAAATAGCTTTCTGTAACCCTTGTAAAACTAGAATATCTATTTGTGACTGGATTGGCCCTCCAGAGGTCACATCATAGAAATTCCACTGTTAAATCGTGGCACCGTCGAGAATTCTGGAGCTAGGGGGTAAGAGGAGGACATGATAGCCTCCCTTGATGGTTGGGAGGACCACAGTTTGAAAGATTATTTATTTTTCCAGATAAGTATGAAGAACTTGTGTATAATGATCTACAGGTTTTAAACAAAGGATTTAGACTGTTCATGTTTTTACTGGAATATATTAGCTTCTACGAAGAACTGAATATCGAAGTTCTATTATGGATCTAGCATGCTTTCTCGGTATAAATGAATTTGTTTTTTTTATATGTATATTAGTGGAATAATACTCTGTGTAGAGGAAATAAATATCTTATTACCATATTTACATTTTTCTAATTATAAGGTCTGAGGTAAGACTCTGCAGGAGTTATTTTTTAAAAAATGTGTATGGTGTATTTAAGCTTCTATAGGAACATATAGTATTGATGCAACACAGTCATGAATACATTGTTTAAATAATTTACTGAAATACCACGTAGGGAAGCAAAGTATGAGAACAAAAAATACATATGGAAAAGTATGCATGTTGTGGTAGACATAGAGTCTATATTATCCGGGTACTGTTCTTGTAGTAAACATTAGTGAATGAGGCTTAGAACTTGATGTGTTTGGTTTGGGTCGAAACCATACCTGGCCCCTTGCTCTTTAAAAACAAAACTATACACAGTCCTTGCAACGGTGGACCGGTTACCATAAAAACTTAGGTTTAATTTCGAATAAGTAAGCAATAATGGTGGTGTGTAAGACACTGTGACACTCTATTCAGAGACAAGAACCAAAGATTCTTTAACAAGAAAAATATAGAAACCCTCATCGCAGTAACATGCAGTGAGGAAATAAACTTCCGGTACATGACAATCATTTGTATAAACAGAGAAATAAAAGGCCCATGAGAACCATATGAATTAATGAAATTTTTTGAAAGCAGAAAACCCGAGTGTAAGTGTTTAGAACATTAAATGAATAAAGCGCGTAGCTCTGTATGTAGTAAGTAATTAATCAGCAAAGGCTGCTACACAAATAATTTATCTTTCCTTGCCATAACAGTATAGCATATAGCAGAGAAAACAAATTTACAGCATGCTTACTATCAAAAAATGTAGATAGCAGCAAAAACTACGCTAACACATATAAAAAATATCTCAAGATGTGGAACTTCAAGAAAGTAAAATGATGAGTTATCTACATATATTTATAGAAGGTAAAATGGAACCATGTTCAAGGATTTAGGAAAAACTGAACGGGCATTCGGGGCCTCAGCCATATTAATGTAACTAGTAATGAATCTACTGTTCATGAAACTCTACTAGACATTATCAATATTTGTAATACAACTATATCAAAACCCTAGAGTCCATACATAACAAGAAAATTCTATATGATGCGAGTTCATAAACCCTAAGCCTAGTAGTGGAAACCTGTAACACCCCTAGTTTTATGTTTTCCTTTCAAATTAGACATTTGAACTTTAATCCAAAGGGGAGTGGACCCCAATGGATAAGTATTGTGTGGATGTAATTAATTATTAATTATGAAAAATAAAATAATTCTGTGCATATTGACCAAATGATAATTTTGAGATCACTTGCCAAATCCATGAGGTGTGGAAAGAGGCTAAGACTTTCCCCAAAAATCTTTCAAAAATCCTTGAAAGAATTTATTTCTAAATTAGATTTTTGAGGAAAAATCTAGATTTTCCCCAATGAGGTGGAGAGTAGTTGGGAAGAGGTTAAAATCTAGAAAAGCAGAAAGAAGCTTTAAAAGTCCCTAAATAAGGGAAGCCTAGGCAAACAGGAATAAAAGCATCCTGTAATTCTAGACGCAGAATTAGAAACAGGCTTTAGGGAGCATAAGCTTAAATAAGCTACTCCAGAACAGATTGGGGTTGGTCTGTTCTTGGAGGAGATCTCAGCTCGGGGGTGAGTTCTGGAGACAAACGAACTCTAAGGTTGGGAGGATTGGTCATCTGCATAATGGGTATGCTCATAAGATTTTTATGAATGGTTAAAAGAGTTGTTGGAATATTGTAATGGTGCATGCTGTAGCTAATATTCTATTTAAGTTAAAATTTCTGTTCCTTACTTTTAATAGAAGTATGTAGAAGAAATTAATCCTCTCAGCTCTCTATAGTAGTAGGAAAAAAATCTGTGGGGAGAATCTAGCAGAGACTCTAAAGCACTGTGGTTTAAATATGAGGATACATTTTATCCCCAAAATGGACACCGCAACCAAAATTAATGCACTTTGGGATTAATAAAATAAAGTATTTATATAGGAAAATAAAGCATGATAACCTCATAGGTAACAGATATAACTGAAACTAGACATACTTCAAACCTGTTCCGTGTGGGAAATGATATAATTAAATAATTTCATGTGTTATAAATATATATATATATATATATATATATATATATATATATATATATATACCAATGAAAGCATGAATTTGACTACAGTACTCAGAAATTAATTTAATAATAGTGACAATGTAACTAAGGGCTATAGTGATGTAAACATGCCCTGAAAGCATACTGCACAGTGTTAAAACAAGTAGAATGTTCTTCTAGAAATCTGCATGTAAATGGGTGTATTTAATAAAAAGTTGCAAGTTAATTGTGAACAGATACATTTTATATCTACACTATGGACAACAGATTTGAAGAAAGATAATTGAAAAATGCTCCTATATGACTCACACACATATGCATGATAATTACTTTGAAGTTTGAAGATAAATTTCATTCAGAGGCAGTCAGTTAATAGACTAAAATCCTGTGTTATAGGATAGAAATATAACATGAAACATAGCAGGTGACATTTTATATTTGTACAGAGTGTAAAGAAATTTAGAAGCTCTAAATCAGACATTCATCTTATTATATTCGATATTAATGAAATATTTTACTAAAAAAAAAAAAAAATTAAGGGAAAAACCTTAGGTACACCTATGTATTTTAGTGGTAATACAGCCTTCTAGAATTTCAATAAAGTGTGCATATGCCTAAACAGATGTAAAGATCCTCATCAGGTGCACATAAAATTTTATCCCTATAGATGTGTTTTAAATACATCTGTTGTATCTTAGACAGTGCATGAACAGGATATAGATTAAATAGAAAGGAGTAAAAGAAATTATGAAAGCTGAAAGTAGACTCTGAAGTAGTTACAGGATCAGTTAACTGCTGCAAGTAAAAATTGTTACAAAATGCCAAGCTCTTAACTAAATGGTTATATTCTAGTGAAAAAGGAGAATATTATATTTTAATTTCCCATGAAATTAAGTGTTCAGCTCTTGGGGAGCATTAGTAAAATTTTTAGAGAAGGAGTAGTGTTATCACACAAAATATACATCTAGCACATAGATACAAAATGTGTAGAAAGTGAAACCATTTCTGAAATCATAAGGAGATACATCACCACAGTTCCATTTAAAATAATAGAAATCGCTACTAGAAATAAATAATCCTGGTATGGAAACCAGCGAGAGACTAGTCTTCATTATAAACCAAATCTGATCCGACTTTGTAAGTCAAGGAAAATAACATTATGAGTTAAAATATATGGTTACTGCCGTGACAACGTCCACCAGTCCTCGTACCAACGAGCATAACAGTCATAAAAACAATGCTATGGAAAACTCATAAAATTCTAATAATACACAAGAGAGATCTGAGTATGAGTGGTAAACACCAAAACCTTCGTAGGACTCCCAAGGAAGTCCGAGGTCCTGATATGCCAGAAGAAAATTTTAATTAGACCACCTACCTGAAAAAATCGAATAGTCAGAAAAACAAGTTCGTGACCAGAGTCAAAACGTGACGATACCTGTACAAGTCAGAAGCACGAAAAAAATAAATAAATTATGTATTATACAACTTCCAAGAGGAACGACTTAATATCTTTGAATCTAAGAGAAAATATTTACCTGGTCAGATCGAATCCAAACACCAACGTAACTAGGGGGCCTGATAAAATAAAATTTAACGATTCAACATTAAACTCTGAGGAAATTTTATTGTTAGCAAACGTACCTCTAGTAAAATGTGAATTAGAGAGGAATTTACCTCTGAATAAAAATCATTCGCGGAGCCGACGATGGGAAGGTCGATTCAGGACGAATCGAAATGGTTCCCTTAGTCACGACGAGGAGGTAGAAGCATCAAAAAATTGTTTCAGTCAAGAAATCGATCTTTTATTAAAAACACAGAACATAAGATAAGTCAAATGAATGATACGAATAAGTTCTATGGACGGTAAACAAGAGAGGCAAAACGGATAGGCGTTCGAATGCAAGTTCGAATGCAAATTCTTCTATCAGGATATGAGAACTAACAATGTAAAACTCACATACATTACGCGAAAAGAAAAATAGGTATACAATTAAACTAGAGCTCGGCCTTTCAAGAACCTATATGCACTATAATGATGGAAAAAAAAATATAGCAGAGGTAAGACTTACCAAGAGAACAAGACGTGGTGTAAGTCTGCGTTGTGGAAGAACTCGTAGAGAGTTGCATGGATGCCAGATGAACAAACCAGGAGCATAAGACCAGAGAAACCACCGCTCAGCAGAGGAGCAAATGAATATCACACCAGAGAATGTAAACCATAAGTATGATGAGTCGGAGTGAAACCCTCAGACATCTCGACCCTACAGGTGGCACGCATCGGAGCACCATACAACGGATCGATGACTCATGGCTAGGAAATCAAGAAATGTCAAGTGGAGGCTGACGATAATTAACACCAGAGAGTTAATGCCATAAATGAGGAGGACATAAACGTATGAAAAAGGGTTATAAAGAACAATCATCAACACGGAAGCGTAAAGTTTGAGGCGGGAAACCTGAGAATAAATCCACATCAAACGATACGAAGGTACTACCAATTTAATGTAGTCAGTTCACAGGTGCCAACGCAATATATAGGAAATCGACTCACACATCAAGTGCAATTTCCATGGTTCATTATTTAAACAAACATAATAGGTATAGGGTCGTGTAAGACCAAGAGGTAGCGTGAGAATGCAATGAGAACTTTTACGAATTGACAATATGATGGTTCTAAGGCAAAACGAATTTGCATCATATGGGTTATACCATACTCATGTTATGATATGTAATACATATGTATAACCATAACATATATATATCTATATACAAAAAGGAAACCTCTTAATAAAAATGATAAGGGGAAAAATCTAGGTTGAAGAAAAAATATATAGTCACCCAATAAGTATGTGGAGTATTAGACGAAAGCCTTGTATGCATTTTTACCATGGGGTGAAGTAAATTATGTATGTAGAAAAAAAAAATTTGTTGTGAATTGAGAGACATGAAAAATGGTATCATAGCCCATGTTAGCAAAACTGGTCTATAGTTGTGCTCACTGCATAATTTATTTCTTGTTGAAAAAAAATAAAATTGTTTTTTTTACTGATGTTGTTTTGTTTAGTGTACAGTGGTACTGAAACACAAAATTCAATGGCTGAAGGTGATGAAATTTATTTTGATCTCCGTGATGAAGATAACACGCCAGATCCCAACGCTACTTTGATGACTATGTTGCACAGGTTTCAACGGGAGATGGCTGAGCTAAGAAGCCAAAATGACAGGCTATCATTAGCCCGTGAGGAGCAGGAAAATATCGTCAGAGAATTGACTTCACGAAACAGCCAGGAAGGTGAAGGTTCCGGAAAGAGGAAGAAAGGCAAGTTCTTTGATGATTCTGAGGAAGATGAAACTACTAGACATCAATCTAGATAGAGAAAGGAATTACAGGGGGAATTCTGAAAGATCGAACCTCCCTCCTATGATGGGGAGAAGGAGGAAGATGCCGAGGCTTGGTTGTTGAATATGATTAAATATTTCCAGGTCTATGAATATGAAAGTAATCTGAAGGTTAGATTAGTTGTTTACCAATTACAGGGTAAGGCTACCTTGTGGTGTGAGGAGACGAAAATGGTCCATGCCATTGATGAAAAGACAGTGACTTGGGAAGATTTCCAAGTCAAATTTAAAAGCCACTATTTGAACGAACGTTATTATGATGATAAAGCAAAGGAGTTCCATGAACTCAAGTTGGGACAACTCACTATCGATGAGTTTGTCACCAAAGTTTACAAATCTGCTAAGGTATGTTCCTTATATTCGTGAAGAGAAGGCAAAGGTGAAAAGTTTTTTGAACTATTTGCCTGTTGTGTACAAGGAGAAAATAGAGTTCGATAATCCAAAAACTATGGATGAAGCAGTGAGGAAAGCTAGATTATGTTTTCAACAGTTTAAAGGAAAGGGTGAACATGGGAAAAGATGGGTAAATAAGAGTGAATTCAAAGGGAAGAAATAGAAACCAGCTTACTTGAAGAACTTTGGCAGGGACCATCAGCGGAAGAAATTTAACAAACCCAAGGAAAGTCAAATTGCTCAGTCCCAAGTTGGCTCAAAATAAATAGAGGGAGATAATAAGAAGGAGGAAGCAGTCAAAATGCAGGAACTGTTGAAATGTTGGGGTTGTGGAGAACCTCATCTGTTGAGGGATTGTCCACACCGAAATATTCAGATGATTATGAGGGGTCGAGAAGCTACCACAGTGAATGACATAGCAAGGAATATACACACTATTAGTGCAGCATTGGAAAATCGACAAGCAGAACATCAGGCTACTATGGTCGAGATGGAAGGTAAGATTGCTGACCAATCTATTACATTTTTAATTGATCCGGGTGCTTCTTTGAGTTACATTAGTCCAAAAATTGTAGAGAAATGCAATCTCAAAACTGAAAAATTTCAGCAGTCTTGGTTGTTCCAGCTAGCCACTGGCACCAAGCGAAAACTAACTCATAAGTTACCTCAAACAAAAATTAAATTGAATGATGTTCAGACAGAAGTAAACTTAAACATTCTGCCCTTAGGCTCATATGACTTGCTAATAGGAACTGGTTAGAACAGAGAAAGGCTATGATGAACTGTTGGGATAAAACTCTGCATTGCATAGATGAGGAAGGGAGACCCTTTATACTCAAAGGAAAACCAGAACCAATTTTTGTAAGACAAATATCAAATCTTCAATTAAAGAGGACAACTAGGAAGGGATATCAAGTATATGCTATACACATTGAATAATTAGGATAGCAACCTGAAGAAAATATGTTGGACACACTGCCAGTGGTAAGAGAGTTTAAGGAAGTTTTTCCAGACGTGATTACTCATCTTCCCCCAAAAAAGGAGATTGAATTTTCAATCGATTTGGTGCCTGGAGCAACACCTGTTTCCAGATCCCCTTATCGGATGAGCCCCCCCGAACTCATGGAAATGAAAATGCAGTTGCAAGAGTTGTTGGATAAAGGGTATATCAGACCGAGTGTGTCTCCTTGGGGAGCATCGGTGTTGTTCGTGAAAAAGAAGGATGGAACCTATAGAATGTGCATTCACTACCGTTAACTGAATAAGTTGACAATCAAAAATAGATACCCATTGCCTAGAATTGATGACCTTTTTGATCAGGTAAGAGGGGCTTCTGTATTTTCTAAGATTGATCTGAGAACTGGTTATCACCAACTCAGAATTAAGGACGAAGACATTAGTAAAACAGCTTTTCGAACCAGGTATGGTCACTACGAATTTGTAGTCCTACCTTTTGGGTTGACAAATGCCCCTGCCACGTTTATGTGCTTAATGAACAACATTTTTAACAAGTACTTAGATAAATTTGTACTAGTATTCATAGATGATATTCTGGTTTATTCAAAAAGTGAGGAAGAGCACCAAGAACACTTAAGAATAGTTTTGAAGACTTTGAAGGAAAACAAGTTATATGCCAAATTCAGTAAATGTGAATTTTATAAAGACAAGATTCAGTACTTGGGGCATATTATTTCTCAACAAGGATTGGTTGTTGACCCTGAGAAAATAAAGCCTATTAGAGAATGGCCGGTGCCAACTGACGTTTCAGCAGTGAGATCATTTATGGGAGTTGCAGGTTATTATCGAAGATTTGTTGAAAGATTTTCTGCAATAGCATATCCCATAACTTCATTACAGAGAAAAGGCGCCAAATTTGAGTGGACTGAAAAATGCCAAAATAGATTTGAACAACTAAAACTAAAACTCACTACAGCCCCTATACTGAAAATTGCAGATCCTGACAAAGAGTTTGTTGTATGCACCGATGCATGCAGAGAGGGATTGGGAGGAGTTCTGTTACAGGAAAATTTCGTTATTGCATATCAGTATAGGAAACTTAAGACACATGAACACAACTACAGTGTATATGATTTGGAATTGGTTGTTGTAATTCATGCCTTGAAGATGTGGCAACACTATCTTCTTGGAAATAAATTTACACTGATGACTGATCATATTAGTCTTAAATATTTCTTTTCCCAAACTGATTTGAATGCTCAACAAGACAGATGGTTGTCTTTTCTGAGTGAATTTTATATGGACATAAAACATATCAGAGGGAAAGAAAGAAAAATTACTGATGCGCTAAGCAGAAATGCTTGCCAAAACATAAGCAACATTGGGAGCAGTGCTAGCCTTGACTTATAAGAGCTGATTAAAAAGGTAGCGGATCAAGATCCCAATTATGAAAATCTGCAATTGAAAATGCATAAAAAAGAAATGGCTGAGTACACCCAAAACCAGAGAGGGCTGATCTACTATAAAAACAGATTGTATATCCCCAATGTAGAATCTTTGAAAATAGAGATCCTAGATGAATATCATAAACAACCATATGCAAGACATCCAGGATATCAGAAAATGCTTACAGCCTTGAAAAAGAAATTATTTTGGCCAAGAATGAAAAGGGATGTAGCAGAATATTTAGCTACATGCATGGAATGTCAACCAGTCAAAGTTGAACATCAGCACCCAGCTGGTCTATTAAATCCCTTGCCAATTGCAGAATGGAAATGGAACACTGTTTCGATAGATTTCATAACCGAGTTACCCGGGACAAAATACCAGCATGACTCGGTGATGGTAGTGGTAGACACTTTAACAAAGGCTGCACACTTCATACCTATAAAATCTACTTTTGGGACAGCACAAGTAGTAGATGTGTTCCTAAAAGAGATAGTAAGGCTACACGGGGTCCCAAGGATGATTATTTCAGATAGAGATGCTAAGTTCACAGCTGCCTTTTGGAAAGGTCTGTTTGGGGGCATGGGCACTAAATTGAATTTTAGTACTGCATATCACCTTTAGACGGATGGTCAAACAGAAAGAACAAATCAGATCTTGGAGGATATGCTGAGAATGTATGTGATGGATAGACCATCAAAATGGGAAGACTACTTGCATTTAGCTGAAATTGCTTATAACAACAACTATCAATCCTCCATCAAAATGAGTCCATTTGAGGCACTCTATGGAATAAAGTGTAATACTCCTTTAAGTTGGAGCCAACCAGAAGATAAGCTAGTATTGAGACCAGATACTTTACAAGAAATGGAAAGGATTGTCAAACAAATACAAAGAAACATCAAGACAACACAAGATCGACAGAAAAAATATGCTGATAAGAAGAGGGTACATCGAGAGTTCAAAGTGGGTGATCATGTGTACCTATGTATTAAGCCCAAAAAGAGCACACTTTATGCTGGAAGTTGTGCAAAATTGGCTCCTAGATATTGTGGGCCTTTTGAGGTGTTAGAAAGGGTGGGACCAGTGGCTTATAAGCTGGCCTTACCGCCCCATGTTAATGTGCATGATGTGTTTCATGTTTCGTTATTAAAAATATATGTGCATGATGCTTCTCACATTGTTGATTGGAATGTGATACAGGTGGAACTAGAAGGGGAGTTCCTTCCAGAGCCGCTTCAAATATTGGAGCGAGAAGAAATTGAATTGAGGAACCGAACAGTAGCAAGAGTAAAGGTGCTGTGGAAGCACTTTACTGCTCAAGAAGCTACATGGGAAAGAGAAGTTGAGATGATGGAAAAATATCCATATCTATTTTCAAAATGAACTCTAGTAGTTAGTCGTCAAAACCGAGGATGGTGTTTGTTTTCAGGGGGGAATATGTAACACCCCTAGTTTTATGCTTTCCTTTCAAATTAGACATTTGAAATTTAATCCAAAGGGGAGTGGACCCCAATGGATAAGTATTGTGTGGATGTAATTAATTATTAATTACGAAAAATAAAATAATTCTGTGCATATTGACCAAATGAGAATTTTGAGATCACTTGCCAAATCCATGAGGTGTGGAAAGAGGCTAAGACTTTCCCCAAAAATCTTTCAAAAATCCTCGAAAGAATTTATTTCTAAATTATATTTTTGAGGAAAAATCTAGATTTTCCCCAATGAGGTGGAGAGTAGTTGGGAAGAGGTAAAAAGTTGGAAAAGCAGAAAGCAGCTTTAAAAGTCCCTAAATAAGGGAATCCTAGGCAAACAGGAAGAAAAGCATCCTGTAATTCTGGACGCAGAATTAGAAACAAGCTTTGGGGAACATAAGCTTAAATAAGCTACTCCAGAACAGATTGGGATTGGTCTATTCTTGGAGGAGATCTCAGCTCGGGGGTGAGTTCTGGAGACAAAGGAACTCTAAGGTTGGGAGGATTGGTCATCTGCATAATTGGTATGCTCATAATATTTTTATGAATGGTTGAAAGAGTTGTTGGAATATTGTAATGGTGCATGCTGTAGCTAATTTTCTATTTAAGTTAAAATTTATGTTCCTTACTTTTAATAGAAGTATGTTGAAGAAATTAATCCTCTCAGCTCTGTATAGTAGTAGGAATAAAATCCGTGGGGAGAATCTAGTAAAGACTCTAAACCGCCATGGTTTAAATCTGAGGATACATTTTATCCCCAAAAATTATTTGGTTGTTTAACTTTAATCTGCTTCTGAGTTAATAAAATAACCGTTGCATATAGGAAAATAAAGCATGATAACCTCATAGGTAACAGATATAACTGAAACTAGACATACTTCAAACCTGTTCCCTGTGGGAAATGATATAATTAAATAATTTCATGTATTATAAAAGAAAATATACTAATGAAAGTATGAATTTGACTACAGTACTCAGAAATTAATTTAATAACAGTGACAATGTAACTAAGGGCTACAGTGATGTAAACATGCCCTGAAAGCATACTACACAGTGTTAAAACAAGTAGAATATTCTTCTAGAAATCTGCAAGTAAATGGGTGTATTTAATAAAAGGATGCAAGTTAATTGTGAACAGATACATTTTATATCTACACTATGGACAACAAATTTGGAGAAAGATAATTGACAAATTCTCCTGTATGACTGACACACATATGCATGATAATTCCTTTGAAATTTGAAGATAAATTTCATTCAGAGGCTGTCAGTTAATAGACTAAAATCTTGTGTTATAGGACAGAAATATAACATGAAACTTAACAGGTGACATTTTATATCTGTATAGAGTGTCAAGAAATTTAGAAGCTCTAAATCAGACATTCATGTTATTATATTAGATGTTAATGAGAGATTTTACTAGAAAAAAATTTAAGGGAAAAACCTTAGGTACACCTATGTATTTCAGTGGTAATACATCCTTCTAGAATTTCAATAAAGTGTGCATATGCCTGAACAAATGTAAATATCCTCATTAGGTGCACATAAAATTTTATCCCTATAGATGTGTTTTAAATACATGTGTTGTATCTTAGACAGTGCATGAACATGATATAGATTAAATAGAAAGGAGTAAACGAAATTATGAAAACTGAAAGTAGACTCTGAAGCAGTTACAGGATCAGTTAACTGTTGCAAGTAAAAATTGTTACAAAATGCCAAGCTCTTAACTAAATGGTTATATTCTAGTGAAAAAGGAGAAGAGTATATTTTAATTGCCCATGAAATTAATTATTTAGCTCTTGGGGAGCATTAGTAAAATTTTTAGAGAAGGAGTAGTGTTATCACACAAAATATATATCTAGCACATAGATACAAAATGTGTAGACAGTGAAACCATTTCTTAAATCATAAGGAGATACATCACCACAGTTCCATTTAAAATAATAGAAATTGCTACTAGAGATAAATAATCCTGGTATGGAAACCAGCGAGAGACTAGTCTTCATTATAAACCAAATCTGATCCGAATTTGTAAGTCAAAGCAAATAACATTATGAGTTAAAATATATGGTTACTACCGTGACAACGTCCACCAGTCCTCATACAAACGAGCATAACAGTCATAAAAAAAATGCTATGGAAAACTCATAAAATTCTAATAATACACAGGCGAGATCTGAGTATGAGTGGTAAACGCCAAAACCCTCGCATGACTCCCAAGGAAGTCCTAGGTCCTGATATGCCAAAAGAAAAATTTAATCAGACCACCTACCTGAAAAAATCGAATAGTCGGAAAAACAAGTTCGTGAGCAGAGTCAAAATGTGACGATACCTGTACAAGTCAGAAGCACGAAAAAAATAAATAAATTATGTATTATACAACTTCCAAGAGGAACGACTTAATATCTTTGAATGTAAGCGAAAATATTTACTTGGTTAGATCAAATCCAAACGCCAATGTAACCAGGGGGCCTGATAAAATAAAATTTAACGATTCGGCATTAAACTCCGAGGAAATTTTATTGTTAGCAAACATACCTATAGTAAAATGTGAATTAGAGAGGAATTTACCTCTGAATAATAATCATTCGCCAAGCCGACGATGGGAAGGTCGATTCAGGATGAATCGAAATGGTTCCCTTAGTCACGACGAGGAGGTAGAAGCATAAGAAAATTTTTTTAGTCAACAAATCGATCTTTTATTACAAACTCAGAACATAAGATAAGTCAAACAAATGATACGAATGAGTTCTATGGACTGTAAACAAGAGAGGCGAAATGGATAGGCGTTCAAATACAAGTTCGGATGCATATTATTCTATTAGGATATGAGAACTAACAATGTAAAACTCACATACATTCAACGCAAAGAAAAATAGGTATACAATTAAACTAGAGCTCGGCCTTTCAAGAACCTATACGCACTATAAAGATGGAAAAACAAATATAGCAGAGGTAAGAATTACCAAGAGAACAAGACGTGGTGTAAGTCTGGGTCGTGGAAGAACCCGTAGAGAGTTGCATGGACATCAGATAAGACCAGAGAAACCACTACTCAGCAGAGGAGTAAATGAATATTAAACCAGAGAATGTAAACCATAAGTATCATGAGTCGGAGTGAAACCCTCAGACATCTCGACCCTACAGGTGGCACGCATCGGAGAAGCATACAACGGATCGATGACTCATGGTTGGGAAATCAGAAAATGTCAAGTGGAGGCCGACAAGAATTAACACCAGAGAGTTAATGCCATAAATGAGGAGGACATAAACGTATGAAAAAGGGTTAGAAAGAACAATCATCAACATAGAAGCATAAATATTGAGGCAAGAAACCTGAGAATAAATCCACATCAAACGATACGAAGGTACTACCAATTTAATGTAGTCAGTTCATAGGTGCCAACGCAATCTATACGAAATCGACTCACACGTCAAGTGCAATTACCATGGTTCATTATTTAAACAAAAATAATAGGTATAGGGTCGTGTAAGACCAAGAGGTAGCGTGAGAATGCCATGAGAAAGTTTATGAATTGACAATACGATGGTTCTAAGGAAAAACGAATTTGCATCATATGGGTTATACCATACTCATGTTATGATATGCAATACATATGTATAACCATAACATATATATATCTATATACAGAAAGGAAACATATTAATAAAAATGATAAGGGGAAAAAGCTAGGTTGAAGGAAAAATATATAGTCACCCAATAAGTATGTGGAGTATTAGACAAAAGCCTTGTATGCATTTTTACCATTGGGTGAAGTAAATTATGTATGTATAAAAAAAAAAATTTGTTGTGAATTGGGAGACATGACAAAACCCAAATCTCTTTCTATGCATTCCATTGAATCACGGCTACCAAATTCTTGATACAACACAGAGTACCTGTGGACGGGAGAAGCAACATTAGCGGCGGCAAGAGAGTAAGCTATGAAAGGCTAGAGGTAGGGTTTGGTGAAAACCCACTAACCTGCAAGAAAAAAAAACTCTGTTAGAATATTGAACCCCTCTGACAGTTTAAATATTGGCGACAGGGTTACTATTATCAAAATAAAAAAGGGGTCGAATCGAATCTGAACTCGGAGATAGCTGTTTGGAGAAGCTAACCTATTTGGATTCGAAAACCGGCAAGCCTGGGATTTGTAAAATTGGTACGGGTTAGTAAAGCTTGCTCTGAATCTTGTAAATGAAAAATTGAAACCTGTAGGTAAATTAAAAAACCCTGAACAGGATTAAATGGAAAGAGGGTACCTTAATCGTCGAACCGCTCCAAGATATTTGAAAGGCTTAACACCCTTGAGCAACTAGGAGTGGCATGACTCTCTACAAACCACAAACCCTATATGAATACTAAAACCCAGGAAAACAGAAGATGAAATGAGCTCTTAGCGTTTGTAATCAAGCCGAGGTAGAGTGGGGATTAAACTTGGCGAATGGAGCTTACCCTTTTAGAACAAATTGCGATGGAGAAAACAACGAGGAGTTGAACCTTGCTACCACACCATGGAGAAGTGTTACTGCTATGAGACTACCAAACATGCAGAATACTCCAGACTTTTTCCCTTGTTATTTCCGTGGAAATTGAGGCATGAATTACAGTTGTCCCAGTAGTAAAAGCCATGTATAGCTACGCCAGATGGAATTGACAGCTTTGCCTCGGCGAGAAGGAATATCATGCCAAGTGCCATGATCTTACCTGAGAAAAAGCTTCTTAATAAGCTAATTAAAGACTAAGATCTCATTAATAAGTGTATATCATATATTGAGTAGAACGACTTGGGTATTAGATTTAATTGTCAAGTGTAGAGTACTGTAATGATAAATCACAATCAAATTACACACTTATGTATTGAACGATTAATACAATTAGTTTATGAAATGTAATGATGCCAAATCAGAATTTCGGAATTGGAGCTTATATATATATATATATATATATATATATATATATATATTACGTAGATCTATATTCAACTTAGGTAACAAAGGAAGTTGTGTAATAATTTTTTTATTTGAGTAATTATTTTGTTGGAGATAGTGACGAGTGGTATCAATGCCGGTTGCTACACTAGAATCCTAAGGGTCTGATAACAGTGAAGTTGTGTATGTGTTTAGTGCACTGAGAGGAAGCAAGTGAAATGAGGGAAGTCAGAGCGTCTCAGTCACAACTAGAGGAAACTCAAATCCCAACAGTTATGAATCCAGAAATGTGAGTTCAATTAACTGTGGAATAGCACCAAAAGACGAGTCGATTTCCTGAAGAACAGCAGCATCAAACAACATTTTGACTAAATACAATACAACAACTACAAGAATAAATTATAAGGGTCCGGAAGGACAATGAGAGGTTGTTACAAGAACAAGATAATATTTTTAAAAGTTTGTTTGATAAAAAAAATCAGGAGGTGGGACATCCCAGTGCTAAAAAAGAATTATCAATGGAACAGGAAGAGCAGCAAACCAGGAACAACACTACTGGCAGGACTGAAAAGAGTCCCTCCCAAAAGAGAAAAAACAAGAATTATAATGAGGCAGAGTCGGGCAATTTTTCTGACCAGCAAGATCTCAAAAGATAGAAAGTGGAATTGCAGGGGGAATTTCGTAAAATTAAGCCACCAACGTGTGATGGTGAGGCAGAGGAGGCAACTGAAGCCTGGTTAATCAATATAAATAAGTACTTCTAGGTATATGAATATAGCAGCAATTTGAAGGCCAAATTGGCTATATACCAGCTGCAAGAGAAAGCTACCCTATGGTGGGAAGAGGTGAAGAATGTACGCAGCATTGATGAACGAGATATCACATGGGAACCATTTCAGTAGTGCTTTAAGGACAAGTACTTTACAGAAATATTTTATGATGAAAAAGACAAGGAATTCCATGATCTTCGGTTGGGACAAATGACCATGGACGATTATGTCACAAAATTTACTTCCTTGTTACATTATGTTCCTTATCTCCGAGAAGAAAATGCCAAGGTGCAGAGGTTCTTGAGCATTTTACCTGCTCACATGAGAGAACGAATAGAATTTGTTAACCCCCAGACCATGGATGAGGCTATCCGTAAAGAAAAAATGTGTTATCAGTAGAACAAAGCCAAGGGTGAAGGAGGAAAAAGCTGGCAGCCAAGGAAAAATCAGAAAAATAACTCTACTTTTAAAAGCAGTAAAAGTAGAAACTTTAAAGGCTCAGCACAAAACTCTATTAGCAAGCAGTTTGGTAAAAATCATCAAAGAACCAACTGGCCAGCGGAGGAGAAACCCACAGAAGCATCAAGCAAGCCAGATTAGCGGTAGAATTCTAAACCTCCCCTACAGTGCTGGGGTTATGGGGAAGCTCATTACTATAAAAATTGTCCCCATCGGAATAAAAGTGAAACTGTAGCAAATCTGCAAGATGCATCTACGGTAGGGGACATGGCGCGTAACATACCACGAATCAATGCAACTTTGGAAGATTGGCAGGCTGATTTTCAGCCCACAATGATCAAACTAGAAGGTACTTTACTAACTAAACCTGTTTCAATTTTGGTAGATCCTGGAGCAAGTTTGAGTTATGTAAGCCCCAAGTTAGTGGAAATGTGTAAATTTAAGGAACAAAAATTTAAGAATTCTTGGCTAGTACAGCTAGCTATCAGGGAAAAATGAAAGGTAACGACGAAAGTTCCTAAATGTGTGTTGGAAGTGGCAGAACAACAGCTATAGGTGGATATAAATATCTTACCACTAGGGTCTTATGATGTATTATTGGGTAAGGACTAGTTGGAAAGACACTGGACCCTAGTGGACTGTAAAAAAAAGATTATCTACTTCAGAATGCAAGAGGGCACGCGAAAATAAATTCAAGGAATTAAAAAGCCTATGAAATTACGACCAATAACAACATCCCAAATGGGAAAATGTATCAGAAAGGGATGTCAAATGTATGCAATACAAGTAGGATATTCTGACTCCAAGGAAAAGGCTCCAATAATGGAAGATATTCCTGTAGTACAGAAATTTCTGGATGTATTTCCAGAAAACATTCCTAGTGTACCACCGAAGAGGGATATGGACTTTACCATTGAACTACTGCAAGGAGCCTCTCTGGTGTCAAGAGCCCCTTATAGAATGACTGTACCAGAATTAACAGAGCTGAAGATATAGTTACAAGAACTGTTAGACAAGGGCTATATCCACCCAAGTGTGTCTCCTTGGGGAGCACCAGTCCTTTTCGTTCAGAAAAAGGATTGGACCTTACACATGTGTATGGACTACAGGTAGCTTAATAAGCTGACTGTTAATATCAAATACCCCTTACCAAGAATTGATGATTTATTCGATCAAGTGAGAGGGGCTAAGGTGTTCTCTAAGTTAGACTTAAGATCCGGATATCATCTGATTCAGATTAAGGATGAGGATATTTGCAAAACAACATTCCGCACGCGATATGGACATTATGAATTTGTGGTGCTGCCCTTTGGATTGACAAATGCACCAACAACCTTCATGAGATTGATGAATGGCAGTTTTCATCAGTTTTTGGATAATTTTGTACTTTTTTTCATAGATGACATACTGAAATACTCAGAAAGTGAGGAGGAACATAAAGAGAATTTGAGAATAGTTCTGGAAATTCTGAGGAAGCATTAGCTTTATGCTAAGTTTAGCAAATGTGATTTCTTTAAAACAGAAATCCAATACTTGGGACATGTTATATCAGCTAAAGGGATAGCTGTTGATCCTGAAAAGATCAAAACTATTATGGAATGATGAGTACCTCAGAATGTGGCAGATATTAGATCATTTATGGGTCTAGCTGGTTATTATAGGAGGTTCATAGAAGGGTTTTCTAAAATTTCTTTCCCTATTACATCTTTGCAGAAGAAGGGAAAGTCTTTCAAATGGACGAATGAATGTCATAACAGCTTTGAAAAGCTGAAAAAACTCCTAACTACAGCTCCAGTACTGAAGGTAGCTGGCCCCGGAAAAGACTATGAGGTTTGTACTGATGCAAGAAAAGAAGGAGTTGGTGAGATATTAAACCAAGAAGGTAAAGTGATAGCTTGTGAGTCTACGAAGCTAAAAGAACATGAACATAAATATTATGTTTATGTCTTGTAACTTATAGCAGTAGTGCATGCCCTTCTAGTATGGAGGCATTATCTGCTGGGTAAAAGATTTGTACTTAAAACAGACCATAGCAGCCTGACTAATTATTTTAAGAAAGCATATTTAAATTCTAGACATGCAAGATGGAATGCCTTTTTGAGTGAATTTGACATGGACATACAACATGTTAAGGGGAATGAAAATCGAGTTGCAGATGCGTTAAGCAGAAAACTGCACAGTATTTCTGCCTTATACTATAATCAGCTAGAAAGCCAAATGTTGGAACAGTTAAAAGAAGAAGCACAGAAAGACCCGGAATATAAATTCTGGTGGTAGCATATGGAGGATGATAAGAAGCAAGGAAAGACATCAGAGTATGGAAGGAACGAAGATCAGGTGTTGACCTTTCGCGGTAGAATCTATGTGCCTAATCGTGCGGGTCTTAAGGAGTTAATCTTGAATTAATTCCACCGCAACAATTACGCTAGCCATCCGGGATATCAAAAGATGCTCACTGCAATAAGAAAGGTATATTATTGGCCAGGTATGCATAAAAATATTGCAGAGTATCTAAGAAAATGTTTGGAATGTCAGCAGGTTAAGGTGGAACATCAGCATCCTGCAGGGCTATTGCAGCCCATACCCATTCCTGAGTGGAAGTGGGAGGTTATCTCTTTAGACTTCATCACGGGTTTACCACGAACAAGAAGGCAAAATGATTCAATCATGGTAGTGGTAGACAGATTAATCAAATCAACCCATTTCATACCTGTACAATCTACATATAAGATGGTAGAGATTGCAGCTATATTTATGAAGAAAATATTTAGGTTGCATGGCATACCTAAGACTGTGATTTTAGATCGAGATGTTAATTTTACATCCGCATTTTGGAAAACTTTGTTTTCCGGTCTGGGAACACAGATACAGTTTAGTACTGCCTATCATCCTCAGACTGATGGGCAGACAGAACGGGTAAACTAAGTTCTGGAAGACATGCTACACATGTATGTAATGCAGCAGCCAACTAAGTGGGAATACTACTTGCACCTTGTGGAGTTTGCATATAACAACAGATATCAGGAATATCTGAAAATGAGTCCATTTGAAGCATTGTATGGTAGGAAATGTCGTACACCTATAAAATGGAGCAGTCCTGAAACCAAATTATTGTTGGGACCTGAAATGTTGGCTGAAATGGAAGTTGATGTAAAAAGAATAAGGCAAAATCTGAAGGCTGCACAAGATAGACAAAATATTTATGTAGACAGGAAAATGTCTTACCGTGAATTTGTGGTAGGGGACCACGTTTACGTAAGAATTAAGCCTAAAATAAGTACTATAAGATGAACCTCTTGTGCCAAATTGGCTCCCCGGTACTGTGGAACTTTCTAAATATTGGAAAGGGTGGGACCAGTAGCCTATAGATTGGCTTTACCCAGCCATATTCGAGTACACAATGTGTTCCATGTGTCCTTACTGAAGCGTTTGTACATGATGAAAAACATGTAATTCATTGGCAGAATATTCAGGTAGGAAGAAGGATAAAAAAAATCCTAACTTGAAGTTGAATAAATTTTAGCGTACTGACTTGAAAACACTTTTTTTTTTCAGGTAGAACCGGATGGAGAGTTTCTGGTAGAGCCGCAATGCATACTTGACCAAAGAGAAATTGAACTCCGTAAAAGAGTAGTTACCCAGGTGAAAGTGCAATGGAAGCACTTCGGACCGGATGAAGCTACTTGGGAGGATGAAAAATTTATGTGGGAACCCTACCCGGAGCTCTTTGCAGAGTTGGGCTGAAACATCGAGGATGGTGTTACTTCCAGGGGGGAGATGTGACAGCCTCATTAAGGGATTAACTAGAATTAACTAGTTAAAGACAAGTTGCTTATTTTTATTTTCTGACAAGAAAGACTTAATTGTTATTGTTTATGAAACAAAATTATTATTTTAATTTTGATTAATGAATTAATAGGAGGAAATAAGAAATGGAAAGAAAATATTTTAAGCTGTTGGTAAAGTTTCTAAGAATAGGAGGTGGTTGGGAACAATTGGAGAAACAGTTACCTACTCCTCTGAGGATAAAGTTGAATCCCAAGAGAGGGGTAGGGGTTCTGTAAGTTTTGGTAAGAAGGGTGTAGTATTTTCTAGAGCTGGTGGAGGACCAGTTGAAAATAGCTTTCTATAACCCTTGTAAAACCAAAATATCTGTTTGTGACTGGATTGGCCCTCCAGAGGTCACAGTAGAGAAATTCCACTGTTAACCCATGGCACCATCAAGAATTCTGGAGCTAGGGGGCAAGAGGAGGACATCATAGCCTCCCTTGATGGTTGGGAGGACCACATTTTGAAAGATTATTTGATTTTCCAGAAAAGTATGCAGAACTTGTGTATAATGATCTACAGGTTTTAAACGAAGGATTTAGACTGTTCATGTTTTTACTGGAATATATTAGCTTCTACGAAGAACTGATTATCGAAGTTCTGTTATGGATCTGGCATGCTTTCTCTGTATAAATGAAGCTGTTTTTTTTATATGTATATTAGTGGAATAATACTCTATGTAGAGGAAAGAAAGATCTTATTACCATATCTACATTTTACTAATTATAAGGTCCGAGGTAAGACTCTGCAGGAGTTATTTTTAGAAAAAATGTCTATGGTGGATTTAAGCTTCTACAGGAACATATAGTATTAATGCAACACATTCATGAATACACTGTTTAAATAATTTACTGAAATACCCCGTAGGGAAGCAAACTATGAGAACGAAAAATACATATGGAAAAGTATGCATGTTGTGGTAGACATAGAGTCTATATTCTCTGGGTACTGTTCTTGTAGTAAACATTAGTGAATGAGGCTTAGAACTTGAGGTGCTGGGTTTGGGTCAAAACCCTACCCGGCCCCTTCCTCTTTAAAAAAAAAACTATACATAGTCCTTGCAACGGTGGACTGGTTACCATAAAAACTTAGGTTGAATTTCGAATAAGTAAGCAATAATGGCGGTGCGTAAGACACTGTGACACTCTGTTCAGAGAGAAGAACCAGAGATTCTTTAACAAGAAAAATATAGAAACCCTCATCGCGGTAACATGCAGTGAGGAAATAAACTTTCGGTACATGACAATCATTTGTATAAACAGAGAAATAAAATGCCCATGAGAGCCATATGAATTAATTAATTTCATTGAAAACAGAAAACCCGAGTGTAAGCGCTTAGAACACTAAATGAATAAAGCATGTAGCTTTGTATGCTGTAAGTAATTAATCAACAGAGGCCGCTATGCAAATAATTTATCTTTCCTTGCCAAGACAGTATAGCATATAGTAGAGAAAACAAATTTACAGCATGCTTACTACGAAAAATGTAGATAGCAGTGGAAACTACGCTAACACATATAACAAATATCGCAAGATGTGGAGCTTCAAGAAAGTAAAATGATGAGCTCTATACATATATTTATAGAAGGTAAAATGGCACCATGTTCAAGGATTCAGGAAAAACCGAACGAGCATTCGGGGCCTCGGCCATATTAATGTAACTAGTAATGAATCTATTGTTCATGAAACTCTGCCAGACATTATCAATATTTGTAATACAACTGTATCAAAACCCTAGAGTCCATACATAAGAAGAAAATTCTATATGATGCGAGTTCATAAACCCTAAGCTGGGTAGTGGAAACCCAAATCTCTTTCTATGCATGCCATTGACGCATGGCTACCAAATTCTTGATACAACACAGAGTACCTGTGGACGAGAGAAGCAACATTAGCCGCGACAAGAGAGTAAACTATGAAAGGCTAGAGGTAGGGTTTGGCGAAAACCCACTAACCCGCAAGAAAACAAACTCTATTAGAATATTGAACCCATCTGACAGTTTAAAGATTGGCGACAGGGTTACTATTATTAAAAGAAAAAATGGGTCGAATCGAATCTGAACTGGGAGAGAGCTGTTTGGAGAAGCTTGCCTGTTCGGATTCGAAACTCGGCAAGCTTGGGATTTGTAAAATTGGTACGGGTTAGTAAAGCTTGCTCTGAAGCTCGTAAATGAAAAATTGCAACCTGTAGGTAAATTAAAATACCCTGAACAGGATTAAATGGAAAGGCAGGGTACCTTAATCATCGAACCGCTCCAAGATAGTCGAAAGGCTTAACACCCTCGAACAAGTAGGAGTGCCATGACTCTCTGCAAACCACAAACCCTGTATGAATACTAAAACCCAGGAAAACAGAAGATGAAATGAGCTCTTAGAATTTGTAATCAAGCCGAGGTAGAGTGGGGATTAAACCTGGCGAATGGAGCTTACCCTTTTAGACCAAAATTGCGACGAAGAAAACAACGAGGAGCTGAACCTTGCTAGTGCGCCATGGAGAAGTGTTACTGCTGTGAGACTACCAAACAGGCAGAATACTCCAGACTTTTTCCCTCGTTATTTCCGTGGAAGCCGAGGCATGAATTACAGCTGTCCCGGTAGAAAAAGCCATGTACAGCTATGCTAGAAGGAATTGACAGCTTTGCCTCGGCGAGAAGGAATCTCATGCCAAGTGGCATGTTCTTACCCGAGACAAAGCTTCTTAATAAGCTAATTAAAGACCAAGTTCTCGTTAATAAGTGTATACTTTTTCCTGAGTGAAATGACTTGGTGTGAGATTTGAATTCCTCAGAAAGTGTGAAAATAATGTAATGATAAATCACAATCTAATTACACGCTTATGTATTGAATGATTAATACAATTAGTTTATGCAATGTAATGATGCCAACTCAGAATTTTGGAATTGGAGCTGATATATATATAGTATGTAGATCTATATTCAACTTAGGTAATAAAGGAAGTTGTGAAATAATTTTTTTATTCAAGTAATTATTTTGTTGGAGATAGTGTATAATATTGTAGTTAACTCATTTATGATATTATGAAATTATTGAATGTAATAATAGTAGCAGTGATTTTCCAATAATTCTAATTCGGATTAAAAAATACTTACAATTATAATATATTAAAATTTATAGATTCTTGTCAATTTCATTTTTAATATAAAAATATATAATTTTCTAAAACCAATTCTAAATTTTATTGCTAAATAAGCAAGTCTTCCCGAACAAACAATAAACACCACAGTCAAATATAAAAAAATATAAAACACTTTACCCTAGGTTAGACTTGCATTTATAGCTGGCACCTAAGTCTTCAACTACCAAGGTGCAATGCAGGGCGGTACCCTATGAAGGATAAAGATTAGTAATCCTGCTTTTAAATAGAAAGGAAGTTGCTATCAACAATAATGGGACTTTAAACTCCGAATAAACATAAAACTCTAATTTAGAGAACTCCTAGGAATAATAAAAGGTACAATTTCTTTGTCACCTTTTCTTAATCCAACGATAGGGCAGGATGTTTCCGTAGGGGATTTGTGTGAAAGGTAGGCCGTTTCTAATTTATTTAATAACGATTAGTAATTTATTTGCGCCACTCCTTTACTAGAGGCAGATAGAAGGAAAGAAGGGCTTAATTATATATAATGATATGGACCAGAGAGGGAGACGATATTTAATTCTAATGAAATAATACATTTTCCGAATTGATACAGTACAATAATGCATTTGAATATAATATTTTTGAATTTTATAATATTATAAAATCTAAAAATAATTAAATACATTTAAAATCATACAATTAAATATAAGCATATTGAAAAAATTAATGAAATATACATTGTATATAATATTTACTATAAAAAATAAAAATCAAAGAAAGTATTATTCCATCTTATAAGATATTTAGTGTTAAGAAAAAAATAACTAATATCCTAAAAATGAATGCTAAAAGTATTTTTTTGAATTAAAGTTACTATAATCATCTCAATCTTGTTTATTTTTATAAGAAACTGTTTTTATTTTAATTTAATAAATATATCTAAAAATATAATTAAACAGTAATATTATGTATACTTTAATTTCAATAAAATAATAAATGTACTATTTTTTTATAATATTATAACCATGTATTAAATTATTATAACATAAAAACTGCTATAAACAAATTTAGAACTTAGAATAGAGCCCAGCGTCTGAGTCCTGAATGAAAATGACATCATAACTATCAAATTCCCCTACCCAGCTTTACCTCCAATATGTGCGACCAAATTCCTCATTACCATCTTAGTGCCAAGTCTTCCTCTCACCCTGAACTCTTTATTATTTTACTAGAGGTATCCCGTATTGAATGGCTATGGTAAGTTTCGGAAATTAAATAATATGGATAAAGTCAATGTTCTATTTTAAGATATTTGGACATTTATTTTCATAATATTTTAAAATCTATAATAAATAATTATTTTTAAAAACTTATTAAAATATTTTTATTTATATGGGTAAAACTCATATTCTAATTGTTTTCATTAATTTGTTAAATGTTTTTTGGTTTTTATTAAGTTGTTAAAATTTTTCCCAGTCTTCCTCTCACCCTGAATTCTTTATTATTTTACTACTGGTATTCCGTATTGAATGGCTATTGTAAGTTTCGGAAATTAAATAATATGGATAAAGTCAAGGTTGTATTTTAAAATATTTGGACATCTATTTTCATAATATTTTAAAATTTATAATAAAATAATTATTTTTAGAAACTTATTAAAATATTTTTATTTATATGGGTAAAACTCATATTCTAATTGTTTTCATTAATTTGTTGAATGTTTTTTTGTTTTTATTAATTAGTTAAAAATTTTTATTTATATTTTATTTAGATTGTAGATTTTGTTTTCAAATCTAATTATGAGAAAATTTAATTTTTAAATTTGAAAATATTTTCAAAATAATATATATCTATATATATATATATATATTTTTTTTCCCAAACTGACTTTACAATTAAAAGCTATGATAGATAATTGGATGGAGACTATTATCTATTTCGTTTTTTCTCGGTCTTCTACTGGTGTCCATGTAGTCATTGTCCTGTTTGTCTCCCATACCTCCGTTCCTTTTGTGATGCTTCATTCCATTATTACAATCTTAAATAAAACAGTGGCATATTCCCATTTATGTGAATTTCGTTCCACATTAATACTTCCCTCTCTTTCCCTCTCAATGTTTATAGTTATTAATTATAAAAAATATGATAAAAAAATTGTGAAAAGAAATTCAATCTACCTCTCAAATCGGTTGTAGAAGCTAACCAATATAGGGACGTCGGAGGCAGAGATACAGATGTTTGTATGGAACAAAATGGAGAGGTCATACAAAGTTTCAATACCTCTACTGGAGGTTAAGTTTATGTTATGCCTGCACACGAAATAAATTATTTAGATTTGGAATTAGATAAACTAAGTGAACCGAACTATTCAACTGAAATATGTCGACTCCGGAATCATATCTTGAAGAGTTTGATACAAGTAAAACAATTATGTATGTCGCTTTCCTACATAGTTTGAAGTTTTACCGGAAGAAATAGCATCTATGCGTAACATTTCTATCTTTAATGTGCATATAAAATATCTGGGGAAGTTGGAGAATTGAATCAAGGCTCCCATATTATTTTTTATATAGGTTCTATTAAATAAATTATCATTACTCATTTGGTTTATCTTTATCTTATAACATTTTTTATATTGAAATAAAATTATTTTATATTAATTAAATGATTTAGAAAATAAGTGTAGTTATATAATTTAAATAGTTGTTAAAGAGTGCATTTTAAATTACTATTTTTAATAATAGTCACAGATTAAAGATTAAGATTTATGTATTTTTGTTTTTTAATCAAAATGATTAATTAAAAGGAAAATGAACATAGTAAAAGTTTTTTGGGTATATCGTATTAATAACCTATCTTTTTGTAGGGATGTGGTATTTGTAACACATGATATTGGTCCATAGTATTATAATATTGTTACATGTTTTCTTACATGAAACATATGTAACAAGATTCTTAATATTGGAGATTCATATCTACCTTACCATGGAGATTCACACGCACTATACCATGGAAAAATATCATAGCTTAATAATACCACATGTACAAAAGGATATAACTCTTTTCATATGACATACTTTCATATGAGTGTTTTTTAATTAATCAATTTAATTAAAAGGGGAAACAAATGCATAACTAATTTTGAGATAAGTTTCAACCTTTGATTCATGACTATTACTAAAAATATCATAAACTATTCCAAAATAGACACATCTATGAGTGTAAAAATTCCATAGACATTACATTGCTTCTAGACAACTTTAATCACCTACCACATAATATAACAATCAAAAGTATCGTAATTAAGTAAATTATAACTTTATTATAATTTAACTTGATTATAAAAAGAAATAAAATATGAGTTAAAAGTTATAACTTTATTAATAAAAAAAAGTATAATTTATATTTCAAAAACATATTATTTTATCTGATATGACATTTTTTTATATAACACTTTTTTAATTAATGAATTTAATTAAAAGTATAGAAAGAGCATAACTATTTGCAATAACTATTAAGAATATTATAGAATATTTTTGTGGAGGTTAAGTCCCTACCATCCACCTAATAATTATTGATTATTAAACTAAAATTTTGGAAGTCTTATTGCACAATAGATACACTATCAACTTAATTAACTAATTATAACTTCATTTTATATTATTGTTATCATAATTAACTATACAAAGAATTAACATATGAGTTACACATATAAGTAACAATATTTTTAATTATAAATATTAATCCTCACTTTACTATCAAGATTCTTAAAGTGAAAATAAATTTTGTTACATTACCATAAGCCAATACAATGACCTAATAATTCATGTTTATATATGATATATTTTTTAAACTAACCAATTTAATTGAAAATGGAAAAAGAGTATAATTATTTTCTGGATCTGAATCTTTAATTTATTAATACTATTAAGAATACTGACCTTAAATTTCAATTAACCACATGATAATTACTAATAATTAAATTAAATTTTAAGAAGTCATATTCCAAAATAAACATGTCTATCAACATGAAAAAATATAATTTATATAATATAAAATAAATAGTATCAAGCCACCTTAAATAAATGGAATTACTCACATTACTTTTTTACTATTAATGTTTTTTACTATTAATGTAATGGAAATACAAAACTAAAAGCAACAATATTAAAATAATATGACACCATGAAAATACAATAAGGTTGGCATTAAGGAGGAACTACATCCATAGATCTATGCACTCTTATAAAAAAGTATAAAAACAATACCATTAATTTAGTTGATTGTATTGACAAAACGATGGATCCCAAATGAGAAAATGAGAGTCCTTAATAAAATGAGAGAAGGAAAGTCCTTAATTATATTAAGAAAAACAAAAGGGCTAGCTTCAAATTCCTTAATTATATTAAAAAGAACAAAAGTGCTAACTTAAAATTGATGTGGGTTATAAATATGATAACCACTACTAGGGGAGGGAGAATATGCTTAAACTTGAATTTCATCACAAGACTCGTAGATTTTAGGTGTTTTTATGGATGTCCCAAAAGAACAAGGGAGGTTTAAGGTTGGATACGAGTTCACTCTAGAACAAGTACCAAAAAAGGAAATCTGATGGGTGAACAAACGACGATAATGGTCGATCTTCCTTCGGGGTACATGGAGCAGAAAAAAAAAAACTAGGCGGGATTCCTTAATGAAAATATTGACTTTAAACATAGGTGGGATTCCTTAATAGAAATAATTACTTTAAATATATGAGTTTTAGGTGGCTACACTAACAAATTTATCCTTAACCATTCACTTCCAAATACAATGGTCACTTTTATGAAAAAATCCATGGATAAGGAGGATAAGCTGATTTTCAATTTGAAAATGATTTTTTTATGTTGGGAGTTCTATGACCTTGATATTGATTTTCTTTTTGGTAAAATCAATGGCTATGATCAAATTTTAACAAAATTTCACACTTTTAAATTCTTTTGTTATTATGTCAAGTCTATGTATTGAATTTGTTTTTCACATCATCTCGGAGTTCCCCTAACTTTCCAGAACGTATGTAATCCATATGATCATAAGTGTGATTATTTGGATTTGTTGATTTTGTTTAAGTGGATAAATTGTGAAACCTAATTGTGGGTGGTGATCTAAATCTTAAACTTAGCATGAATAAAATTTTGGTGTGATTATTGGGATTGCTTGATTTTGTCTTAGTGGATAAATTGTGAAAACCTAATTATGGGTGGAGATCTAAACCTTAAAATTAACATAGTAAAATTTGGGCCTAATATTACATGTTCACTAACTATTTTAGGAACCATTTTGACACGCTTATTTTTGATGAAATAGAGTGTTCACAATTTGTGTTTAAAACACTCGATAGATTTTTCATTCATTACAACTTATTGCAAAATATTGGTAAGTGTAGATATTCAATTTCTTCTTTTGATGCTTAGAGAAATATGAAATCTTTATATAATTGAGCATGGTGACATGAACCTAAGCACTCCATTTAAATATAACCCTAATTGATTAAAAGAGGATGACATTCAAGAGCTTATTAGATCAACCTTGTGATATTTTCATAACAATTTGGGTTTTTCACATAATAGACAATTTATAATTTTTTAATTATGGTCAAAGAAAAGGTAGTAAGTGGGTATAGGGAAAGATATAAGGCACAAAATGTAAAAACAAAGGAGGTAAAATGTCACCTTGAATGGTTATTTAGGGTGTAACCTGAGGGGAATTTTAATGAGGATGGATTGAAGCAAGTCAAGCAATTAGAAAGTAGGAAATATAATTTTTTTCCAAAAAGAGAAAGGGAATGGTGCCTCAAGGTCTAGGCTACCTAGCTTGCATTAGGAGATTAGAAAAAAAAATCATGTTTTTTTATAGGCACAAGAAATGATAGAATGTTATATGGTAGTTGGATTATAGATGGATGGAAGAACTATTTAATGACCTAGCCAATCACGGGGAACACAATTGTTATATAATATTAAAGAAATTTGATAAGTCCAAAAATGGATATATATTTAAGATCCTTGCTTCTTATCTTAGCATGGCAGAATAAGGGGACAATAAAAATATATTTAGTGAGGTTTCTAAGGAAGAACTATTGAATGTTTTTAATTATTTTCAAAAAGATCATAGCTTGGGCTTGGATGTGTAGATAAATTTTGTGGACTATCTACATATTCTATGGAATGATATATTTAGGTTTATTGAAGAACTAGGCCATCCAAATTCATTATATTAACTAAGGCATATATCCCTTTATTGATGCATATATAACACCATGGAAAAGGTCATTTGTTTGAGATTAAAACCTCTAATCTTGAGTTACCCAAATATTTCGACATTCTTGAGGGAAGGATTATTTTTGAAACAATTGATATTATCCAAGAGGGTTTACACTCTATTAAGTAATCCATGACCCCATATATAATCATTAGGTTGGGCCTGTTAATAACCTATGATATCATATCTTAGCTACACTTGCACTTGCTTTTGGTCTGCTTGGGATTTTCCTTTCCCTTAGTGATATAAGATGTGTAAGCCATGAAATGAACGGACGGAAAGGTAATGAGAAATATTATAGATAAATATGAGAGAGAACACAATATTATTGTGAAAACACAACTTATATGAATAGATGAAATTGCATAATACTATTGAACAAAAGCTAGCTATAATGGTGGTAGCAATATTTGAAGAGAGATAGAAGGCCATTAACGCATTTTCAAAAGCTATTATAGGAGGCCAAAGGAATAGCCTTTGAACATAAATAAATAACCATAGAGGTAAAAAAAATTAACCTTATAATATGAAGCATCAAAAGGTTTTCATCTCTAAGGAGGTTAGTTGGTGCATCAACTCCCCAAGGGAACAAATTTTGCGTAGATTATCAATTTGAGGAAAAAAATGGTTTGTTGAAAATAATTTTATGAGGATTACAACTTTTGGCTATGCATAATGCATGGATAACAATCCATAACCCCCAAAATTCCAAAAAACATCATTTAGGGCCTCAAAATAACCTCGAAAGTTTGGGACACACAAAACCATAAAGCATTTGCAAATAAGATGGAAATAAAATGAGTTTGTTGAAGAAATGGATGGCCATTGATATCCAACAAGATCAGTTCTCCCCCATTAGAAATTAATTATATCCAATGCATAAATTTCCCTTATTAGATGGGGAAACTTTTACTGAATTTGGCTCTTGGTGAGCCACTTTCCTTGGTGAAGAAGGTGCCTTGCTTTGATGACCCGATGGACTCAGTGTATGTGGTGCTAGTGAGTATTCTTCATATTCGTGTATGTGATATGATCCATTGTAGCGTATTTCTTGGCAGCCCTCTATCAAGGAGGGCAAATAAAAAGAAAATTAAAAAAGAAAAAAATACATGCAAAAAAAAATGCACAATGTGGACAAAAGAACATTGCGCAACATACCACATCAACACTATTACACACAATAAATTACACCATTGATGGTGCAAATAGAAACATAAAATGAAATATCTGCAAGTGTACAAACTGCTGCAACTAGAACACCACTGGAATCTATATTCTCATCATTAAAAAAAACAACTTTTACATAACATGCAACCCTCCGTGCCATGGTGGCAAGGAGGCTGAATAGCCTCCAAAAATACTCAGACACTCCAAGACCCTAGTAGCACTAAATATAACCACTCAAACTTTCGTTACCCACTCCCCAAAACCCTTAACCCTCAAACCATGAGAGAGGAATATTTTTAATGTTTTAATAAAAATATCTCCCAAATAATTTACCCTCCATCACAACTTCAATTTCATTTCATTTCATGTCACTATATTTCATTTTTTGTGTCTTTTACATTTACATTTTTGCATCTCATTTACATTTACATGTCACACCTAGACCTCCAATAGGTCCCTAACAGAAATCGTTGGCTAGTCCCGAGTTAGGAGTAGTTGGACAACCTTGACTTCATTCGATGCTACTCTGAAATCCCAATCCACCTGTAACATACGAACTGCACGTTATGCAGTAACGTACACTCTACTTTGCACTCACTCTTGGCACATTTCTTCCTCTTTCTATGGGAGTCCCAACCTCATGTTCACAAGAGACCATCTATCTCCTCCTTTCATGGGCATCCCAACCTCTTCTCACAAGACCCCACTCTCGTTTTATTTACTCTACTCTATGTTTATCATTCTACCATTGGTTACTACAACTTGCATTCAATTTTCTACTGCTCTTTCTTCTTCCACTATCCATGTCTGTCACACCTTCTCCAATATTTTACTTTATGTCACTTACTGGCATTTTTGGATTACTCTACTCCTTTTAGGGATCATGTTTCCTATTCCCAAGTCTACATGGGCTTTCATAAATTGACTCATTCTAGAACATAAAAAGAAAATAAGAAAAATAAAACAACATTAACATAGGTAGCTAGATAAAAATTGTTGGGAAATGTCTGCAAAATTTTTCCACTGGCAATATATTTAAAAGTTCTTAGTTCTGCATGGTCTAGGATGCTGCTCTCTCGGCACAATTCGCTGTAAATTTCTAAACCAAAACTGCTATCCTCCGCGATATCTATATTTGGTTGTTTCCATTATTCCTTGGGGCCTTGCCTCTAGTACCTGGTAGAAGAATGTGTCCTCTTGCAATTTTAGAAGTTTTGATGTCAAGAACCAACATCCGTTAAATATACATCTTTTAGTATTCATATTAAGTACTTGAAACCCAGAGCCCATGACCCACTACCAAAGAAGAAAAATCATAAATTTTTTCATCTAATCCAACTACAAAATGAAAGACAAAATCATCTATCAATTTAATCCTGGGAATTCACATCACACAAAATAAAGGTTCCGCCACTGTAGAGCTAGTATAAGGCTTCCTCGAGACATCATCCTCATGGAAATGTTGACATTGTGTGAATCCATATCCTCCCAAGAAAGTCACTTTCGTTTGGGCATCATTTTCTATGAAAGAACTATTGCCTAGAGCTTGATGAATCGCATTAATCATTATCTCTGTCGTAGTCGCTTTCTCTACTGCGCGGTCCCATGGAGGAACTTTCCATCTACCTACGTTCCTATTTTTAAATTTTGTGCTATTTTATGCACTCATCTTCCATGCATAGTGGTTATGCTCCATTGTGAGCCCCCTTCACTACTTAGTGCAACTCTTTCAAAAAATTCTACCACAAGGGTTGGTTTCTGAGAAACAACTGCATTATTGGTGGACTAGTCATCTAACCTTCTAGCTTTACCCCTTTATCACTACCTCAAGAGACTTCACGTCCTCTATGAGAGTGAATTGTTATGGATTCCCATATGCTCAAAAATGTTTCCTAGCATCTTAGAATGAGCTCAAAAAATGGTAGTGGGAGAAGAAACCTAAACACGCACATAGAAATCTCCACATACTTAACCCTATACCTTACACAATCTTAGTAAAAAAAATGGTGAGATCAAGATCAGCTTCACATTTTTAGCGGTCCTATCATATGAGAAAAGGGAGAGAATTCGTGTGGCTTACACAATCTTAGCAACATATGCTTGCATCAAAAAAAATTTGCAAGAGCCTCACAACTAAGAAGAAGTCTCTCGAAGCACAAAGTAGCCACCAAACTAATAGAACTTAGAGAATTTTTATCCATAGGCTCCATCTGACCATAAGTTAAATTTCCTAGGATTATTTGTCCAGGCCCATAACCTCCATCTGAACACAAGTTCAATCACCCAGGATTCTCTCCACTGTTGTTTCCACCTTGCTGAAGAGTGGAAACCAAGATTTTCCTAGCTCGTGCAATTTTCCTCTCTAGCAAGGAAGGCTCACAAAAATTTAAAAAAATAAATAAAAATATACTTGGAGAAAAAAAAATACATGGAAAACACAACACTTCATAGCCCACTACATCAAAATTACTAAAAATAATACATTACACCACTACTACTTTAAATAAAAACATATAATGACACTGCTGCAACTAGAACACCAGTAGAATCCAAATTCCTCTCATTAATAGAAAGAAACTTTATATAACATGAAACCTTCCCTACCATGGAACATAGAAACAGGGAGGTTCTTTAGCCTCCGAAACTCCTCACACACTCCAAGGCCCCATTCAATACTAAAGAGACCCACTCAAATGCTCGTTACCTACTCCTCAAAACCCCTAACCATAAAACCATGAGAGACCTGAATATTTTAATACTATAATACAAATATCTCACAAATATTTTTCCCTCCATCACAGCTTCAATTCCATTTCATTTCATGACATTAAATTTTACTATTCATGTCTTTTAGGTTTACATTTTTGTGCCCTCTCGTTTACTTTTACATATCACACATGGACCTGCAACAATATTCAATGCAATCAAGACTCAGTTTTGTAGGGGGTAATGAATTTACTTCCTTCAAGGTTTTATATACAGGTGGAAAATATGATCTAAATAAATCCACATTAAATATTAGGTGCAAGTAAAGAAAATGGGGAATATTCAATTCAAAATAATTTTCACCCACAACCTTTGTGATTGTGTAAATACCATATTATAGTGGTCTGAGATTACAATGGGGGCATGTGAGGTTATATTTTTGTAAATAAGACAACACTTTATGACCAACCTAAAACTTATGTGGAACAATGTTCTAGTCATGTAACTACTTATAATTCGCATTGGATTTTTGTATCATATTATGAAACTATTATTGGAGGTGTTGAATTTATTAAAAAAATTAGCTACCCTATCTACCTTGACCTGAGAATGGGAGGAATTTATCAAAGAATATGTAAATGGCATAGATACATAATTTGGGGCTAATGGTTGGAACCCCAAGAAACCTAAAAATCCCTGTGGCCAATAGAGCTATGGAGGGATTTGTAATAACTATGCTAAACATATGGAAGAATTATATCCCATGTACATATATTCTTGGAGTTTTATATCCATAAGATATGCACAATCATCCTATTAAACATGTCCTTTATTAACAGCACCTATGTTTCTCCATTTGTTTCGGGATGAAAGGTGGTCGATTTGGAAAAATTGGTTTCCATCAAATACCATAATATATACAATGAGGTACTGAGGAGCCTATTATACCTATAAAAAATAATTGTATGAGGTAGCCCAAAAGGAATCCAAAAACTCTCAAATAATATTTTAGTAGTGGCTTCAACTATGGTATTTTTATTGCATGGTGCCAGAATGGTCCTCTTAGAGAACCAATAAACAACCACAAACATACAATTGTTAGAATTCTTAGTGGATGGAAAAAATGTCATGTAATCCATAGAGACTAACTTGTAGGGCTTCCATTTGGTAGGAAAAATATTGTACAACACCTTCTTATTGATGGTTGGCTTAGCAACAATAGATGCAGTGCACAATATGATATACCAGTAGGCATCCCGTTGAAGCTTTGGCTTGTGGAAATACTTCTGAATTACTATTATTTTCTTCTCCACACCAAAGTTCCCTACCACCCAATTTTCAATATCCCTCCCAAATAAACTTACACACTCACTTGAAGGAACACAAAGGTGGCCTAGGTATCACTACAATGTATCTTAGAAGTCGCAATATGTAACATATTTTCGTATTATCAAAATATACTATGATGCATCCAAATTAGCGTCAGTATTGTTTAATTATGGCCACCTATAGGTATCATTACAAAATGATCTAAGAACTATGGTTAGCACCACACCTAGGGGCCAATTGTGGTAGTTAGGAACATGATTCATTCTACACTTTTTGCATTTGATGTTGAAGTGGAATTGTTGCATAGTCATATGGATAACTTTTGATACCAGTGTTGATTCTATAAATTTGATTGTGTCTACATAAATTGAAAAGGCCTATGATTGGTCTTGATGATAGTCTCCTTCCCTAGAATATAATGCTTCCAGTGTTTACATGCATACACGATGGAGTACATCTCCTTGTCATAGGTGGGGCATATCTATAAAATATCAAAGAGTGTTTGACTATGATAGGAAAAACAATGTATTTTTTTAGTGAGGACTACATTGAGAGAATAATCAGATACATCTGTCTTAATCTCAAATGGATATTGCAAATATTGAAGGGTGGGGACTCATGTAGAGAAAAGGTGGTGTCTCATATCCTCGAATGCTTTGTATTAAGACTCAAACAAGGAAACATTTTCTTTAGCTACATTGTCAATCACTTGAATTAAGTACTGAATGATATTAGAGAGCTCCTGTATGAGCCTTCAATAGATGTTATCAAGGCCCAAGAAACTAGAAAAATCTATTAGAGTCATCAAGGCTGGCCAATCCTAAATTACTTGAATCTTGGTCGGACTCACTTACACCCCAGGTTCATCCACAACGTATCCAAAATACTAAATTCTCTACATTCCACTACCAATTAGGTTTATAGGATATATGAAACTTTATTTGGATAATGGAACATTAGCTTACAAAATAAAAAGCACTAAAACAAGGGCATTATCAACGTGAAAAGTTATTAAATTCCATGAGAAATGGAGAGCTAATAGTTTCTAAGAATCCCATATCCTTCTGAATGTGGATCAATATTGATCATATAATATCCCATTTGTGATATGAGCTTTATTTTATCACAAATATTTTATAGGTGTATGATCTTTTTCTAACTATTCCATAAATCTCTTAATAAAACACCAACAAAAAAAATCATTTCTGTGTGTGTCTCTCCCAAAAAAACCCTTATAGAAAAATCTCTCGTTACTTCCCCATGATTATGGATGGTAAATAATGTAAATTTTCGACCCTAATTATGGAGCCTAACACTTAAGGGATAAAAATAATTGAACCCGTAAACTCCCTAAATTTAGAGAAAGATAAAACGTTTCACTTTTGATTTATGACCACTTAAACTAACCCTCAAAACTATCCCTATTAATTTATATCCTTAATATTGTTAAAAATATAATATTTTATATTTAATTCTCAATCAACCATATTATTAAAAAGAATGGTAAATTTTATATAACCACTAAATTTATTAAATTATATATTAGCTATTTTTGATAAAATATGATGGATTGAATTCATTAATAAAAAAGTGGTCAGCTCTACAATGGAGATACTGAACCAGGAGAGTCTAACACTACATAATGCTCTACATTCTCAATACAAATAAATGAATATATAACACACATAGATGTAGGGAAGTTAGAACCATACCCTAAGAAATAGAAACTAATTCCTATCCTAAGGTTCCGTGAACCAACTCTCAGAAATTAAGGATTCTCCATTATCTATTAACATTCCCCGTTAATGGATAAGTGGTTCACAAATATACCTAACATCTCCCTAAACATTTAAAATTTAATTTTTCCAAGAGGATTAGTGAAAATTTCAGGAAAATTATCACAATTTTTACAATAAACAAGATGGATTTCCTTATATTGAACTTTCTCCCTAAGAAAGTGGAATTGTGTATCAATGTGCTTAGTGTTCTTGTGGAACACTAGATGATTATCCAATTTGATTGAGCTCTAGTTATCACATATGATAGTTGTTGCATCTTTCTTTTCTTCCTCGACATCCCATATATTTCTCCACAACTAAAATACCTCACATGTTGCTGCACACATGGTTTGATACTCTGGTTCCACTGCGGAAAAGGAAATTGTGTTCTACTTCTTACTTCTTGATGCAATCGCCCTGGATCCAGTGTTAAATGCGTATCATTTTATGGATCTTATTTTGTCTACATTTCCAACCCAGTTGGAATCTGTAAACTCTATCAGTCTAACACTAGAAGAATCAATATATATAATACCATAATCTAAGGTTCCTTCTAGATACCTTAGGACACCCTTTGTTGCAATCCAGTGACTCTCAAGTGGCTTCGACATAGATTGACTTAGCACACTAACTGCACAAGCCAACTCTGTTCTAGTTGTGGTTAATTCAATCAAACTCCCAACCAACTGTCGATATAGTGTCGCATCTACCTCTTTAGAGCCATCCTCACTCTGAATTTTAGTGTTCTGATGTAATGGTATTGCTGCAGCCTTACACTGATCCATCCTGAATCTTTCCAGTACACCCCTGACATACTTACCCTGGGATAGAAAAGTTTTTCATGAATCTCTCCATATCTGAAGACCCGAACAATATCTTAGTTCACCAAGGTCTTTGATTTCGAACATTTGCAAAATTTTCTTCTTGATTTATCTGATTCGGTCAACAACATCTCCAGTAATATTTAGATCATCGACATACAAAGAAATCAACACTATACGCCCCTTTTCATCATTCATATCATACATATTAGGGTCGTTTTTACTTCTATTTTAACTCTGTTGTAGAAAAAATGAATCTCTCTTTTAATACCATGAACTAAGTGCTTGTTTTAGTCCATATAAAGTTTTCTTTAATCTGCAGACTAAATGCTATTTCCCTTTCTTAACAAACCCCTCAGGTTTCTCTAAGTAAACCTCTTCTTTCAACTCCCCATTCAAAAATGCCGACTTTACATCTAATTGGTAAATCATCCAATGATTTGTTGTAGCTAAAGAAGTCATCATTCTAATAGTATTTATTTTAGCTATCGGGGCGAAGGTTTCCAAATAATTAATACCTTCTTTTTGTGAATACTTGTTTGCGACCAATCTAGATTTTAATTTATCTATACTTCTTTATGCATTAAACTTGGTTAGTTCAACTAGCTCCCAAGTGTTGTTTTTGAGAATTAATTCATATTACTGTTCCATAGCTTCTTTCCATTCACTACATTTATTGGCTTCTCTATAACTATAAGGTTCTACAACATTCATCATACTAGTTATAAAGGCATTTTCCCTATATCTAGCAGGAAATTGAGTCTGCCTACCTGATATTTTGAGCTTTGGTGTGGCTTCCAACCTGTTATGAATTTACTTTGATGGACTCTGCTCGATTGTTGTATTTGAAATTTTTTCCTCTACCTTTTTCTTCTTCTCATGGCTATCACTTGCTTCTTCACTTCATTCCACCAAAAAAGGAATATCCCATTCCTTATTGCTTTTATCAGATTCATCATAAAAATACTCATGGAACATGACATCTCTACTGACAAAAAAATTGTGATTAGAGGGATTAAACAATCTGTAGGCTTTATATTCTAAACAATACCCTAAAAAGGTGCATCTGATTGCTTTTCAAACTAATTTTCTTTCATGTTCCTTTGGTGTATGGGAAACGGATTTAGAGACAAATACTCACAAATGTTTTACTGTGGTTTTGAATCCTTACAATGCTTCAAAATGATTTTTAAACTCAAGAATTTTTGTAGGAATCCTATTTTTCAAATAAACTACACTATTTAACACTTCAGCCAAAAAACCATTTGGAATATCCTTACCTTTCAGCATGCTTCGAGCACACTTCACCATTGTTCTCTTCTTCCTTTTCACTACTTTGTTCTACTGTGGAGTATGGGGTACTGTTAATTGCTGCAATATTCCATGGCCTTTACAATAATTGGTGAATTCATCCTTCCTGTATTCTCCCCTTGATCAGAGTAGAGAATATTTATATAATTCTCTATTTACTTCTCAATCATCGTTCTGAACTACCTAAAATATTCAAATGTATGGATTTTATTACCAAGAAAATATACCCATGAAAAATTTATTCAATCATCAACAAACAATACAAAATACGGTGCACCTCCTAATGACCATTTTTGCATAGTTCCACATAAGTATGTATGCACTAATTCAAGTATATCTCTCTTTTTATTTTCTACTCGAACAAGGAATTCTTCTCTATGCATCTTTCCTAGTGCACAAGCTTCACAATCATTACACACTTGTTTTCAAGAAGGAAGACCTCTTACCATTCCCTTTTTTTGAGGTAACAACAGATCGTTGAAGTTGATGTGACCAAGTCTTTGGTGCCATAGATCTTCTGTAGTTAAAATCGATGATGTCAAATCTTGATTTGGTGTTGTAATAACATTTTATTTGTACAGAATTCCTATTCAAATTCCTGAAGCAATAGTCTTCATACCATCCAAAAAATCTATCATATAATAGTGAGATTTAAAGAACTATACCTTGAGATTCTGATCTGTAATCATGGATACATAAATCAAATTCTTTGTAACTCTCGGTACATACATCACATTTTGAATATGTTTGATATTACCGTCAAATAAGATTACAGGAATGTTCCCGTACCCTTTGATATGATAACCTTTATCTTTGCCAAGGTATATTTTCACTCAATTTTTGGTTTCTTTGAAATATTTCAACCATTTTTTGTTCCCTGTCATGTGTGTGGATGCTCCTGAATCCACATACCATATTTCTGCTTCGACATTTTCATGAGAGTCAGCCATGAACAATTTAAAATTCTGAACTGGGTCATCATCTGTGAAATGGGATGCAGGTATTTTATGTCTCTGTTGTCCTTTATCAAATTTATTCTTTCTGCAATGCTTAACCATATGACCGATTTTACCACAACAGAAACATTTTAATACCGAATCGTTTCTATTCGGGTACATACCTTGAGATTTATTCTGTATTTTATGTGGGTTTCCTCTATGTTGATGGGATGAATTTCCTTTTTCTATGAAGGATTTATTCTTTGCCATTAATGCAAGATATGCACTCTGGGTTTTTAGATTCTATCTTCTTTATTCTTCTTGCATTAGTATTCTTTTCATTTCTTCAAATTTGTGGGCTTTCTCCCTTGCACTTATCCGAGTGATAAATATTTGGTATTTTTTAATCATACCATTAATGTTAATCATGAACAAATCTGTGTCTGCAATTGTCTCACTGATATCTACCAATTTGTTCTTAAGATCGTTGATTCGAGATATGAAAGCAGCAATTGTTTCATTTTCCTCCATTTTTATGGCGAGGATCTTTCTCTTCAAGAATAGGAGATGATTTGTATTCCTGATCTCATATAGATCCCACAGCACCGTCGAGATGTCGCTTACGGATTTGAATTCTTTGATATGAGGTATGATGTAGTCTTTTGCTGACATCTTCAACATCATATTTGCCTTGGCGCCTCTCTTCTCCCAGTCTTGAATCATTGTGGCTACACTGACTTCCGCTGCTGGCTTTGGCTCATCCCCATTTGAAATCGTCCAAGAATTTTGTGCTTCCAAAATAGTATGCATCTCGAACTTCCAATTAGAGTAATTGGAACCATCACGCTTGTTTCTCTCATTCAAGTATGGTTCGATTGTTTGATTGTTCATCTTGACGATTCTAAAAAAAAACTTTGAGTAATTGACAAGAGAAAAATGGATCTACCATAGATCCCCACAAAAAGAAATATCACAATAATATCTACGTGATGTGTGATTAATACAGCATGCTGCTCTATACACTATGCCACAGGCTCTCATCTCCTCTACCATGGCCTCTTTTGTTTCTCAGGACGAGCTCTCTGGCTCCACCAAGACGCTTTCTTCAATACGAGCTCTCTAGCTCCTCTGCACCAAGCTTACACTGGAAACATATTTTCTTCAGATCTCTTCCTTCATCGGTGAGCTGACACGGGTAGTAGATCTGCTTCATATCTCTTTCTTCATCGATGAACTTTCACTAGCAGTAAATTTATCTCAGATATCTTCGTTCATCAATGGGAGAACACTAGCACAGATTTTTTTCAGATCTCCTCTTCCTCCATCAGCGTGCTTTATGAACCAATTCCCGCATTGCTCCCACTGAGAGAAAATTTTTCGAAGGGGTTGGCCTATCGGAGCACTTCTCCGGCACATATTTTCACTTATTGGTGCATATAACCTTCACGGGTTCCCGCTGATCGGCCCAATTCCTCCTCTGAAAAACATGTTGATCGATCAGTTCCTCAGAAAAAATACTTACTCGGCCATCAGGGTCTTCTCCTTTGCCACCTGGATCATAGCACTGTAGCTATTATTCGGCCCTACAGCTCTGATTCCATGATAAAATATGATGGATTTAATTCATTAATAAAAAACTAGTCAACTCGACAATGGAAAGACTGAACTAGGAGTGTTTGACTCTGAAAAATGCTCTACATTCTCAATACAACTCAATCAATATATAGCACACATATATGTAGTGAAGTTAGAACCATACCCTAACAAATAGAAACTAATTCCTATCCTAAATTTATGTGAACCAAATCTCACAAATTAAGGATTCTTCATTATTTTTTAACACTTTTATGTACAAATATTGTGAAATAAATAAGGTAACCCACTTGGAAGCATTCACAGTTGGGGTTAAGGTGATAAAGTGTAATCTATATCATTTTGTAAACGTTTTTAATTAAAAAAATAATTAATTTATATTATATATATATATATATATATATATATAAATTAAGAAAAAAAAAATATATTATAAGATAAACTTAATATAAATTTATCTATATATTAATATCATCATGAATAATACTTATTTTACAAAATATATAGGTTTACTATTGTAATTAATTATTTTTATATTTTTAACTAATATATTTTTATTCAATTTTATTTTAAACAATAATGGAAATATTTATATAAATACAATTATGTATTTGAGTCACAACAAATACTACAAGTAATAAGGTAATATATAACAATATCATAACAATATCATCACAATATCATCTTATTCCTTTTTCTGTAACAATATTACAGACTTTTTATGAGGGACCCCATACTAAGCAACAAAAAGGGGATTTGATAAATGTAAAACTTACAAAATTCCCTGTCAAAATACAAAATTTATATGACATAACACAAATTACTGATAATATAGTGTTTCATAATAATGAACTTATTCATATCATAAGAAGTTTCATTCAATGTGGGCACTTAATAGGATTAGGAATATTAGAACTTTCTATATAATTTAGGTTGATTTTCAAGTTGTTAACCTAATATTGAAGCTATGAAATTTGTCTTTTCAGTGAATCCACTTCATTTTCTTGCTTCTCAGATTTAAGTTCTACCTTGTGAAAATTTCCGATTACATGTGTCGTAGTGGATATATGTTCATTGTATTTGAGTTTTAGATTAAAAACATTTAGTTGTAGAGAGGACAACCTCTTTGCAAGATGGGCAAGTAAAGTTGCATGTCTTCACCCCATGCTACCAATCCGGTACTACGAAACTACTCTAAAATTTTTATTATGCCCATAAAACACACCAAAATTTCCAACCTGGGGCCCTATATGGACCCTTTCCCCAAGTCGGATGCCAATATCCTCAATAGGGAATTCAAAAGAACACATTGTTCATACTCCCCCTCATAGTTCAAATTGTTTAACTGATTTCCTATCTCCATTTTTCCTCAATTTTAACTTTTAAAAAAATATACATAAAAAATTCATATAAAAATTCCAAACATATACTTACTTCCTTTTACGTATACCATGACCTTGTCGTTTTCTTTTTTATACTTAAATTTTGTATTACGTACGAATAAGGATTACAACTTAGAATTCCTTTTACGTATACCATGACCTTGTCGTTTTATTTTTTATACTTAAATTTTGTATTACGTACAAATAAGGATTACAACTTAGAATTGGAGAATTTTACCATTTGATAGTCTTTAAAAAATGTGAAAGTATAAGCTTTTGATAATTGATGGTGTCAAAAGTATAGCCCTTGTAGCTCCATCTAAGAATTAAAAACAATATCTAGACCTTGTGGTTCTTTAGAAAACAAAGGAATAAAAAATTAAGACATGAAACTAAACAACAAATAATAAAAAATATTTAGGCGGTAGGATCATAATCGGTGGCCTCAACTTGCATGGGTTCCTTGCCGCTTCCAAGAAAGAAACATAGGTATTCCCACTTGTCTTTAGATTCTAGATTGTTTTATGTCCATATAAGGCAGTTTTCATTGCATGTGGTCCAGGAAGAATAACATGTCATCTTTTGTAGTGTTCCATTCCATGAGTGCCCCTTTAGAAAGAAGTTTGATATGCTAGTGAATTTCCATTGTGTACATGTACTGACTATAACTACCTTAAGTGAGGGTATCATTAAGTACCCACTATTCCTTGTCTTCCAACACCTGATAATCGATGGGTTTGTGTTGTTCCTCGGTTAGTTGCATTTCAACCTAGATGATTTTACCCTATAATAGCAACAAAGTTAGGTCAGAGTGCCCCTAGAAAAATATATTTCAACTCATAGTTGGGCTTGAATTCCCCACCTCTCCTATTAATAGGCTACACTTAGGCAAACTCATGTCTTTTGGTGTTCCATTTCTAGCTTCTCGAGCTAGGAGAGTAAGAATTCCTAGCGAGATGGTGGGGGGGGGGGGGGGTGAAGGGGGGGTGGCGAGAGGTTTCCTTGGTAGAGAGTGAGGTGGTCCTAAAGGATTGAATTAAGAGAAACAAACTCAAAGAACCTGAAGGGGAAATCCTCTTTGTAACAGTCAGTTATCAAAGTAGTAAAAGGAGTTCAGGTCCCTCGTACGGTGACAATAACCCTATGAGTGTTATCTGTCGACAGAGAAGAGACAACAAATGTAACCATAATGAATCTAAAGAATAAAATTAAAGGTAAACAAAGAGGAATAACCATGAACCTAGGAATATTGTCTAGATATTAGTATTGTGTAATTATAAGATCCTCAAATAAAGAAGATGAAACAAGTCTTGTCTTATATAGATATTTGAACCCTCACTGAAGTTCCTCAGGTGGAATACCTATGCCAAAGAAGATAAATCACAAGGAAAGTGCAGAGAAAAAAAAAATAGAGCCAACCTATGAGCTTTAGTTCACCATCAATGTGGAGGAAAATCCTAAATTTCCTCCCATCAACTGGCCATGATATCATAATCTTCAAATTGAAGACAAGTAGAGTCACTAAGGAAGAGCCGAGGGAGGAGAGAATTCCACAGCCCCACAAAGAGCTACGACACAATGAGAGTCTAAATTTTTGTCCCCAGACTAAATATAGAGACAATCCTTGGAGGAATAATTTCATCTATGTGTATGTGCGACATGGTGAGTGATTTAAGAAAAAGAGTTGTGTAATGGTGTATTGAATGATTACTTGTAATGGAAGTTGCAATTTTTATTAGAATATTAAATGCGATAGATATCTTGCATGCGATGATGACCCTTGACAATTTACATGCCTTTACAAACTCATAAGAGGTATGCTGCCACACTCCCTGAACATTTATCTTGGTCAGACAATGATAATCTACCCTCACTCCCTTTCACAATAAACACTCTTTCAAAATACTGTCACCTTATCATTTATTTATAGAAAAAATACCTTTTAATTGATTTATATATAGAAAATAGACAGTTTATAAAATAAGTAAAATACGATATCTTTTTTCATAATTAAAAAAATACATTAAATTTTTCTATAATATTATAAGTATTATTAAAATTTCAATCATTTTAAGGTATTGAAAATTTTCCATATATATAATACCAAAATTTAATGACAGTAGAGAATTTAATAGATAATTTACTTGCATAATGCAGTAGATGTGCTTTTATATATACACAGATTTTATTTTCCAAAAAATTATAAAATTAGATCATTCATTCACACACAAAGATATATATATATAACCTAGATGCATTACAACTATTGCATTAAAAGCTAATAACATAATATAATATCATTGAAATAATGAACTTACCATTTTTAAATATTAATTTTTAAGATTCCATTATAGAACCAAAACCAAATATTTTTTAAGATGCTTTTTCCTTTAATTTTAATGCTATTCAATTATCATTTTAATTAGTTGGGAATATTTTTATAAAAGGACACCTTGTTGAATTTATTCTTTTATAAAATTGAAGCCATTGCTTTCTACCCAACATAAGAGCAACTACTAATGGTAACATAAATTTTGTGCATATTTAATTTAATGATTAGATATTTTTTTTGAAAAGCATACATACAAATGAGTCAAAATATTAATATATTATATTAAAATTAGTTAATTATTTATATTAGTAACTTATAATAATTTTTATTAGCATAAAAATTATAATAGTTTTTTTTAGGGGTATTTCAATTTGCCACTATGATATGAAATTTTGTGAAAAATATGAGGATGAAGGTTTAAATCTCTTTGATTTACTGCATGAATCTTACGAAATAATTCATATGGGTTAGGTTTAATTATCGATTTTCTTATATTAAAAAAATTATTAAAAATTTATTTATGTATTAAAAAATATATTATAAATTAAAAAAAATTAAGAATTATAATATATTAAAATATATATATTTATGTTAATAATTGTATTTATTTTGAAATATATTTTTTAAAATTTTAGTTTAATTATTTATAATTATTAGGTGAATAGTAGAGATTTAATTTCTATAAAATATTTTAAAATATTGTTAATAGTAGTCATAAATAAAAAAATGAAATTTATCTCAAAGTAGTTATGTCGTTTTTTTCTTTTTAATTAAATTGAGTAACTAAAGAAAATTAGTATGCAAATATGTGTTATTTGAACATAAATTATTGTTTTTGGACATGTGATTTTAATAAAACATACTTTTGGCCTATAGTAATGTAATGAAATATATTTACAAATTAAAGATCTCCATAATAAAATAAAGTTCAATTTCCATACACAAAAATATTGGTATAATTTATATATATGTTTAACTCATTATTTATTTTTATAATTAATAGTAGGGCCCTATATAGATCCCGGCTCGACTGAGAAATGAGCAATGCAGATGCTCTTATCAGAGTATATGTGCTCTGAGGGAAGGATAGTGTATAGGGGCTGGCTCCACTGGTCTATATATTCGAGTATGACACGTGTGAATGAATGAAGTTGTAATTTGAAATAAAAATATAAACTAATTAATCTTTATAATTACTTTTAATTTTCAAACATAAGAAAAATAGTATACTAAATATTATAATAACGACTAATATTTACTAATCATTTATTTTTTAATGGTTCAACCAATTTTATAAATCCCACTTATAAATTAATATAAATTTATGTTTTATAAAAGTATATTTCCATCCAAATTTTCAATAAATTTCAAGTCTTCTCCCAACAAACAATAAACACGAAATCCAAATTTAAAAATATAAAAGCACTGAACCCAATGCTAGACGTGCATTTATGGGTGGCATGTAAATTCTTCAACTTCAAAGTTGCAGGACGGTATGCGAGGAAGGGTTTAGATAAGTCGTTGTATTAAAAAATAATGAAGTTAATATCATCAATAATTAAAGTTTAAAACCCCAAAATAAAAATATCTAATTTCATGAATGGAAGGTACAACTTCTCTGTCGTCTTTTCTTAATCATAGAATAGGGACTGATATTTAATCAGGGGATTTGGTGAACGAAAAAGTAGGTCGTTTATATTGAGCCACCTTAAACCTTTCCATACTAATCTCATGAACAAGAATACAAATCGAATTTCGCTTCATTCACAGTTATGAATTTCACTGGTTATGCATGCCATCTTCCTTTTTTTTATTTGTTAATATATTGATATGATTGACAGGCAGATAAATAGTAATGTTAAGTGCATTGGCATCCATAGATATTTTAAATGTGAGCCCATAATATTGACCACAATCACATCCCACCTAATATAATGAAATAATGCGTTTTACAATGGGTACAATAAAATCATGCGTTGGACCATATTGTCTTTAGATATGATCACGTTATAAAATTCAAAAGTAAGTAAATGTATTAAGATGGTATAAATAAACACATTAAAATTCAAAGTTTTACTACAATTAAAAAAAAAAAAACAAAGTTAGAAAATAATTAATTAAACTTTCCTGAAGTCCTTAGGTTTGATAATATCAAAAAATCAAAAAATAATTGAACACATTTAGTTTGAGAAAATAAAATTTAAAGATATTAAAATTAATAGAAATTATAGATAATATTTACTACTATGAAACTTTACTAATAAATGATTAAGGAACCATTCATTAAATTACTCTATCATGGGAAGTGTTATATACAAATTTCTCATATCGGATATGTCCTAGTGCTAGAGCTCAGAACTTATTCATTTGAGTCCTGAATCTAAATAATCTTATGAAATTGTCACTACCCAACTTTACCTTCAATATGTGCAATAAAAATCATCATTACCATCTTAATGCACAGTTGGCATACCTTGTAATACTGTCAAATTCCTCTCACCCTATGTTGACACCTAGTCTTAAGGGATCGGGCGAAATTGTAAATTAATGTAAATAAAAAATAATGAAGTTGAAGAGACACTCAAAAATGGATCCCAAGAGACTCACCTCCATGTATATATTCATATGCATCATTAATCAATTCATTCAGTATTTTTGGAAGTGTTACCTCCTAGCCTCACATGGTATCATAACCAGCTCTATTCCCGACATTCCTGCCATTGTAACTCCCTCCTTCTCTTGGCAGACCTGCATTTCTACCTCCTCCTGGTAGACCTACTTTTCTTCCTCCTCGTGGCACAACTGTCAATGCCCAATGCAAATTTTTCCCACTCCAAAATCTACACTTCTCCCACAATGTATTGACTGCCTCGCATTACAATCAACCTCTCCACCTTTCCTTTCCTCTCTGTCAGTCGTTGTTTTCGCTGTTGAGACCGAAAGCCCATGGAATCCACAACTGCAATGCCAATTTTAGTTTTTTGTGGCCATTAATCCACGTTAGCTCCCAGTGGCTCTGTACTATGTGTTTCACCCAAAAAATTCATTGTTGTAGCCATTGGTTGAGCCAAATACTAGAACACAATATTGAACCACTTTGTCTGCCCCTCACCTACACTCTGCTTCAACTATTGTTTGTTGTGTCGAATGACCTGTACCTTATGCACGCTCCTTTGAATTCGATCGAACATTGGATAACACTCAGTGTTGTTGTGGTGGATGCACCTCCCACCCGTGGTGATCTTGGACACTCCCTTCTGTCATCGTACCTCCATAGCGACAGAATCCTTCTACCTCTGTAAGTCTTCACCCCTCAGCCTCTTCTAACTGTCACCCTCTTGGCCTCGACAACCCTCCACACTCCTCCGCTTGGGCCCTCCTCTGACTCTTACATACTCCTTCGTCAACTCCTCCACACTCCTCTGTCGGTTGCTCCACCTCCCACCTGCTCTGCTCAAACATAATAGTTGTCACCTCCCCCAAGTCTAAACCTCTGAAGCTCGAACTCCCCCAGTTAAACCCTCCCCAAAATAATACCTCCCCCAGTTTTCAACTCGCCCAATTAAACCCTCTTCAAAATAATACCTCCCGAGATATTACCTCTATTTTCTTAAAACCAAATATTTTACAATTTTTTATTTTTTTTGCAGAATTCTCTTTTAGCACTAGAATTTATTTATTTATTTATTTTTTTTATTTTTTTTAGAGGCAACATAGCTCTTTTTTCTACAAAATGCATTCACTCATATCCATTTTGGGAGTCGTTCTCTCAAAAAAAGAGAAATATCGTAAATGGTCAACGAAGATTAGAAACACTCATTTTTAATGAGCCGTGGAAAGGAATCTTTGAAGGAGATGAAGAAAATCCACCTACAAAGCCTACAATAGAAAAGAAGATCGCCATTTCAAACAACAAAAACAAAAAAACCTCTACCTTGATTGGAGCATTTGTAAATGAAGAGGTGAGCCACCATATTACACAATTTTCAAATGCATATGAATCCTTGGTGAAATTGCAAGAACTCTATGAATCAAATTCGAAACTTGAAGTTGTTCCATTAATGATTAAGCTATTCAGCCTTGAATTAAAAAATGATGAGCCTCTTTCTTTAGCATAACAAGGAAGATCTATCATGCATGACATTAAAAAAACCAGTCTAGAAGTTGACATATGTCTCATAGCTTATGTCAAGGAATTATATCCCAATGTAATAGATCTAACTAGAAAATATAATATCAATAGAAGAGGTGCCCAATAAATTCAGGATAAAAGTATAAAAGCTTCAGATATTTTTTAATAAGAAAACCATTGAGGAAGGGTAACACCATACAACTACTCCTTCAGGAAGGAGATCAATCCACAAGCCATATGCTTGTCAATACAATAGTCCTTTATATTCCTCAATGGAGAGTTTGTAGCCCCTGGCTCCATACACACAATACAATGGGTAATAACCATGGCTCTTTCAATACCATACATCTAATACAATGGGCATATCACGTTATTCCCTCAATACTTGTGGTCCCTTACATAATGTGGGTTAACCAATTTATCTATTAAATATGGCCCATTAAAATATTACATCACATTATTACTTTATTCTCTTTGGTACCTCCCTATGTACCCCATATAATCCTTCCTAGGTATACCCCCAATTATCCCCCCTAGGTATACTACATTCCACCCCCATTAAGCATGATTCATCCCTGCAACATGAGAAGAACAAAAATAATAAGATCTACTCAAAACACTAGTCGACTCTTACCATGCACATGCATCGAGCCATCCTGGCGAAAGCTGAACACTCGATCTAGCCAGTGCCACACTCGCTTGAGATGGACATTGTTTCTGGTGGTTCCTCTGCATTAATGTGTTATGGGTGGGTCGTTAATTTCTGTCGTTGTTGCTAATTCTTTGCCATATTTCTAGTGGTTTTATTGGTGGGTGATGTGAGTGCTGATATGCTAAATGTTTAACTGATGGAGGATATTTCATTAATTCCTCTACTATTGGTTCCTAAGTGGTGTCTAGTGCTTTTTCTGGTACCTCCACCACTGCTGTCTGAGACTTTTTATAGTACCTGGTTTAATGTCTCTGTTTGGTTTTTGACCATCAAGGGCTCATCATCTGATATGTCACTGTCGTGAGAGCTTTGTGCTTCCACCTCCCCAATCTCGGTGTGTCCCTAAATGGAAATATCCTGTAACGTAATTTTATTATTTTTGTACCAGAGCTTCCGGAATTTCTTTTTTACATTAATATTAACAGTACCAACAAATTCCATCCAAGGGTATCCCAAAAAAATATCCACATTATCCATATATGAAGTATAAAAATAAGAATGCAACACATACTTATCAATAAAAATCTTCAAATCTTTACCAATTTACACCTCCTCATTATCAACCTCTATGTGATCGATTTGTTTTTTTAGGAATTACAATCTTTTAGCCAAATGAACATTAATAAAATTATGTTTGCAACTATGATTCATAGACACAATGATATTCTCATTTTGAATACTCCCATGAACATGTAATATAGAAATATTAGTAGGAAATAATTCTTTAGGGCTCTTAGTGTCCTTCCTTCTCGATTAAGACCACTTGTCTAGGATCTACATGTCCTTCTTTCCAGATTGAGACCACTTTTCCAGGACCTTAGTGTCCTTATTTCCAGTTTGAGACCACTTCCTGAGGGTTTGAAATACTTCCTTCTGGGTTAAGACCACTTTTTTAGGACCTTAGAGTCCTTATTTCTAGCTTGAGACCACTTGTCCAAAAAGATTTTTTCAATTTTTCCATGACAACATAACTACAAAACCTTGCTGTCAAGTGATTTCCACAATATAACAGCCTCGTCTTCTAAATAATACCCTATGGAGATGCACCAAAACCATGGGCCATCAATATTCTGAGTTTGTATACATTCCTCAACAGTGGGCTAGTAAGAACATCCTATAAAAATCATCTTGCAATAACCCTTAATTTAGAATGAGGGTTTTTTGAAAAAAAATTACCTGCTTTATGCAGAAATTTTAAAATGGACACAACTATGCCGAAATGGATTTGAATCCTTCTTATAGAATTTTTTTAGAAATGGAATGGCAATTATACATCTTCCAATGTAGCTGAAATCTCGATCTGGGCACTCGGGAAACGTAGATCCACCTTGCAACTGTCTTTCCCTGACAAAATTTCTGAAAAAATGACTAATTTTAAATCAACGATAACTCCTTCATCTGAACTTTGATTCGACTAATTTTTTTTAAATAAGGTGATTTTCCAAGGGGATCTCGGATATATAATTATTTTTCTGAAATTCGGGACCAAAAAACTGCAAAAATTGTCAGGAGACTCGTGATCCACGAATTGTCATCAGGAAAATTTCTGCATCACTATTGATTTTAAATTAGCGATATCTCGCTCATGTGGACTCGTATTTGACTAATTTTTTTTCTTTTCAAATTGCATATTTTTTCACTAGGAATCTAGATATACTATTGGTTTGTGAAATTTATGTACTAAAATGGTCATATATGGTCTGCAAACTCGCTGCCCAAAAATTTCGTACAAAAATGAAAAAACAAATTATGCCCAATTGCCCAAGAAAGTGCTCTGATACTAGTTGTAACAGATTTGACCTAAAAATATAATGTCATTAGAAAATATGCCAAATAACTTCAAGAAAAAATTGTAAAATATTCATATATTTATTAATAAGAAAACCCTTGAGGTAGAATAACGCCATAAAACTACTCCTTAAGGAATGAGATCACTCCACAAGCCATTTGCTTGTCAATAAAATAATCCTTGACATTCATCAATGGACAGTCTTTAGCATCTATATAGGATTCATACACACAATACTGTTGGTAATAACCATGGATGCATCTAATACAAATGAAATATCACATTATTCCCTAACTACTTGTGGTCCCTTAGATAATGTGGGTTAACCACTTTATTTATTAAATATGACCCATTACATTATTACTTTATTCTTTTGGGTACCTCCTCATGTACCTGATAGAATCCTTCCTAGATATGCCCTTTATTACCCCTCCTAGGTATAATACACCCAGTTACTCACATTATCTAGAGTCATTGCAAGAAAGTGGAAACCTCAAGGAGATGACCTTTGGCTCACTTGAGAAACATTCTGTCGAAAGAGAGAAGGCTTTTTGGAAGAAAAAAAACCCTCTGAAGAAGTTGTATTTTTTTCACATAGAACGAAGTCATGCTCAATATTCTTCCAGAGGGAGGGGTGGACGAAGAGGGAGAGGTGGACGAAGAGGACGGGGAAGAAGAAATTTTAGAGGCAACGGGGGCAGACAAGCTCAAAGTGAAAAATGTGATCTTCATTGCATATGCTACAATAGAGAATAGCATGATGCATCTACATGTAATATGCCTTTGAACATAATTGAGCAGGAAATAAATGAAGCCAAATGTAAAACTCATGACAAAGACAAAGGTAAAGCACCTCAATTTGCGCATTATGGTGTAGCACGTTGCAATATTGGAGTAACTAAACACTTGTTTAATGGTTCACTTGCTTGTTGGAGAAATTATTGGTTTCTAGATTTAGGAGCAACATGTCACATGACTTTTAGAAAAGAATTGTTTGAAGAATTTACTGATAAGGGTGATGGAGTAGTTTTCATACAAATCTAAACTCAAGATATCATGGCTTGAAACAATCAGGCTTACGTTTCCTGGTCTTCCAGACCTTCTTCTGCATGAGGTTTTATACCTCCCAGAGTTTAGGAGAAACTTGTTGTCCTTGGTCCACACCCACCAGCAAGGACACTCGATTCACATGTTTGATGGCAAGGTTGAGGTCAGAAAATCATCGGATCTCTCACTTGTCATTTGATGGATAGAAGAAGGAAGAGTCCTAAAGCTGCAAGGTACCTCTACTCATGCACAAAACTTTACATTTATTTCTCACTATGATGAAGATATATTCCGATCAACAATTATATGGAATTATATATTTGGACACTTGAACTATGACAACCTTCGATTTTTGAAGAAAAATGGTGTTACTAGATTTCCTACAATTCCTAGGAAACTTAATCAATTTGATGCTTGTATTGTAGGAAAGAATATAAAATAGTCCTTTCATGATTCACATTCCAACAAGGACACTCCATTCACATGTTTGATGGCAAGGTTGGGGTCAGAAAAACATCAAATCTCTCACTTGTCATTTGAGGGATAGAAGAAGGAGGACTTCTAAAGCTACAAGGTAACTCTTCTCATGCAAAAAAAATTACATTTCGTTCTCATTATGATGAAGATACATTCCCATCAATAATTATATGTCATTCTAGATTTGGACACTTGAACTATGACAACCTTCGATTTTTGAAGAAAAATGGTGTTACTGGATTTCCTACAATTCCTAGGAAACTTAAGAAATTTGATGCTTGTATTATAGGAAAGCATAGAAAATAGTCCTTTCATGATTCACATTCCAAAGTACATAGAAAAATTGAGCTTATTCATTCAGATTTATGTTTCCCCATGTCTGTTCCTTTTGAAAATGGAAATAAATATATGATGACACTTGTTGATGACTACACCAAAATGTGTTGGGTTTACTTACAAAATAACAAATCTAATGTTTTTCAAACGTTCAAGAATTTTCATCCATGGATTGAAAATGACACACAAAATCATATTGGCTCTTACGCACTGATAATGGAAAATAATTCACTTCAAATGAATTTGAAATTTAACTCCACCAACGTGGGATCAAAAATCAAACATTTGTGCCTTATAACCCGCAACAGAAAGGTGGATCTGGGAGAATAAACATGAAAATTTTAAATATCGTTCATTCCATGATGTTTTTCAAAAATGTAAAATTCTTTTTTTGGGCTAATGCAGTTCTATGTGATGTGTACATAAAGAATATGTATGTTTCTAATGCAATTAGAAACATAACTCCTTATGAAATGTGGAATGCAAAAATTTCTTCGGTAAATCATCTCAGGGTATTTGGTTCCACCTGTTATGCTTCGATACCTAGGGAAAAAATAAATAAAATTGGTGCAAGAAGTCGTAAATCTATCTTCTTGGGGTATTCCAATACCTCTAATGGATATCGTCTCTATGATTAATTTAATAAGAAGTCTGTTGTATCTAGAGATGTCATATTCCTTAAATGTTCCAAGACTGACAATGTTGTTGAGCGGAAGCTTGATTGCTTCGATATATTCGCACATGCAAAGTTATTTCAAGAATTTTATAATCAGATTCCACATCTTGAAGGGGGGATTCCTATACTAAATCAATTTGTGGAATCATCTTCCAAATCACTCTCTCCCCCACATGAAGAACCAACCACGAATGATACTCTGGATGATGTAATTGACAGAATTTGGGGACTAAATCTTCATTCACTCCCAACTTAGTCAAATGACCATCCTGGGACATCAAAAAAAGGTCCTCCAAAATGGTTGAAAAAGACACTGGAAAAAGTTCATCCCAATGAGGTTGGGAAGAAAGGAACAAGGAGTTCCACCAGGAAAAATGTAGTTAATGTAGATGATTTTGATTCACCTATTGATATGGATGTTTCTTCCTTCGAAGAAGCAACTTCTCATAATGAATGGAATGAAGTGATGTGAAAGGACTATGATTGCCTGATAAAGAATGACACTTGCAAGATGGTTGATCCTCCATTGGGAACCAAACCAATTGGCTGCAAGTAGGTCTACAAGAAAAAGTCCAACATTGATGGCTCACTTAGCAAGCACAAAGTTAGGCTTGTGGAAAAATGTTTTGCACAGAAAGAAGGGTCGATTATGAGGAGACTTATTTCCCCACAACAAAATGGGCTACCATCTAGACACTCTTTGCCTTCACAGCTCAGAATGGTTGGAAGTTCCATTAGATGGATGTAAGAATTACTTTCATGAATGGAGATCTAAAGGAGAATGTTTGTATGTCCGAGCTAGCAGGATTTGTTTTGAACGACCAAGAACATAAAGTATGCAAGCTTATAAAATCCTTGTATGGCCGTAAGCAAGCACTGTGAGCCTAGTATGAGAAGTTAATTGAGTGTATTCTAAAACTTAACTTACTTTGTTTGTCAAGAAAGTTGGAAAAACAATTGTATATCTAGTGGTGTATGTAGAATAATTTGATCACAGGGAACAATGAGAGTTATATTGCATCTGTAAAGAACAAATTGAGGAAGGGTTTTGAATGACTGATTTGGAATATGTTCACTACTATATTGGTATTGAAGTGACTCAACATCCTAAATTTATATTCCTCTCTTAGAAGAACTACATTGGAAATCTATTGAACATGTTTTGCATGGTTGTGTGCAATCCTTTGACCACTCCAATGGAACAAAACTTAAAGCTCACATCCATTGAAGGGAAAGAATTTGAGGATGCAACTAATTATAGACAACTTGTAGGAAGTCTCATCTGCGTGACTACTACCACACCATACATCTCATTTGCTGTTGGAATCCTCTCCAGGTTTATGCAAAAACATTGTGAAGCATTGCTCTACTGCAAAAAGAGTTCTAAGTACTTGAAAGGGACTGAAGTATTTGGACTCAAATATACACAAGTGGGAAACTTTAGCTTGATTGAATACTCTAGTTCATACATTGATGGAGACAAAGAAACGGGGGTATCTACTTCATGCTATACTATGAGTCTTCAATCACGAGTTGTCGGAGATCACGTAAACAGTGAGTTGTAGAAGATTCCACAACCGAGGCAGAATATGTGGTAGTAGTTGAAGCATCAAAGGGAATTGTGTGGCTCTGGAAAATCCTAGAAGATTTGCAAATGAAACAAATGCATTCAACTCCGCCCATGATTGGTAACACTTCTGCAATAAAGTTGGCCAAGAACCCAAAGTTCCATGATTGAATGAAGCACATCAATACAAAATGCCATTTGATTCAACATCTTGTTGACGCCAAAACAATCCATGTACGTCATTGTTCCACAAATGAGCAGATTGCAGACATCTTCACCAAAGCCTTTGGAAGAGAAAATTTTGGAAAATTTAGAATGATGCTTGGACTCACGAGCATCGCTTTAAATTAAAGGGGGAGAATGTTGACAACTAATCCTAAGGGATTGGGCAAAATTGTATATTAATGTAAATAGAAAATAAGGAAATTGAAGAGACATTTAGAAATGAATCCCAAAAGTAAATTCTTTATTATTTCCTTATTTGTATCTAGTTTTCAGTATCTTACTGAGTGTATGCTGATTGAGTGTATATTAGATAGTAAATTCGGGAAATCAAATTGGCATAAGCAAAGTCCATTGAAATCATATTTTATAAACAATTTCAAATTCTTCATCTAAATTTCATGTAATCTAAATACCTCATACCAACAGTAAATTTGAATCTCCTATTCTCGTAGCGGTGTCAAATTCCCAATACCAATCTGTTATGAACTGGGATTTTTCAAATTACTCGTACTCAAAACCCGAATCCGTTATATGCTCCGAACTGTCCAAAATCCTGTTACGAACCAAGAACTATCAATATCAATATCACATGTAGAATAATTTGTGGTAATCGTTCACCGTTTGATACCAATTTCTCTAACACTCAAACATGGCCTAAATTTTTTATGAAATTATATTATTTTTATGGTAAATGAGTATATGTGGTTCAAAATAATGAAGTTATAATGATTCTAGATTTTGAAAATATTTAGAAATCTATGGATGGTTCAAAAAATCAACTTCTATTTTTAACATCAAATTCAAAAATATTCTAGCAACTTTACAATCAATACGCAATCAAAATAAAAATATCCTCATGATTCACTCCAACATGTTTAATAAATTACACTACTACATGATACGTAAATCATATCCTACATATCATCACCACAGTGCAGGCATGGGTTTGAATTTTCAGTCAAGTTTTTTATGGTTTTGAAAGTATTTCATCATTAATTCATCAAAAATCACAGCAACGAAATAATTCAATCGTCCATTTAAAGTTTAAATTCTTAAATCATCCACCCAAATAAGGTTTACCCAGTACTGTAGGACAACTTTTCTTTAATTTGCCACCTCATCTTGTTATTTTTTTACCCTAATCATATTAAGCAGTAGGAAACTGTATGAAGTTGGACTCTATTATACCTCAGCTTCTTATTTTTTTACCCTAATCATATTAAGCCGTAGGAAACAGTATGAAGTTGGACTTTATAATACCTCATCTTGTTAGTTTTTTACCCTAATCATATTAACCCGTAGAAAACAGTATTAAGTTGGACTTTATTAAGACGTAGGTAACATTATCAAGTTGGACTTTGAAATTCAAGAGTGAACAGTATGGAATTTCAATTATCAATTTAATCTCAATTGTCATAGTCACTAAGTTTAAATTCAAGAAAATAATATAATAAAAAATATGATAAGGGAAAGTTTGTAAAAAAACTCTTCAATTAAAAAAAATAAAAATCCGAGCATACATCTCAAATCGGTAGAAACTAACCAATATTGGGACCTGGGAGACAGAGGTATTGATTTTACTATTACAGTTGTTTGTAGAGAAGAAAATGTACAGGTAATACAAAGTTTAATACGTTTGCCGGAGTTTAAGTTGTTGTTATGGTTTTTTTTATATGAAACATTTTTTAATATAAGGAATATATATGTTTTCAATTGATTGTTCAACTTAATAAAATTGTTATAATAAAGAACATATTAATAAATGATATTTTTGTTAAGAAGATTATTAATAAAATTGATATTATAGTTACATAGAAAATAAATTATTCACTAAACTTTGAATTTGAAAATTACGCTAACCAAATTAAACAAAATAATCTGCCACCCAAATTGAACTTAACGCACCTGATTTAGCCGAATTTGGCAACTATGCCAACATTTATTAACAACATAACACATGCTAATTACTATTCTCTTCCTTCTGAAGGTTAGTTCCTGCCCATTTCTCACTTTCAAAGTCTTCTGTGGGTAGAAGTTAGAACCCACTGGCCTGCACTGCTAAAGTCGTTAGAAATGTCAATTTGCTTCTAATCTCGCATCGACGTACATATAAAAATGAAAAATCGTTCCTTTTATTCGTTCTCATGAATCTCCATGGTTAAATGTGAAATTGGAGGGCTGCCTTAGGGAAGAATTAATTGAAATGAAGTATCATGTCGATTTCTGAATCAAATCGTTGAGAGTTTGGTGTGGAATCATCAGCTATAGTCCCCAAATAAACGGATTGTTAATGAGTTCTAGTTTCTGTTTTATTATATGACTATAAATTTATTTTAATTATGAATTAAGGAGGAATTAAATTTCTTGAAAGTAAAACTTTAACTTTAAAAATATTTTGTACTTCTAAATATAAATATTCGATTGCTTTGAATATGTATATATATATTAATTTAAATTGAATTTTTAATACATAACTGAATCTATAAATCTATTTAATTTTTTAATTTAAATTATATTTTTAAATGTATAATTAAATCCACAACGTAGAAAAGAAAAAAATAGCACTGGGATTGTGTAAGGTAAGAGACTTAAACTTTGCAATTTCTACAGAACTTTGTTGAATTTTAAACATAATTAATTAAACAATTAAAAATAACTAGAATTTCAGAATATAAAATAATGTCATTCTTTTAAATATTTTAACCATGATTTAAAAAAAAAAAATTAGATAGATAGATAGACAGACAGACAGACGTTGAAAAATTATTAAAATATTTTATTTATTGATTATATCTTTTATATTAAAATATATTTTTTAGATTTTAAATATACATCAATTATTTATAATGCACATTAAATTTTTGTTATGTTTTATGTATATTAATTTCATATTAAAATTTAAATAAATTACACATCTCTCAAGGCAATTGATTTTTTTATCTTTAATTACACATTTTCTTTAAATATTGACATATTTTATTATGACTATCATTCAAATAATTTTTTCCCTTTATTTTATTTCCCTATATATATGAATTTGTAATTGAAATAAATTAGTTAACATGGGTATTCAGATTATTTAGTTAACTCCTTTGCTTAAAAAAAATAGTCAAAAATAATATATAAGGCCATTTTTTCTTCTTTAACATCTAGTATTAAAAGATAAGAGATTTATTTATATAAAATTATGTCACTTCATATAATTAGTAGAGCCTAACCCCTACAGCAATTAGGAGAATTGACCTTCGGATTTCTCATTAGAAAGATTATTTTAATGACACAAACTCTACCAATTGATCTCACCCTTAAGACTACCACATCATAAAGATTAATAAGTCATTTACATACTTTTTTGAAATGAAATATTTACATATTTTTTTCAAATTTTTGAAAAGGAATTTTACAACACCACCTATAGACAAAGTGTAAGATTTATTGTTGCTCTTTCTATAAAATATTTAATATAGATAAGGTGACTTTGAGTAATGTCTCCCACACTTTTAGTTGTTGTCCATTCTAAGCAATATCATTAGTTGAAAATTGTTCTTGAATAAAAGATATTTTTCTGCTGAAGCTATTTCTCTAGATATTTTTGTGATAGTAGTTCAACAATGAGAAATTGGTATCATGAATCATTTCTAATTATCATTCGTATGAATTCATTTAATATAATATTTCATAGGTCTTACATCAAAATGACTAACATAATAGTTATTAATGCATTACACGTCCAAGCTTGTGGATCACTTGTGATAGAGGAGCAACCTCATATACGTTACTCCCAATTGAATGTGTTGTAACATATTTTGGCAGACTTAAAATTTGTAATTTTCGGAAAAAAATTCTCAATATCTTATTAAGTTAAAATGTTGAGAGATATATTTATAATGATTTTAAAAAGTTTATTTCTTTTATATATTAAATTATGATTTAAAATATATTTTTTTATAAAAATATATTTTTTTATGAAAATACTTGCTTTAAATTTAAATTACATTATAAATTTTTAACCTAAGTCCAATCTAGCATTTCAAATTTATGAAGCGTAGTCTCCATTGATATCGGACCCCCTCGAGATTTTCGACATTTAGTTGACGAGGGGGTCTGAAATCTTGTTCTACTAAAACAACCCTTCGGCACGTGGCATCATTTAAAGTAATTCGCACCCCCAGCAGCAAAACCACTTACCATTGCCAACCCCCTCCGAAATCCATTTGTGGTTTCAAGGATCAGTTTTTCTATTACTGTCACATTGGTGTAGGTCAAGATGGGAGCGAATTCATAGATGATAAAGAGTTGCAGAAGTTTTTTGTTTTCGGCCAACCATCTTTCAACGTTCGGCTGATGATATTTTATTTATATACCTTTTATTTTAGGTTTTGCAGCATCTGCATGGAGAAGGTTGATTCGCGTTGCGAACAGCAAGGACACATTCATAACGTTAAATCTGACAAAGATCAACGATTGAGTTTAAAATCGCAGCTAGAGAGATTTCGCACATCAAAATTTTTACCGTTTATTGTTAATACATTGCACGATAAGTAATTAAAGTTGCGATGTGCGAAAGGGATTTTGCTGCGAGTTGCAAAATCCCAAAAGTCGCAATATTGTGAAAATTGTTAAAGTTAAGAAGTTGCGGGGAGGTAAATTGGTTAACTTGTGAAGTTTGCGAATCGTCGAGATTTTTCAATGATTTGTGTGGGCCCATAACCTGTAGGTCCATGCACATATTCTAAAACTTGTAGCTTGTATGAATCAATATCTCATAGGTCTCTTAAATCTGGTATATTTCGAGTTGTCATCTACATTGAGCCTTCCTAATCTAATAGGCACTGTAGAAGTACCAAGTTTACCATTTTCAACTATATTTGTATGGAAGGACGTTTGAAATTGCAAATTTGAAGGAATTTTATCGAATAATAATATATCCCAGATTTGGGGGTATGATATTCGACAACTTTAGCATTCGAAGATTACTCCAAATACAAGAGATCTTGTGGACAGAACTACCAGAATTTCTTAGGTACAAAATCAATAGTGAAAAATTCATTGCCTAGATTCACTGACTGTTAGCAGATTTTAAGGAAACAGATGCAGATCTTTAGGCAAAAGATCAGCATATCAAAAGGGCTAGTTCCAGATTGAAAGAGAATTTGGCATCGACAGCTCCAGCATTTCCAAATTCTTTCATAATCAATTTCTTATATTAGCTTTAATTGATTTTATTTCGAGAAAAATTGTAATAAATTATATTTTAATTTTTAGCATATTGTTAATATTTTGTTTTATTTTCCTAAAAAATAGGGGTAACAAGCTTATTGTAATTTCTATATATTTGTTTGAATTTTAATAAGAAGGTGTGGCATTTTGATGCCAACACCTGACATTTCATAATAGTTTATCTTATCAGATTTCTAATGAAAGCCTTCTGACTCCAGTTTTAATATTCTAGTACTTTTTCCCAGTATTTCCCTATATGTTTTTCGCACATGTTCAGAGTTTCATATAAGAGCTAGGTAAGGATAGATTTGGATTCAATCTCTCTGAAATCCCATGCAGAATTATTATTGTTAAATAGATTGGTATATCAGATTGTCTGTCTGATCTAGCTCCTCTTTTTAAATGGTTATTGTTTGTCCTTATATCTTATTTTGAATATATTTTGTTGGGCTATAGAAATATTCTACACACATCCAAATCTCCCTAGTTGTTAAGTAGTTAGTCTGGCTGCTCAAATTATTAGAAATCTCCTTGCATTCTTCTTTCAAATTCTTATACAACTTAATTCATTCTATCAGGCTGGATGCTCACACTTTGAGAAGGGACCCTGTGAGAGAGGCGTTTTATCATGAATATGGATTGTCATTGATAGCCAACCAACCCCAATTAAAACCATAAATATAGCCATTGTGCTTCAAATGTTGTTGCTCGGTGATTGAACAACATTAAATAAGGCCTCGTAATTATTGAGGGAGCCCCCTCAAGTTCAATGGCCAGCTTGAACCTAAATACTGGTTGATATGGTTTCCTAGTGTAGTTTTTGTAGCAAAGGACTGCCTATGGGAAATAGGAGCAACATTTGGCACCATTTCTCGGGAGCAAAGTGACGAAGAAATTTCTACCGGATTACGATAAAAATTAGATCTATTCCTTGTTAGTGAACAAGAAACAGGCATTTGTATTGATTGCATTATTATCACCTGGCGACTCCAGTTTATCGAATGGATATTACACTAGGAAACCGATCCCACCGTTATGAAATTTTAGCTCCCTTTACTGCTATGGAAGGTTCGTTGATACTTGCAATAAACAGTATATGTATTCTCCTCTCATTCATCATCAGAAATATAACGTCTACAGAGGAAGAATATTTGAGGGTAAACTTATGAGTATAATTTTTCCATGGGATTTTATGTTCACATTTTATATATTATAGAGATTTTCAAATGTTAGCAATGTGGTTTGTGAATAAATCCACTTTGCACTTCATTACATTAGAAAAATTTTTACACCTAATACTGCATCATTTTCTAGTTCAGTTAGATAGAAGTGTGGGGATTGGATAGATATTCAGATTAGATCAGTTTGTTCATTGTTTATGAATGTTGTGATAGATTAGCTTATATTTTTAGTCTAGAATTTTTTTCAATTTTCAGTATGAAAGAGTATCCAAATTAGTGCTGGCATATGGTTGCATTTCACAGTTGCAGGTTGCAGTCTGCACTAGCAGACTATTCAAATGATAGTGTTGATCCAGGAAAGTTGGCTATGGTACATGATGGATGATGATCAGGTTTAAAGTATGACTCCATGCCCAACACTAAAAGGCAACTGATATTCTTGTTCTCTGCATCCCACAAGGGGAAGCATTCCCCATTGGAGCCGATGTTGTAACATATTTTGGCACACCTAAAATTTTTAATTTTCGGTAAAAAATTGTCAATATCTTATTAAGCTAAAATGTTGCAACATATAATTATTATTATTTTGAAAGTTTTATTTCTTTTATATATTCAATTTTGATTTAAAATATATATTTTTTATAGAAATATAATTTTTATGAAAATATTTGTATTAAATTTAAATTATATTATAAAATTTTTAACCTGAGTCCAATCCATTGATTTTGGACCCCCTCGAGCTTTTCAAAATTTAGTTAAGGAGGGGTGTCGAAATCTTGTTTTTCCAAAGAAAATATTTTCCATCTAGAATTATTTAAATTTATTTGCACCCCCAACATCAAAACCACTTACCATTGTAGACCCCCTCCGAAATCCATTCGTGGTTTCAGGGATCCATTTTTTTGTTGCTATCAGCATCGGTGTAGATCAAGATGGGAGAGAATTCATAGATGACAAAGAGATGCAAAAGTTTTTTGTTTTCAGCCAACCATCATTCAACATTCAACTGATGATATTGTCTTTCAATACATTTTATTTCAGGCGTTGCAGCATCTGCACAAAGAAGGCCGATTGGCAGTGTGAAAAACAGTAGGACCATTAGATTTGACAAAGATAAACATTGGAGTTTAAAATAACAGCTGGTGAGATTCGTACATCGGAAAGTTTAGTTTTTATTTTTAAGACGTTGAATGATAAGTAATTAAATTTACGACGTGCAAAATGGATTTCACTGCGAGTTGCAAAATATCAAAATCGCAATATTGTGAGAATTGTTAAAGTTAAGAAGTTATGGGTAGGTAAATTTGCTAATTTGCGAGGTTTTTGAACCGCTGGGATTGGTAAATGATTTTTGTGGAACCATAACCCACAAGTCCATGCCTGTATTCTTAAACTTACAGCTTGGATGCATCAATTTGTCAGAGATCTCTTAAATCCAATATATTTCGAGTTGTCGTCTAGTTCCAGCCTTCCTGATCTAATAAGCATTATAGAAGTACTGGGTTTACCATTTTCAAGTATATATGTATAAAAGGATGATTCTAATTGAAAATTTGAAGGAATATCATCAAATAATAATATATCATGGATTTGGGGGAAGGATATTCGATAAGTTTAGCATTCGAATATTAGTCCAAATACAAGAGATCTTATGGAAAGAAGTCCTAGAATTTCCTAGCCACAAAATCAACAGTGAAAATTTCATTGCCTTGATTGACTAACAATTAGCATATTTTAAGGAAACAGATTCAGATCTTCAGGAAAAAGATCATCATATAAAAGGGGCTAATTCCAAATTGAAAGAGCCTTTGGCATCGACAGCTCCAACATTTCCAAATTATTTTGCAATCAATTTCTTATATTAGTTTTATTTGATTTTATTTCGAGAAAATTTGTAATAAATTAGATTTTAAAGTTTAGTATATTGTTAAGATTTTGTTTTATTTTCCTAAAAAATAGAAACAACTATATTATTGTAGTTTCTATATATTTGATGGATTTGTGATAAGAAGGTATGGTATTTTGACGCCAAGACTTGACATTTTGTAATAGTTTCTCTTATCAAATTTCTAATGAAAGCCTTCCCGCTCTAGTTTTAACAAAATTTTGTCTTTCTAGTACATTTTTCCAGTATTTCCATATATGTGTTCTGAACATGTTCAAAGTTGCATATAAGATCTGGGTAAAGATAGATTGGGTTTTTATCTCTCTGACATCCCCTGTAGAATTATAATTTTTAAAGAGATTAGTATATTGGATTGTATCTCTCATCTAGCTCCTCTTTGAAAATCGTTATTGTTTGTCCTCGTATCATCTTTTGAATACGTTTTTTTGGGTTGTACAAATCTTCTACACTCATCCAAATCTCCCTATTTGTTAAGCAATCAGTCTGGCTGCTCAAATTTTTAGGAATCTCCTTGCATTCTTCTTTCAAATTCTTATACAAATAAATTTGTTCTGTCAGGATGGATGTTAATACTTTGAGAAGGGACCCTGTGAGAGAGACCTTTTATCATGAATAGGGATCACCATTGATAGCCAGCCACCCCCAACTAAAACCATAAATCAGGGGATTGTCCTTCAAAAGCTATTGTTCATTGACAGTGAACAATGTTAAAAATGGCCTCATAATTATTGATGGAGCCCCTTCTAGTTCAAGGTCCAGCTTGAACCTAAAGACTAGTTGATTTAGTTTCCTAGCATAGTTTTTGCAACCAAGGACTGCCTACGGGAAATAGGAACAACATAATGCTCTATGAGTCTAACACTACTCCAACTAGTCCTTTATGTCCATCTTGCTTATAGATGTATTTTTTTCCTTTTCTTGTTCACTAGATTAAGCTTGTGCTCAAAAATATTTTGGTCCTTCCAAATCAAGTCCATAGAGGAGCAATATGGTGAAGCTACAGTTCTAGGACTCAAGCACTTTTTGATCAATTCTTCAATTATATTTCTTGTAGTGCAAAGGTATCTATTATTGATGGAAAAATTACTCTTCAAGATAATTAGGTGCTTGTAAAACAATTACAACTCAAGAATTTTTTTTAGAAAGAATGCAATGACATTTTTGAAGTTGAACATGATAGATGTACAAATTCAAGATAAATCAAACCAAGTGAATATGTGGCAAATTCTCTCAAGGAACCTTGCTACTTCTTAGCCACCCATGAATATAATGAAAATTTTCATATTGTAGTTGTGTAAAAATTTAGAAAGTGTTGATCTAAAAGTTAACCTCATCAACACTTGAGAAATCACTTTCTCATGATTCCAATTATACTATTTTCCATTTTCTATAATGATTTCGATGAATATGTGGGCCTAGATTCCACTAAGTAAACTTTCTCAAATAAATGGAGACTTAGTTTAAATATAATGAATTAAATGGATTTAAAAAGGAAATAATGTAAAATAATATTGTAATTATAACCTAATAAAAGAAATATAAATAAAAGTAACCTATTGCTATTACTATCTCACTAAGATAATATACATATATCTTAGGTATTATATTTTTTTTAATTTAAAATAGAAAAGATCTAAAACAAGTGTGTGATTCATATCTACACACTTATAGATGGTAAGAAACAAACTCCAAATGAAACTAAATATTATTTAAATAATTAAATGAATTTCATTCACCTAAAACATTTGTGCACATACTGTTTGTTCAATGTAATAATAACAATGAGAGTGATTAGTCAATAAAAACCGCCTTCAATCATGTGATACCAAGGAAATAAAGGAGAGAAATGTTTATTTTTATGAAAAATGAGCAAGCAAATTGAAGTAATAATACCATAATTACTTGAAATTCTTGAAGTATGAACATTTAATGGTCCAAAATTATATTAAAGAAAAATAAACTATATAACATTGTAGAGCCTACTTCCTTTCGAAAAATCAGAACCCTTTTTGGAAGGTCATTTTACACTTTAAATAATATTAAAATATAAAACATAAATCTTTCCTTCAATTTTTTCTTACCAACAACTTGAAAATAAAAATAGAAAAGTAAAAGTTTGTTTTAATTCTTAGATAAAACAATTCTTCAACTCCTTGAAGTAACGCCTTAGGAAGCTTCAATGAATGATTACCATCATGAATTAATAACTAGAAGGAATGAAAACTATGAAGGAGGATTGAGTTGAACATTGACCTCTCATTTGAACACACATGCTTCGATAGTGGTTAATTCTTGTGCTATTACATCAAAAAATAATCTGCTCATGAGGAAGTAACTTTGTGGTTTGACCAAAATTTTCTACATGGAATATAGGTCAATATTTTGTATTTCTTAACACCCTCCTACCACATCTACCCAAGTAACCAACCAATCAGGGTAAATATGTGATGAAGAGTTACTATGATTTTATTCATCCTCTTATGTGGCCTTAAGGAAGTGGAACTAATACCACAAAAGAACATAGAGGTTTTGCACCTGCTACAAGACACCGAGGGGCCATCCCAACCTTCCCGAAGGATAGCTGTTGAAAAAAATTGGAATTTTCATGCATCAATCCCCCAGTCGCTCCATTTAAATGGGAAAGAGTGCAATTGGAAACCTCCAATTTGGCACACAACATGGGTATGCATGTAATTGGGGACTTTTCTCAATAGTGCTGAGCCTGCGACCCCAATTTCTATGCCACTTTTTAAGGCATAGAGCTAAGGTCACCGCCCATAACTCCATCAGAATTTCACAAGTTAAAGATAAAAAAATAATAACGATTCAAAATCAAACACTTGAAAAAGGACTTGACTGGACCGCTACTAGCCAGGACAAGAATTTCGTCAAACATGACACACATACATAATCTATAGGTTTAAACATAAAATATGAGCATAGGGGTTTCATAGTTATTCAAGAATCATGAAGAAGCATTGTTGCCTCATGAAATTAACTGAATTATCATATATTTGGTTATAGATACATTGTTCATTCATGTACAAGTCAAAACATGATGAGGGCCATACGTCATCACTATCATAAAACACATTCATAACCAAAATATAAATAATAGAAATGACAAGAACATAAAAACCATATAATCCACATAATGAAAAGAATATTTACCCATAAATATAAGAGGAAAATATCTCTTATTTCCATTGGAAAAATTCAACCAAGTCTCAGAATTCCACATTCCAACTCACCATATAGATGGTTGAGCCAAATATCTCTTCAGCTAGTCACCCTAGTTCCATATTCCAAGCATGAATGTGAAATGTCATAAAACTAAACAATCAAAACCAGAGTAGAGCTTCCAGAGGAAAAATTACTTCAAAACTTAACTAGTGACTCCAACTCATGGTTGGACATCCTTAACCATCACCAGATTGGTCTCTACCCAAGCTGTCTGAGGCTCTAGAGAATTTGTTCCAACCAAGGCTTCTAGTATTAGTAACTAAACCCATAGTTTCCGCTAGGATTCTAGAGTGTTTATCTAACCATAGCTTGCAGGAGTGGTAACTCAACTAATCAAGGACTTCTAGAGAGTTTTTCCAATCAAGGATTCGAGGACTAGTAATTCAACCGAAGCTGCTACAAGGCTTCCAAAGTGTTTGTCCAACCAAGGGTTCCAGGAACTAATAATTCAAACCATAACCAAAGGTACATGATAATCAACCAGAAGAGAAAAAACAATCAAATAAACCCAGAACACCATGGCTATCGAAGAAATAGCAAGGCTAGGAAAATCCATTGTCAAAACAAGGAGATCCTCCATGCCAATGGTAGATCATGACCAAAAAACCACATGCATATGCCATGCATACTGAAACTAGTGAGGAAAACATGCATGCTACTCGGTACCCACAAGAAAAATAAATTCTAGCTGCTAATCTCGATGTCCTCTTGCGGTTTCATGCTCTTTGTTATAACATCATTGTCTACCATTTTATTTTTTATTCTCTTAGTTATGGCCCTGGGTATCCCTTTCCCTTCATACTTGGTCCTTATCTAAAAAACATTATTTTCAATTCCATGCACGACTCCGCCCTCTCAAAATTCGACGCACACATGGGTCCATCTATACCTAACTCGCGTATATAATTTAAAATATGAAAAATATAAAAATATCTATGTTTTGGGTGGGGTATATAGGTTACACTAAAAGCCTACCTACAATCTCTCATGGCCTAACTGTATCTGAACTAAAACAACTATTTTGGGGTGGTATAGATACACCTCATGGGAAGGCCGAAAGAGGGGAGAAAGATAGGATATTGATATTATAGCCATTTTGTCCCTTATCAAGGCTTATTTATCCATGTGCCTCCTACACTCCCAGATTGTGGAAACCCTTATTTCCCTCATAGAGATGTTCATTTTTCTTATATAAAATCTATTTGTATGCATTTAGAAGGAGATTGTTGAGGCTCAGGCTGGACAGATCCGGAGGACGGTTTCTCTTGGAGCTATGGCTAAATCAAGTGCTATTCCTCCACACATATTTAAATTCATCAATAAAGAATCTATTTCATGTTCTTGATATTCATGATCTTTAAGCTTTATACATGACTATGATCTTATTATGATTGTTTTCATGTTTTATTCTTATATGCTTATATGATCTAACACTAATGTCTTGAACATGATTTTAATTATCACTAGTATATGTGCTTTTCTTGAATGAATTACATCTTTTGGAGCACTAGGAGAATCATATGGTTTGAACCCTATGGGATTGAATTCAAACATAGGACCTATGGGTATTATTCTTTCTTCCCATTTTTCTAGTTTCAACATTAGCACTACAAGTTTGTATGCTTCTTGTTGTTATATGTCTCTTCCTCTGTTGGGGTTCCCAAATCAGGAATTAGGTTGTATTATCTCATAACATAATTGGTGAATCCGCTTGGTATTACATTATTTTAATTCCTATTTTGGGTTGTTTCTCTCTAAATATAGGTTTTATCGTTTGGTTTGTTCACTTTTCTGGTATCTTTCATTCATTTTCAATCTGGGCAGAAAGTGTGATCTTCTGGATAAGACCTAAAATTTTCTTTTTTTCCTTACTGGCTTTTTTATACGTCCTTTATATTTTATACATTTGGGTACACATGCCTTTTTTTCCAAATAAACACATATATATGTGTGTTTCCTTGAGTACAGTCATGTATATACACAAGTATGTTACTGCCAAGCCGCATATTTTTGGTTTCAAATGAATTTTTTGGATTCTAAGTCCACTGAAGGTTTTTTCCTATTTTTTATTCCTTTTATTTAGTCATTAATGGTCAGAGAGAATCTTAATTTTTTTATTTTTTTTCAGTTTCCTATCTCTCTTGGTGAAAAATCTAGTCAACTTAGGGTTTTCCCTTTTGGTGAAGTGTTAGTCTCTGTGTTTGGATTCAAGGCTTCTTGCTGAAGTTCTTTCCTATTCTAGGCCTTTGGAATAAGGAATTGGTCTCTATTCACTTATAACCCACCTTTATATTTCTTTTCCTTTGTTTCTTGAAATTTGGCCCTTTTGGTTTGTTGTTGGTTTTTGAGGAAGTGCTTCTTGCAATCTTGAAAAAAATTTCTTCATCTTCTTCAAATCTTTCTTGTTTGCTAGAGTTTGTATACTATTGTTTAGGTCAATTTGTTTGATTTTGTAACTTCTTTCCACTTTTTAATTCTTGGCATGTTAGTGATTTCTATGTATTATGGAATTTGGGGTCCTTTTTTCTCAATTTTGTGACCTTCAAGTCTTTTGGTAGTTCTAGTTTTCTCAAGAACTCTTTTTGTGCTTAAAAATAAAAAAGATAAAAACATATTTTTGTTGCCTTAATTTTTCTTTCGTTTTTTTTGTCTTCTTTTTGTTTTTGTGCAAATGTGGAGTCTTTTCATTAGGTTGAATTTTCTTGATATTGGGAAATCACTGCCTGAATTTCTTCCTCCATTTTTTCAGGTTGTGGCCTCTTCATTTCTATGAGAAACAAATTTTCTTGCTTTAAAAAACAATCCATAGGATCTTGCATTTTAAAGCATTCTACTATGCATTAGGATAGATGCATTTTGGGAATTTAGTTCTTTTGTTATTTTTTAAATGTGTGAATGAAAAATTGATTAAAAAAAAATTGCTTTACTTGGTTTCTCGTAGAACTTTTGTAGAAATCACTTTTCATTAAAGAAAATGAGTTTCATTTTATTGTAGCTAGGTTTTATATTGATTTATTTCAATTCAAAACACCATCAGTTTCACTTCCATCTTACCCTTCAGATAAGAAAAAATATTAAAATCAAGCACTTAACTAAAAGGAACTAGAATTTTTTGATTTTTCATATATACATCAAGTAGTCTATGACTTTTAGGGTCTTGGAATAGGTGTGTGGGGAGTAAAAATTCTAAGGCCACTCCAAAATGAAGCATAGTAGTTGATTAAATAGTGAAATATAGTGCCGTTAAGTTGTCTGCAAAAGCTCTCCACACAAGAGAGTCAAGCATGAGGGCGAGTGAAAATATGGAAGGGAGATACCCCCTCTCCTAGTTGTTGGATCCTCACGTAAGACTATTCTGCCCAGCTGCCGATACGAACTGGTAACCTTAGTTTCCATTCCTAGGTATGGCATATGTGACTGTGGGGGTAATACCCATGGTACCTGAGGGAGACATTACATCACGTTCATTAGTACCTTTGGAGGGTGTCTTTGCGAAGCTCGGGTGCTTACACCGAAAAATGCTTTTTTCTAGAGGTCATCATAACTATTTTTTTTACCTTCACTGGTAATCCTAGGCGTAATTATCCCAACCTATCATCAGAAGGCCCTTATATTCACTTTCTTGTATTTTGGTGTCTGATCCTAATAACCCAGAGTAGAAATACTTGGAATTTCTTTGTTTGGTTGTATATTTATGGACTTTATAGTGGCATTCTCTTTGCTCTTTTAATTTAGTTGGATTTAGGTATATTTTTGTCTTGTCACTTTGGACCTATGTTTCTATTTGAGTGACAAACCACTTCCCTAGTTTTGGAAGGATTTTGATATTTTTTCTATAATTGTGGATTTTCCTCCTTAAGGGAGAAATTTTGATTCTGCATTTCTCTTCCTTGAAAAGTCATTTGAACTATCCCACAACAAAACGATCTGTATATAATTTGGGTATGGCCAGTACTTCTATGGATGTCAACCAAGGAAACCCTCTAAAAGGGGATCGTAGTGTTTTTCCTATCTTTAGTAATGTTGGTACCCCTTTGATGGTCACCTTGAATATTTCTGGATTCAATTCTAGACTATCCATTTTGTTGTGGTCCATTTTGAATGTTCCAAATGTTCTTGAAGCTTCTCAGATGAATGTTGTATTTCAAGGGCATTGAATGGGTGTTAGTTATTCATCATTTTTTCCAAATAAATCTGGGCTTCCTCTTTCTCCTCCATCTTGCAATAGTAAATCCAAAAATAAGAGAAAGAGAAGGAATAAGGAGAAGAACACTTCCCTCCATATTTCATGATTGACCTCTGCTATTCTTGCTGGAGATGATCCTTCAACCGCTGCAAGTCATGATGGGGGCATAATTCTAGTCACAGTGCCAAGTCATAGTAGAAATGATTTATCTACCTCTATGAGTCATTTTTAAGATGATTCACATACTTATGTGGGTCAGGATGAGGGCATAAGTCCTATCTCTCGTGGAAAAGAATCACTAACCTCTCCAATTCATGTTGGAGACCCTCCACAAAACACTGCAAGTCATGTTCGAGATCCTCCACCAACCTCTACAAGTCATGATGGAAATTATGCACCATCCACTGCTAGTCATGCAAGGAGCATTGGTGTTGATTAGCAACCTAGGCGTAAAATATGTAAAGCTAAGTTAGCTTGAAATATTTGTAAGGGAGATCATCTTACTCATTTGTGACCTGATATTTCAATGGTACAAATGTTGTGGTTCGAGTCTGTAGGTTCTTCTACTCCCGAACCTCTTATGGTTTCTCCACAATTAAATCAACCCTTGGTTGATGAAATGGTCGAGCTAGTGCAATATTTTTCCAATCCCACTCCTTTTTGGGGTGATGAAGTGTCTAACAAAAAATTCTTCTAGATTTCTAGTTCACACTGTTCTTGTCTATGGGCCATGTCAATCTCTTTGAATGTACCCCCTCCGAGTTCTAGGAGTGTTTCATTTGATTGGGATAGTCTTTTTGAGCCTAATATTCCTTCTCTCGCACCTTTCCAAATAAGGGTTAGAGTTAATTCCACAAATTTCTATCGATGTGAAGTGGATGAAAGATCCTCTACAAGTATTATATCCTCCTCAACTTGGAAATATTTGGGATCTCCAAAGTTGTTGACAACTGATAGTCAATTGTTGACTTATGATAGAAGACTTAGTGAATCTATGGGTGTTCTTCCTCAACTACCTATCACTTTAGGTTGGAAGACTGTCTTAACTGATTTGATGGTGGTTGATCGCTCTTTAGACTTTAATATGCTACTTGGGTGTGATTATTTCTATGCTATGAATACTATGGTGTCTTCACTCTTTCGACTGATTTATTTTCCTCATAATTGAAGTATTTTCACTATTGATCAACTTGCATATGATAATTACCATCCTAATTCGAACTTAGTTCAAAATTCCCCTTGGTATGTTCCAAGTGTTAAAGTTGACTCTACCCTGCCACGGGTGAACTATGTGGTGTTATATCCTCAATCCTCAATTGCTTCTGAGAAGGATCCTTTGGATTATTATTTCACTTCTCAGGATTTGATCCCAGCAGTTGATCAAGTGATTTCTCCTATGGGTGTATAGGATCCCTTGATTCTCTCTTGTGATCCTTTTAGTTCTCATGATTTCCTAGATGTTGAGTTTCCTTCACAGGAGGGAATTTTTGAAGCAATGATTTTGAGCTACCAAAGGATTCCTTGGATAGAGCCGCACAATGGGATTTTCCTGAAGAAGTGTTTTTCATAATTTGTAAGGCTTCATGGTTCCTTGTACCATATTGTATATCTAAGGTACATGTTTTCAAGTTTTGTATTCTATAACAGAAACTTGTTCTGAACTTTTTATATGGGATGTATTAACTTCATGCATAGTGTTCATGATTATGTCTACAAAGATTTGAATATTTTTTTCCTTATGTCTACAAAGATTTGAATATTTTTTTCCTTTCGGATTTTCATGGTTGATCCGCTATGACAGGTATTGGTTGTTGAAACTGGAATATAGGTTAGGTTATCCACCTGCATTGTGCATTATCAGTTTCCTTTTCCATTTTTTCCTTAGGATTGACCCCACCAAGATGTGACACAGAAAATTTTTGCTGCTTATAAGTGTCATAATTTGTGTGGTAATATCGTACCTTATCAAGGGCTCCATAGATAGTACCTAGTTGTCACTTGGAACCCATGCTAAGCTTTTTTCTTAGGCTCAAGAGTGTTCTTTATTCTCGCCATGTATTTTGTGATGAAGCTTCATTCTCCTTCTTCTTCTCTATCTTTTTGGCTTTATACCCTAGAGGCTCCCACTTGTTACGTTGTACTGTTACATTGCATGTTGACTATTTGTACCTCTTTTCCTTAAGTCGGCTTCACCTGGACTCGTGTATAAGTGATTCTTTGGCCATGTATTTTTTGCAAAATTAACCCTACAATCAATTAGCCTCTACAACATGACACCTCATGCCCATGGAGAGAACATTGATTTAAGTGTCATTGACTAGGTTTGTCACCTTGCTTTGAGAAAAGGAATTTTCCAGTCTGAACAACTAGCGCATTTGTATTCTGACACTAGTTCTTTCCATTGTATTATAGGAATTAATTTGATTATTTTTGAGGATTTTAATATGAAAGAGAAAAAAAATTATATATTTCGAAAAATAAGAGCGCGAACGAGACATTACTTCCATAATTGATGGCAATTGATGTTACTTGTGTGTCCCTTGAACAAAACACTCAAAATCAAGTATTTCCTCCATTGGGATGGGCTATATTTTGACTTAGGAGAGCCATAACCTTGTTATTGAATCAATACGCCCCCGGTTAGTTATCTCTTCCAATCATATGCAGATTTTTTTTATGCCTCCTACATGAAAAACTTCTACAAAGTTATCATATGCTACCATATAGTCACATTTGAGAAATGTTTTTGTTCAAGAGAAGTAAACCTGATTCGAGCTTTCTGCGGTTTCCCTTGAGTCATTTTTAGTTGTCCTTACCCGGTATGTCAGAGTTATGTTCTATCACATCAACTATTTGGTCCTTTCCTCGTGCTAGTTAATAAGCTCTCCATTGAATTCTTGCTAGTGGGTTTTCTCTTATAAACTTCGACAAAATTCTCTTAGAGTAGGCTTAGAGCTCCACGATGGCCTGTTTCCATCATTGCTAGGTGAGTGTGTGCTTTGCATCGATCAAAATCATGGGAATTTGACTAAGTGGTTTCCCTTGTGTTTGACGCCAGCTTACATTATGACACATTGGGATTCATGCAGTACCTTGGTTTCCATTTGACCCTATTGGTGAGTTTTTTGCCTCTATGTCATATTTCATTATTGGTTGGTTCAGAGGGTTTCTGTTGTGCACTAGCCACATCTTGTGTATGCTGTAAATGTGCTTCAGTTTTCTTATTCATCTTTCTTCATCCGATTCCTTTGAAATTATTGGCCCGCGGGTTACACTCGTGCTAGATTGATGGAGGATGACTTAACGCATTCCTTCTAGTAGATATTTTCCCATCGACTCCAACTCATTGATCTAGGAATAAGGTCTAAATTCCCTTTTCACTAATTTGGGGTTTTCTGCCATCAGTGGAAGACTCCTTTATCGACAGTGAGAATACATGAGTGTCTCCTCATTATTATAATCTCTCAAGTGTTTGACTTCAACTCATTTAGTCACACTTGTTAGATTTTACTGGAGTACCTTGACTCTCATCATCATTATCAGTGAGTTTTCTCACATTTGTTTATCATATACATTCATGACTGATAATCAAGCGATTTCTCACGTGGTCGAATTCACCTCATTTATTCCCATAACGTACAAATATATCATGGCAGTCGGGGAAGACCTAGGGTTTTTACTAGCATGTTTTGGCTCACTTGTTAGCTCCTTCAGTTTTTTTCTAGTGACAACATCAACCTTATAGTGCGGTTCATCACAACAACATCTTATATGTTGGCACCTGAGTTCTGTGCAGTACCAGTATTCCACTTCTAGTACTTGGTACTTTGAGGATAAGTTATGTGACATACATGATCAAATATCTCTTTCAACATCATTGATTAGTCCTTCTATATGTGATACTATGACATGACATTGATATGTACTTTTGAGGTTATGTTTATATGGTCCACTATGTGTTTCTTAGTTTCCTTTGCACCTGTATACATATTAGATCCACTCTATACTTGATATGTGGAGCTGATTTACTATCTCAGAGCATGGGTATACCCACCTCAGACATGATATTTCTTTCTAATATCTTTCATCGGTTTTTGAAAGGCTAAAATCTGCTTAACTCCTCCCAAGTCCTCGCATGATTCTTCTTATACACTTAATACATTTAGGCTATCATGTACGCCTTCTGACCTCATATATTAGGAGGCATATGTTATAGCATCATTTTCCACCTTTTCATACTTGATTATTTGAGTTACGGACTTGGGAAACCCTTTCAAAAGCTCATACACACATGGGTCCATCAATACCGAACCCGCGTATATATTTTGAAATATGAAAAAATATAAAAATCCTTATTTTTGGCGGGGTTTATGGTTTAAACTGGAAGCCTACCTATAGCTGCCAATGGCCTAACCATATCCCAACTGAAATGAAATTTTTGAGGTGGTATAAATACACCTCGTGGGAAGGCCTAAAGAGAGGTGAAATATAGGATATTGATGTTATAGAAATTTTTTCCTTGATCAAGTCTGATTTATCCCTCTGCCTCATGCACTCCCAGATTGTGGAAACCCTTCTTTCCCTCACAAAGATGTTCATTTATCTTATATGAAATCCATGTGTATGCATTTAGAAGGAGATTGTTGAGGCTTGGGCTGGACGGATCAGGAAGACGCTTTCACTTAGATCCATGGCTGAATAAAGTGGTTTTTCTCGACATATTTTTACATTCATCAATAAAAAGGCTCTTTTCCATTCTTGATATTCATGATCTTTATTATTTATAAATGAACATGATACTATTATGAATGTTATCATTTTTTATGCTTATATTCTTATATGATCTAATGCTAATATCTTGAACATGATTTCAATTATCACTACTATATGTGCTTTTCTTGAATGAGTTACAAGTTTTGGAGCACTAGGAGAAGCAGAGGGTTTGACCCTTTTGGGATCGCCTTCAAACGTAGGACCTATGGGTACTACTCCTTATTTCGATTTCACTAGTTTAAGCATTAGGACAGAAATTTTGTAGGCTTCTTGTTGTTGTATGCCTCCTGCTCTATTGGGGTTACCAACCTATACCCTAGGGTGCATAATCTCGTAACACTCCTCCTTTTCCTTCTTGCTCCAAAAACATAAGTATGCCACACTCTGCAAGAGTTCTACAAGAAACTCTAAGTGTTGAAGAGTATGAGAGAGAGAGAGAGAGAGAGAATATAATAGGAGATCCAAAAATGAACTGAAAAAAGGTTACCAAGTCTCAGAAGTCGTTGCATCAACGAGGCTTGTATTTTCTTCATTTTCCATATCACATGAAACCTGTGATCCTTCACCTCCCTTTTCTCCTAATTTCTAATATTTAGATAAATAAATGCCAATAAATTCCACTCTTCTTTGCCAAAGCCTTATCCATTTCCTTTGCTAATTTCCATATGCATAATAAACCATATGAACACCCACACTAGGATTATTTTCCAAAAATTCAACATAGAATAAATGTCCCATGACCTTGGTTATTATTTTTCCTTTATTATTTTTTATTACATGGAATTTTCACTAGGATTATTATAGAACCCTCCCCCTTGGGGGAACACCATCCTCGGTGTTCAACGACTCCTAAAATCAACAATATTATTGTAATAAAAATATACTTCCCATGGAGGTTTATAACTTAGCTCGTTGCAGTATTTACAATGATCAAGCCGCTGAGAATAAAACCAACATGACAACATGACAAATGTAACATCATAATGAAATGACACCAATACCACTTATTAGAGATTTATAACATAGCTCATGGCGCTATTTACATCCATATACATATATACATATACCAAAAAACAATACCAAGCATATACAAAAACACATGCCAAAACACATGCCAAAACATTTGGTTAACCAAAGAATAAGGAAGGACACATAGACTGAATATGATCCATTGACCTGAATGAGATCTATATTTTAATGTGCTTGAGGTTGTATAGATTGCAAGTGTTTAAATTCAGTTTTTTAGAAGCTTTTATGTTAAATTATTATACACATAAAGCATGAATTTAAACTGTGAAATAGAAGAAAAAATTAGACAAATACGCCATAAAAATAACCACAACATAGCAAGTGATGAAGGAGTTTACCCATCCTAGGCTATGTCTCTTAGTCCAACGTCCAATGGCTTGAACCTATATCATTATGCTCAAAAAATTTGATTACATCATTTTACAATGCTCCAATAGATTCAAATACTGTTCCAATAGCTTCAAAACTATCCAAAACCAATTTCTAGCCTCTTTCTGCTCCAAAAAAGGTTAAAAATTGAAGAAGTTATGAGTTTCACGAGCTTTGCTACTAGTAGCTCTACAATTTTCCCAAAATCCGGCATGTATTGGCGGAATTCGTGGGACAATTAATTTCTCCATGAACTCCTTAAAACCAAAATTTTAATTATATAACGGTTGCTGGAAATTTTTTGAATAAAAAATCGGGTGGGGCCACACCCTTCTCTGACTCTACTCCCACGGTTCCATGCCAAGGGTCATATGGTATATATTGGGGGGGTCGGGCTAATCACTATCCCATTACCCCATAACCTCTACCGACTCAAAATTAAATAGTGGATGGGAGGTATGATTTACAAGAGCCACAGTTAGCCCGGACGGTTAAGGCTCTATGCTATTAGTTGATACGTCATGCTATCGATTCCTGCGAAGCCTAGTTTAAAATTCCAACCCATTTTTGGTGAGCCTCGTGCTGCCATGTGGCAGATTTTGGTTGGGCCACGTGGCATCCTATGGTTGGCCGCCAACCCACAAATGAAAATTTCCCAAATCAACGCCAATGACCTTTTGATGAGCGGAAAAAAATTATTGGCCGAACATATCCCAATCAACTATGTCCAGTGAGTAGGGCGAGTCAACTGTATAGACTGCTTACAAGGCATCCTGCACAAATTTTCACAAAATTTTGCGTGTTTGGGAAAATGAACATAACTCATTTACAGGAGCATATGGTGTCAATTTTCTGTGAAACGAGTTACGAAAGATTAAGCACAATGAGATCCACCCAAGCACACAAGTTCTGATCCATTCCGAAAAATTTCATTTTTGAGCATATTTTTGAGCATCAGATCACTCCTCCCCATTGGAGGCTTTTGGAACCCAAAATATCATTTTTAGTTGTTCAGTGGATGAGGGTACAATTCCTTCACCTTTCCAATCTCAATCGATTTGGATTTTCTTGGATTTGTTCCTTTGAGCCCCACACAAAGGTACTCCAAATTTCCTTGTTTTGAAGTCCTTATCCTTTTGTCAATAATGATTTCTTGTTCTAGTTCTTCAAGGTATTCAAAAGATATATCCTCAATAGAAGGAATTTTAAAATTATTTCCTCGATCTTCAATCAAAGGAGGCTCATACAACCTTAAGTTCTTAATATTAAGAAAAACATAAATTTTCATATATGAAGGAAAATCCAACCTAAAAGCATTATCACCAATACTTTCTAAAATTCTGAATGGACCATATCAAATTGGTTTATTTTTTTTACCTTCTCCTTGAAGCCTTTCTTTACTAATTTGAAGCCAAAATTCATCATCAAGTTGGAAATTGTGATCCACACTATGCTTGGTCTTCCTTGCTTTCTACTTGAATTGCCTCTTTTCTAGCTTTTCTTGAACTGCTTGATGTACCAATTGGATTTTTTCAATGAAATTTTAAATTTTTCTGTGTCAGTATGACCATAAATAGGAACATTTTTTCCAAACATAAAATCCAAAGGAGATTTAGGAAATTATCCCAAACATGCCTCAAATGTAGATCTTTCAGTTGAAGAGTGCTCGACTCAATTGTAAGCATCTTGAATATAGTGCAAATGTTCATCCCACAACTTAGGATGTTTGTTGCAAAAACCACGAAGAAGATGTATCATCGTCTTGTTCATCATCTTTGTTTGACCATCTGTTTGTCGATGAAATGTTGTAATCTTTGTTAGTATGAATCCTTTGTCGATGTGTACGAAAAAAGACCACTTTAGCTATGCATAACTAATAGCCCTAACATCAAAAGTGGCTGCCAATATCTTCAGATCTGCCGTTAGTTGATCAAGACAAGAGCTGCAAAAAACTAGATCTATGCATAGAAAGACATTAAGCAGTAAAAAGAAGGGTTTGCTCCATATATCCAATAGACAAGAAAAGAACAATTTTTGAAAGAATTTTTGTATTAAGGGCACCTCGGAGGAAAACAAGAAGGTGTTTCCAATTCTCCTCAATGGGATGGGTTCTTGGAAGTCCTCAGCACTTCAGATCTAGCATTTCTCTCTCCTGTTGGTGTAGAAAACCCAGATAAAGATAGAACTCAAAGGGAGCTCACACAGCAAATAATGGAAAATATGACAATGACAATGGCTCAAAGTCAGACCAAGAGTTTAGATCCAGAGTGATCTAATAGGCAACAAAAGGTGAAGAATGGTAGGAAAAACCCTCCTATTTATAAAAAAATATTGTTGAAAATGCAGCAAGATGATGGAGCTTAGTGAAATGAAGTCGCCTTCACTAAGTGGGCCCGCAGGCAAATTTTGGCGCAAAGTCTATTTTTAGACATATGGAGCATGGTCCGGGGATTGCAGTATGTTATTCTTGGATTATTGGTCATGTTGGTAAAAATAGATGGACCTCTATTTTTAGACACTAGGCGGAGTCTATTTTTAGACTCCCAGTCTAAAAATAGATCAGTCGAATATTATTAGCCCTTAATAATATTTGGACTATAAACATTATCTTATCCTCTTGGAGCACTTCAGTTCGAGCTACGGATGTGGCACATGCAGCTGACAGAAGGAATTATGCTATTCCTAGGGTTTGGTTGAGCTATTGCATGGTTGACTTCAGTTAGAACACATGTGGCAGAGTTTGGTGGAATTGATGAGACAGTTGGTGGAGTTGTGTTCGGTTTAACTTAGTTGAACTAGTTGTATTTAGTCTAACTGATAAATACACTAGTGATGAGTGGTGTGAATTAATTATTAATTAATTCACTAATTATTAACTCATAAATCAACTCAAGAATACACCGCTCACTACGTTGCATGGACAAGCTAAAGCTCAAAGGAGACCAAAGAAAGAGGTAGATGAAAGGGTTGAGATAGCTACTGCCTATGACACCGGCTTGTGCATGATATTTGCACCACACTTGGAGGAATTGACCATTATGATTGCGCTGTTGCCGTCAAGGAGATTCGAACCTGGATCTCTATTTAGACCAGCCTTGATTGCGCAATAGAGGAACAGAAGTAGTGGGTGTGTTTTGAACCTGTGACTTGTTCAAAACCAAGCTAGTTTTTGTGTAGCTTTGGGAGATAGTACTGAGTACTTGTGAGGAGTTTGTACTATGTATTTGCTGCATGTTCTCTCCATTTATAATATACTATAGCTGGGGGTTTTCAGCTATAAGCTTTCCCATACATACTGTGTTAATGTGTGTGATGATGTTTTTATGATCTTTTGATCGCATACCACTTGTTTTATTTCCCGCATGTGTGATGATCTCGAGTGGAAGAGATTATGGGTTGCATATGAATTCGAATTTTTATGTGATCGTGGATAACTTTCTGATAAATATTTTTTATTCGAAAATTTCTACATGGTATCGGAGCTATTGAAGCAGCAGATTGACTATCCACAAGGATTACAAACTTATTTCTGTGAGATTGCAGTTCCAGATGCGGGCTAGGTAGCCTCTGGATCCATCCTTTCCTTTGAAAGGTGATATATCCAGTAAATGCCCCTGCAGTCGATCTCTGTGCTAGAAATAATTTGTTCTGACAGATCAAGAGCGGTTGAGCTTTGTGCTTGGAATTCGAATTTTGCAGCATTTTTGTTTTCTTGGTGTCGGAGTTGAAAATGTCTTTCAACGGTTTGCAACTCGAATATTCTGTTGAAGGCAGTTCGAATTATGTTGCATGGAAGGATCAAATGGAAGTAGTATTAGAATATAATGGAATAAAGGAGTTCGTAGATATCGATGTCCAAAAGCCCACTGATCCTACTGAAGTCCAATCTTGGCAAAAGAAGATGGCGAAATGTCGAAGGATCCTATTGGAGGGCGTCAAGGATCATATTGTATCCAGCCTGCATGGAAAGGCTTCTCCGTATTTAATGTGGAAAGCTTTGATGAATCTATTCCAGAGTAAGAGCGACCAAAGGAAGCTGGTGCTCAAAGATAAGCTCAGAAACATCAAGATGGAGAAAGGCGACAGTATCGCCAAGTACCTCACGAAGTTCACTCAATGCAGATGAGCTTCGGGAAGTGTGGGGGTGACCGTCGAAGATGAGGACATGGTGAACCGTCTCCTTGGTTTGCCAAAGAGTTGGCATGCATACCAAGATAGTGTCAATGGCAGGGAGAAATTGCCGGGATGGGAGAGACTGTGGTCTGATCTCGTGCAAGAGGAGATCCGGCGGAATACCAGAGATGGTTCTTCGTCAAAGGGAGCTGATGAAGAAAACTGCGCTTTGGCTGCCAAAGAAAAGAAGGGGAAGGGCAAGAAAACTTCTCATTCTGGTGCTAAGGGAAAGAAGCAAGACATGTCCAAGGTCAAGTGCTTTCATTGCCATGATCACGGACATTATGCCACAAATTGTTCGAAGAAGAAGAAAAACAAGCAAGCAGGAAGATCTGCAGATGGAGAGGCTTTGGCCTCGCAGTTCGAGTTTTAATTTTCACTGATCACATGCTTGGTTTCAAGTGTAATGGGATCAGTGTGGTTATTGGATAGTGGTGTGTCATTTCACATGATGGAAGATCAGGATTTGTTCTCAGATCTGGAGGACAAAGATCTGGGCGTGCACATCGAGATGGGCGATGATGGTAGACATGCTGCGACCGGTACGTACTCATATCCTTTAGTGGAGTCCGGTAAACCCTTCGTGTTGAAGGATGCCATGCATGTACCCTGATCAAGAAGAACCTGATCTCTCGTATGCGATGTTGGAAGATAAGGGGTATGATGTGGTCTTCACCAAAGGAAGGCTTTCCCCGCGTAATAAGACCATCGGAGAGACCCGAAGATGGGGTTCGAAACCAAGAACATTTATCAGCTCAAGTAGATGGCTATGCAGCACGTTCGGCGGCGGGAGAAGTGGTGAGCCGGGATGATGAGGGCGAACCGTGGCACAGCGGAGACGGGGCCACCTTCACCATGGAGCTTTGAAGATCCCGCGTTGCATTTCAATCGGGCTTCCTAAGGGCACCCTTGCGCAGTCAGATCAGTGCAAGGGGTGTACTTTAGGGAAGTATGTGAAAGCCACCTTTCACGAGAAGGATAGTCGCGCCACGACGATCCTTGAGAGAGTTCACACAGACGTGTGTGGTCCTTTCTCCGTTGCTTCGACAGCAAAGCACAGGTATTATGTGATCTTTGTTGATGATTTCTCTCGAAAGTGCTGGATCTTCTTCATGTCGAAGAAGAGCGATACATTCGCGAAGTTCTGTGAGTTTAAAGCACTGGTCGAGAAGGAGTCGGGGAACAAGGTGATTGCTCTAAGGAGCAATGATGGTGAATTCAACTGCGATGAAATCAAGGAGTTCGCAGCGTACGTGGCGATTCGGAGAGAGCTCATCGCACCCCATAACCCATGCCAAAAACGGGGTGGTCGAGAGGAAGAACATAACTATTGTGGGTGCCGCACGTGGCGATGTTGCATGATCGGGATTACCCCTTCACTTGTGGGGCCGACGCATGCAATACGCCAGTTGTATGTGCGTAACCATTGTCCTCACAAGGTTCTTGGCATGAGTACACCTGTGAGGAGGCGTTTAGTAAGATGCCCGATATTTCTCATCCGAGAATTTTTGGCTCACCCGTCTACACATGCATGTGATGAAGGATGCCGTAAAGAAGCCGGGATCCAACCGCAGAGGTTGGGATATTTTTGGGGTACACCGATACACCCCACAACTATCGTGTGTATTTTCCAGACAGTCGCAAGACTGTTGTGCGACGGGATATCAAATTTCATGAGGAGAAAGCCATGAAGTGTTCGCTTGAGAGGGAGCCACACTTGCATGCAGATGAGGAGCTAGTAGTTCCTAAGGATGAGCTTCAGGACGTGGATCAACCACAAGAGGAAGTTCATGGAGTGGAAGAAACCACCCATGGAGCGCCAACCATCAGAGGGCGCATGCGCACTACAGAAGCTGAGCGACTGGCTCAAGATGCAGAGAAGGTTGTAGGACCACCTACAGCACAGCGTAGACAAAGGCAGTCACCGGATCGGTACACTGGATACATGGCTCTTATGAGTCAATGTGTCGTGATGGAGCCATCCTCTTTTGAGGAAGCTGTGGAGGAACCCGCATGGGTAGATGCCATGATCAAAGAATATGATTCGATCGCAGGAACAGTGCATGGGAGATTGTCCCCAGACTGGAGGGGAAATCAGTGGTGGGTTCGCGATGGATCTACAAAGTGAAGCAGGCGGCTGACAGGAGTGTGGAGAAGTACAAGGCGAGATTTGTTGCCCGTGGCTTCTCACAGATCGAGGGGATCGATTATGAGGAGACTTTTGCACCTGTTGCAAGGTACTCTTCCATACGGACGATCCTTGCTCTCTCAGTGCAGATGGGATGGCACATTCATCAGATGGATGTGAAGACTGCGTTCCTCAACAGAGTCATTGAGGAGGAGGTGTACATAGAGCAGCCTGAAGGTTTCGAGATCTTTAGCAGTGAGTCGCATGTGTGCCAACTCAAGAGAGCACTGTACAGGCTGAAGCAAGCACCTCGTGCTTGGTACACTCGCATAGACAACTACTTCACCGGGCTTGGATTCTCCAAGAGTGAGGTGGATCCTAAATCCGTACTCGTATCAGGTGGAGGGGAAGCCGTTGATCATTGTACTTTATGTAGATGATTTGATTTTGATAGGTGATGAACTATTGATACACTCATGCAAGGCTGATCTTGCAAAGGAGTTTGAGATGAAGGACTTGGACCTCCTTCATTATTTCCTGGGATTGGAAATTTGGTAGTGCAGTGGTGGACTGTTTGTTTCTCAGGGTAAGTATGCCCGGGAGATACTGGAGAAGTTCAACATGCATGGCTGCAAGCCTGTTGATACTCCTCTTCTTGGTGGTTGGAGGAAGGAGGATGCTACTTCAGCGGAGGTAGTGGATGCCACCGTTTATCGACAGTTGGTGGGGTAGCTTATGTATCTAGTCAATTCACAACCTGATATATGCTATGCTATTAACCAGCTTTCACAAGCTATGGTTAACCCTACCAAGCTCTTCTAGAAGGCAGGCAAGCATGTATTGCGTTATATTAGAGGCACATCGGGATATGGCTTGTGGTACAGACAGGAGGATGAGGTGAAGCTTTGTGGCTTCACGGATGCAGATTGGGCAGGGAGCCCAACGACCTAAGAGCACTTCTGGAGGAGTTTTCAACATTGGGTCGACAACAGTTTCCTGGTACAGTAGGAAGCAGAGATCCGTGGCACTCAGTTCAGCAGAGGCCGAGTACATGGCAGCTAGCTTGGCTGCATGCGAGGCTATTTGGATGAGGAAGATCCTCGTAGGTTTGTTTAGGTTGCATTTGGAGCCTACAGTGATCTACTGTGATAACCAGAGTTGCATTAAGCTCTCGGCTAATCCAATATTTCATGATAGGTCCAAACACATCGACATCAGGTATCATCATATCAGAGATTGTGTTCAACGGAGAATCATGATGCTTTCATATGTTCCTACCATGAGGATCAGATGCCGACATCTTGACGAAGGCGCCACTAGGAGGTTGTATGTGTGAGGCTGCAGGGCAAGATAGGGATTGTAGATAATCCATATCTTCCCGAGAGGGAGTGTTGAAAATGCGCGAAGATTAGCGCAGAAATGAAGTTGCCTCACTAAGTGGACCCGCGTAAAATTTTGGCGCAATGTCTATTTTTAGACATATGGAGCATGGTCCAGGGATTGCAGTATGTTATTCTTGGAGTATTGGTCATGTTGGTAAAAATATATGGGACTCTATTTTTTTGGACCTATAGGTCGAAGTCTATTTTTAGACTGCCTCTCCTTAAAATAGGGAAGTCAAATATTATTTACCGTTAATAATATTTGGACTCTAAACTTCAGTTTACTCTCTTGGAGCACTTCAGTTCGAGCCTTGGAAGTGGCTCATGCATCTGACAGAGGAATTACGCTATTCTTGAGGGTTCGGTGAGCTCATGCATGGTTGACTTCAGTTAGGACTTCAGTGGCAGAAGTTTGGTGGAGTTAATGAGACAACTAGTGGAGTTGTGTTCGGTTTAATTTGGTTGAACTGGTTGAGATTAGTTTAACTAGCTAATCAACTAGTTATGAGTGGAGTGAATTAAATATTATTTAATTCATTAATGAGTAACTCATTATTCAACTCAAGAACACATCGCCCACTATGCTGCATGGACAAGCCAAAGGAGACCAAAAGGAAAGGAGGCAAGATGAAAGGTTGAGATAGCTTCAGTTGTGACTACCGCTGTGCATGAGATTTGCACCACACTTGGAGGAATTTCCCATGATGATTGTACCTGTTAAGACAAGGAGATTCGGAACTTGATCTCTCATTAGGACCAGCCTTGATTGCGCAATAGAGGCAGTAATTAGTGGATGTGTTTTGAACTCGTGACTTGCTCAAAACTAAGCTAGTCAGTGCATCATGAGAGTGCACTGAAAATGGTGAGGAGTATTGTACTGAGTTTGTTACATGATTTCTCCATTATAATATACACAATAGTTGCGGGGTTTTCAGCTATAAGCTTTCCCCATACATACTGTGTTAATGTGTATGATGATTTGATGTGTTATCGCTTGATTTTATTTCCGCATGTGTGATGATCTGAGTTGATCCGAGTGGAAGAGATTATGTAAGGTGGTTAAGGTGTATATTAATTTGAATTGGTGTGTGATCAGATAATCTCGGTGAATAAATCTTCTTTATTCAGCAAATTTTCACATCATCGAGTCATTCTAGATCTTGGTGCATGATTAAAATAACATTAACCAAATTTAGATCCACCTTTTATGGAATATTTTATTATATTTGTTGGAGGGAAAAAGTATTTGACTTGTGTCAAATCCCTTTATTTGTGAATAATAAATAAGTAAATGATTTATTTATCATTTTAAGGAGGTGGTTAAAAGATAATCAAATAAATAATGATTTATTTAATTACTTATGGGTGATTTAGTCATATTTAACAAGGAATATTATTTAAATAAGGTTTAAATAATTATTCCTAGAAAATAATAAGATAAATCTAATTAATTTCTTTGTTTTGGGTTAAACATGACTAGGAATAATAATTAAATTATGGTTTAATTAATTATTCCATGAGGAAAATCAAACAAAGTAGGTTTGTTTAATATTTCCTTTGGGCTTTCCTCATAGACCATAAACAACCTAATAAATGTCGTTTATTAAGTTATTTTACATAGTGAAAGCAATTTTACTTAGGGTAAAATTGGTCTTACATGGTGTACTTGGGTCCATCTAATGATAAGAGGTTAGATGACCAAAAAATGGTGTAACAGATTGCCCCCCAGCGTCCGAGTGTTAGGAGAAAATCGTATGACCGAAGTACATTGTACGAACTCAATCACCAAACATCAAGAGGGAAGTCAGAGAGAGAAATGTAAGGTAGAATAGTGTGCTGAAGAACTAGACCCTGAGGAGACGAGACTCACAGGTTCAACAAGTCTCTTTTTTATGAGAGGGTACCTGTGCTAAAGGCGGCGGGGGGAGGCATACCTATGCCCGCCGAGACAAAGTACAAAAGAATAGTGTGTCCAGTAAACAAGGGACCGAACCATAAAGTACAGTCGGCATAAACATGAGCCAAATAAAAATACAATGAAGGATCCCACATACATGCTATGCTTGGGATAACATCCAGGACTTATACAATAATATCTAAGTACATGAGATACAAATACAACCCGAATGCCCCCTATAAGCGGGGAAGGGCTCACAAAATCTGACTGATACATGCAAATCAAAGAGGCAACAACCTGCCAAGGCCGACATCATCAAATATATGGAGCTACATCAAGGGCCGCAATGAAGAGGTCATCCCAGCATGTGGGGGGCTACTCAGTGGCCACCCCCTCATGAGGGCCAAGACATCTCACAAACACTCCTAGAATCATCAAGAGCCGGCTGCCGCATCACCGAACCATCAAGTATAAGGATCTCGACTCTGCGCTGAAAGGAGTCGGAGTGGAGAAACAATCAATTCAAAGGGAAATGAGGGATCCCTTTGCCCTCGATCCGAGGCACCGAACAAGAGTGGAAGTTGGAACCAAGGCACACCGCCTTCTAGACCATTCTTCCGGAATGGAGGAGCTAACGCGACAAGGAGGTCCACCATAGGTGAGGTGTAGTGAGAGATCCTCAACTAAGGCACGAGAGAAAATAGTAGAGCGACGGATGCTGCATTTACCGAATACCAATGATGATGGTGGAATGGAGGGGACTGAGTAGCGAATGGACGACTTCCCTTGCTAGAGCATAAAGGGCATGAATGACATGGCAGTGACTGACACAATATCATCAGGGATAAGGGATAGTTGGACTAAAGGCCATAATGTGCGACACAAGAGATAAAACAAGCAATGAGGGATGGAGGACTGTAGCGGGGTACAAAGGGACTCGGGATAGACTCCATGAATGCGATGATGACTCCACTTGGATTCTCTAAACAAGGGAAAATCGATGGTGCTTCCATACAGTAAAGGTCCAATGGGGGACCATGAAAACATGAGTACAAGATGGTAGCTCATGATGAAAATCAACACGAACAAAGGCAAGTAAGGAGGCAAAGTGGTGCCCCAAGTACAAGTGTTATAAGTGAAGAAATGCGATTTTAAGGAGAGGTGAAGTGACCCATCTTGGAAAAAATATGTCCTGGTGAAGTATCAAATCTAAAAAAAATAACAGATACCCATTTGACGGCTCGGTGAGAGCTTTCCAAAGGTGCAGACGGTTTGTCAAACGGTGCTATGGTATGGTCGCAGCAGGCGAAAGAAGAAACAAGGGTTCTCTTTTAATAAGGCAGTTTTCCCTCAAAATCCACTCATTTGCTAGTGTTGCTGTGGTGAATGTAGAGAGGAGAGAAGGCCCTAAATCTTGCAGCGAGCGTAGCGGACAAAATGACCATTGGAATCGAGATCTGTCAGTGTCAGGTAAGAGGCCTAACCTTACTCTTTCATTTTGATGGATTGAAAGTTTAGATTAGGGCCCAGAATCTCAGGAATAGCCCCCCTTGCATCTTTTCGGTTGGGTCGCACTTTTTGGGCCAAAATATGTGACCTGGGACGCAGGTTTTGAGCCAAAAGGTGCGACCTGTCCCAGGATTTGGCAAAAAAGTGCGACCTGGAAAATGAGGGGGTTTTAGTGCTGTTTGATGGCTGAGAGTTGGTTTTTTTTTGTTTCGTTACAGTATTCCCTATCTGTAGGCTGAAAAAGATGATGTTTTTGTGTAGATATGGTAGATATACAGGTGAAATGGAGAGAGAGAGACCTGGGTACATTGCGGGCAGAGATCCAGGCAGATCAGGGTGTCCATCGTGTGTTGGCTAGGTTTGGGGTTTTGAAGTTTTTGGAGAACCCATTGATGAGAGCTAGAGAGCCCTTGTTGGCCCGGATTATCAGTTATTGGGATCCAGAGCATGAGGTCTTTGTAGTGCAGGGGCACAGGATCGAACTGACAGTCCAGGATGTGTATTTCCTGACAAGTCTCCCGCCACTGGGGATGGTGGGAAACACGCAGCCAGTGTTACCGTGGGGGCAAAACATCATGGAGTATGTGGAGAGGCATTGCCGACCGGGTCTCCAAGTCAAAGGGACGCGGATACCGATTGGGGACCTAGAGAGACCGGAGACCCAGGGAGTGGCTGCAGCGGTGCTGCGGATCCTGGGCAGCCAGGCGTTCCATCACATCACTGGGGGGCAGATGATGATCGTAGAGAGTGTGTTGAGTGGGACCTACTATGGGTGGGCCCAAATGATGTTGGTGTCGTTAAAATGACAGTTGTCGCTTTGCAAGCGGCAAGTGAACCACGATTGCTCGTATGGGACTTTAGTGTGTGCCTTCTTCTTTGAGAAGATCCCGGCCTTACGACCTCATATACAGCTTCCAGATGGGGGCCCGAGAGAGTCCAGGATGCGCCAGTGGGGGCGGCTACTGTGCAAAGGTGGAGGAGGGGCAGTCGGGCGAGTGTTTTGACCTGAGTTCTTTGCCCATTGGGATCATATGTCGTTATACATAGATGACTATCCCTATAGTGGGATGAGTTATTGTGGGGATCCGAACCTACCACTTCCGCCTGGTTGAGTATGGGGACCTGATGGTAAGTGGAAAGTAACTACTCTTTTTTGGGCATGTTAAAGTTAGTGAATAGTAGATATGGTACTGATTCATGTACTTTTGGTATGCATATATAGCTCCGGTAAAACCGGCCTGATATATGGGACGATTGGCAGCATTGGGAGCTGCAGGGCCAAGTGGGTCGAGAGCAGCGCGCAATGAGGATGTGGCCGCCCTTCTGGAGGACATTCACCATAGCTGCGAGAGGTTGCTAACCAGAGTGTCAAAGCGCGGGTGGCAAGACTTAGACGACCAGTACGTGGAGCCATGTATTTGTCTACCCTCGGAATGGCTAGGTGTCATGCAGCGCATGGTGATGGCTGGTCAAGGCATACATGATCTACGAGTTGCAGGAGCAGAGCCATTGGCTCGGGATCCGCCAGATAGTGAGTAGGTGGGGGGGCATGTGGTGCCCCCTAGTGTGTATGTAGGGGTAGGTGGTGCCCCCAGTTTTGAGTTTTTGTAACATGCGATGGGCATGTCATATGTATCTGAGTAGATGGACTCTAAACACATGTTTTGCGACACATATTATGGATAAGCATCTTTGTTAATGATTATGAATGTTATTGTCTTGAATGAAATGTGTGTGATAAATGCCAATCTAGAACATGGTTTGCAATACTATCTACATAGTGATTTTTTTCTCGAGGTACATGGTTGAAAGTTATGGTTTCAAATTCACGTGTCAAGAATTTCACTCGTAAATATCGTCTAAACAGCACAGGGTTATGCACACGATAAACACCATTTAGTTTCATGACAAGAAGTAGGGAATCCAAATGAACATGCAGATGGAGGATGCAATGAAAGAGGGCATCGACTAAGAGACCACGCACTGCACCATATTCAGCCTGATTGTTGGTGGCAGTACCAATGCAGACCCCGTTAGAGAGGACAAGGGTATGCAAGGGGGTGAAGATGGCCCAACCTGCCGAGGCTAGATTCCGGGAGTAACGACTTGCACCATCGGCGTAACCGATAAAGGGTGGGGACGGGAGGTCAAGTGAAACAACAGGGGAGGATTCAAGGGGAATGTGCTCCAAGGGTCGCACAGAGGATGATAGGTAAAGAATGGTCGTAGTAGACTCCGTCATCTGAACATCAGGGGGGGAATATCGATGGGAGCGGGGGGATCCTCAAGCTGGCCCGAAGCATATTGCGCGAGTATGGGAGAGGCGAATTGATTTTGTTCAACCTCATACTCTCGGACTACTTCCAAAGAGGCACGGTAATGCGTCAGGTGAGGACAATGGTGGGAGTAATGGCCATGGACACCGCACAAAGCATAGGGTTTGCTAGTGCTAATAGTTTTTGGGTTCTTGGTTACGGACGAGGATGAAAGAGAAGGGTCAGAGACCGTAGACTCAGGGAACGCGACTTTAACCATGGGTTGAATGCGGGGCAACTTAGGACAAGTATGGGTGGCGTGACCGACGACATCACACAAGGCACAAGGCTTTGCGGGCGGAGGAGGAGCAGGGTCAGTCGGGGTGGCCTTGTCTTTGGATGCCCCCTTGTGAGCTTTGCCTTTCTTTCCTGGAGCTGTCACCACAGGGGTAGGGTCCTGGGGAGGTGCAGGGGGCATGCTAGCAACAGAGGAAGCAAGGGGGACCAGTTGAACCAGCGTCAAAGCAAGATAGGGTTTGGGGTGACCAAGAGGGGTAGCGGCTGGAGGATCAAGGTAGCAGACGGGTATACCCAGGGTCAGGTTAGGGAGAGAGAGTGTGGCCATGACAGGGACCGAATAAACTCCGGGAGGGGGAGCCAGGAAAGGTATCTGACCAGCGGGGTAATGACCAGGAGGGACGGCTTCGAGATGGTTAAGGCCTGGGGGAACCGATCCAGGGGGATAAAGGGGTTTAGGGATACCAGCTGTAGGAGAAGGGCCAGAAGGAGGAGGTTTGGCTGGCGGAGATGAAGGGCTAGGAGCGGGTTGCGGTGGGTGAGGTTGCGGCTGAGGTTGTTGACTAGCCGAGGCGGGTCATTTAAGGGCAGCCCGAGACGATTGCATCATGCAAACATTCGATAAGCTGGGATCAGAGATAATAGGAGGAGGGAGACCAGGAAAAGTTCCAAGCAAAGAGGAGTCTTTATAGATGCCGGGAGAGACACTGGTCAAGGAATCGACGGTTTGCTTATTGGCTACAGAAGAGATGGTTGTCTCAGGGGAGGTCTGAGACTTTGACTCATGATAAGTCAACTGGTCGATGGTGACTATCTTTCCATTGTGAGGAAAAGACATCTTGTGAAAAACCACGGATGGGACAGCAGACATGGCATAGGTGTAGCTTCACCCCAATAGAATGTTGTAGTCTAGAGGGGTGTCGATGACTTCGACATCGACGTAAACAATCTTACCGGCAAGGGTGATAGGACAATTACGGAAAAGGCCAATGGGCTGGGAGGCGTGGCCATCCCACGCTCGAAGGGTGATCATGGAAGGGGCCAAGTCAGGAGATCCGAGTTGCTTCCAAACTGAAGTGGACATCACACAGGTGGATGCCCCCTCATCAATTATACACCCGAGAAACGTTGGCATTCCAGATTTTGACTGGGATTTGGAAGGCGACGGAAGCAGGAAGAGGAGGATGTTATGATTGATGGGCGTCGAAAACAATCATTTGGTCATCAGCAGGATCTATAGCTCCCACGGTAGATAGCAGAGCCCTCTTTTGGGAAGTGCACGAATGGAGGAGTTCCAATGTGGAAATGGCGTAGGGGATTGCGCCAAATCATCTACAATGCTATACGAATGAGCAGCTCGACTAGAAGCAACATTTCAACGTAATGGTCCCTTAGGAATCTTGGTGTGAACCTCAACTTTGGGTTGAGGGATATGTAAGGGGCCATTGGATGTCAAAAGAGGCTCTGTAGGACCTGAAGAAGGGGACTCGAGGGCAGACTGAGCGAGAGGCTTGGGGTATTGGCGAGATCGAGTTTGAAGGTGAAGGTCAATGGTTGGGGAAGGATCAGAGTTCATCATGAGGATTTGGTAATTGGAGGAACTAGAAATGGAAGGTGGAGTGGCGACCTGTCCGTCAGGTGGTTGGGTAGCCACGAATCCTTACTGAGGGAAAGGATCAGTAAACACAACTGGTTGAGTAGTGGCCACATTAGGGGGAGAATTAGCGAAGGCATGTTGTCCGCGCAATGTGGCTTGAGACTTCGACATCTGCCGCATCTGGGGTAAGAGGGGACAATCGTGGGTTTAATGACCGTAAACACTGCAACACGAACAAGGCTTATTTGTGTGAAGAGGCCTGTCCGGCTTGGGATGAGTGCCATGTTGCTGGTTAGCAGTGTTAGGGTCAATACCTTGAGGATTGGGTCCATGAGTACCAGGGGAAGATTGATTTGGATTGCCTCTCCACCTTCTTTGAGAAGGGGGATTAGTCGCGCCCTGTTGTGCAAAGAATTTCCCGGGAGGGGGTTGTAGGTGCTGTTGCAGGGGCGGAGGAGGCAAGGGAGGTGGAAGCGTATATGCTGGAGGAGCTGGCACACCAGGCTGCGGATAAGGATAATGGTTAGGTTGGGAAACATTGAGGTAAGAAGGAGGTTGGGAAAAAGGATGAGGCATGCCGTATCCTGGATACATGCTACCTAGAGGGGGAAAAATGCTAGAGGTGCTGGCCCCTCCCGGAGGGAGACCATAGCCCATAGGAGGTTGAGCATACAGATGAGAAAGGGCTCCAACGATACCGTCGGCGGAATGAGATGCCCCCGGGGTGTTAGCGCCACCGGGCCTGGGGAGGTCAGGAAGGACGGTATAAACATAACCAGACTGAGCATAGATCAGGTCATATTTCAAGGCGATTTGGAGGGCGGCTTCTTCGGTTTGAGGGAAATGGGAGGCGACATATTTTCCAATGGGAGGTAAGAGAGTGTGAAGGAACCAGTCCATATAAACCCAATCTTCAAAGGTGGGATCTAGACATAAGCTCCTTCTTCTCCGCCATTCTTGGACATGAGTGGAAAGGTGGGTTGAAGAGGATTGATGGAAAGAAGTCAAAAGCTCAGTACCAGTGTCGTATCGAAGAGGGAGCTGGAAATAAGAAAAAAAGGCTTGGGAAATGGTCGCAAAGGTGGTATGCGAAGAGGTGGCCTGGTCAACATACCATTTAGAAGCTTCGCCCATAAGCATGCGTTGGAACAACCGAAGACGGATGGAATCATCGGTAATGGAATTGGAGGAACACCACATGTGGAAAGATCCAGACATGGTTGGTTGGATCTTCTCCAGCAAGTCCTTTGAACTTAGGGATGTCAGAGGGGAGCTTGGTTGGCATAGAAGGCCAACCAACATCATGGCGGATGGGGTCATTGATCAACTGATTGAAATCGGGGAGGCTGAGGCCTGCGATGTATGGTAGCAAGGGTGTGGCCGAGGTAGTTCTTATGGCGGTTCCGCTAGTAGTAGTTCCGGCATTAGGGCCGGGAGCACCGCTAGCATTAGGCCCTGGACCAGACATAGTGAAGGTGACAGGGGGAGAAGTAGAAGTAAAAGGAGAACCCAATGAATCGAAGAGGAGTCGGAGTGCAGATTCGGAGGAGGACTAACTCGACGACGGCGGGAAGGAGTAGGTCAACCGACCGGAAACTGAGGGTGAAGGCCAAGAAGTCTCCGGGATGTGCACTTTGGGGGCACAATGGTGACAACACAAACACGGCACAAGAAGAAGAAGAACGATCGACAAAGGCAAGGAGGTGCAGAATCAAGTGATTACAATGTCGAAATAAGGGCAGAAAGGTGCAGTGTCAGTTGATTTTAAAGTCTTTGCCTGGCGGTGTAAACCAGGCTCTTCTTCGCTTAGGGTGAGTGTGTGGCATGCGTTAATTTTAATTTTTAAACCCTTTTCGTTTTGAGAGAAAGAGAAAAAGTGTGCTGTGTAACTGAAAATAATGCTGCAGAGAACAGTATATAATGCTGAAATAACAGAAAATTAACAGCTAATCAATGCATCGATCTAACCCAAAAAGGCGGGGCTCTCAAAACTAGTCTATCAGAGGGAAAAATCTAGTCAAAACACACTAAAAAGAGGCCAATAGATCTAGGGTCGGAAGGGACAGGGATCTAAAGGAGAAATCTGCTGAAAAGAGGGGCAGATCAAAGCCAAGAGGCAGAGGCAAGGTGGCTGGAAAAAAGGGGGAAATCAGCAAAAAGCAGAAGGGGCAAGGAGGAGGCCCTAAAGGTAGATCCAAAAAAATCTTTAGGAGGTGATTTGAAAGGGAGAAGAGTTGATTAAAAGGGGTTTGAAAAGGAGGTACCAGATCTGGAAAAGGGGGGGGATGAAACTCTGAAAAAACAGACACCTGAAACAGATAGAAACTCTTCCACCAAAATTGGAGGGTACTGAAGCCCTAGGGGGCTATTTTCCCACTTAGATGAGAAAAAAAGATCGTAAGCTAGAAATGAACTGCTGGAGACAAGAGGATGGAAAACTCTGCCGTAAGCTTCGTAGAAACCTTAAAAATTGCGTAAAAGTGTAAAATAAGGTGCGGTGTCACAGGTTCGACTCCGTTTTCAAAGGTGTCGCAGAAAATGGGCTGAAAAGTGGTAAAGTGCGCACTGGAGGTCCAGGTTCAGCTAGGCTAAAAAGTGTGACCAAGCTCCGGTGTCCCGCGTTGTATCAGAAAGTTGTCGCCCCGGGGCCGCGCTCGCATGTCCGTCACTCCGTACAATAGGGCCAGAAACACGCGGAAGTTAGAAATTTTAATGTTTGAGGGTTTTATAGGGGAAAAACACCATGAAAATAGGAAAAACAAAAAGCTGAAAAGAAACCCTAGGGTCTGAAGTAGCTGGATATGCAGGAATATGAAAAAACGACAGCAGTCGTAATTGAAAACCTGTGTGGAGTCGCCAATTGTTAGTATGAATCCTTTGTCGATGTGTACGAAAAAATACCACTTTAGCTACGCATAAATAATAGCCCTAACATCAAAAGTGGCTACCAATATCTTCAGATCTGCAGTTAGTTGATCAATACAAGAGCTGCAAAAAACCAGATCTATGCATAAAAAGACATTAAGCAGTAAAAATAAGGGTTTGCTCCATATATCCAATAGACAAGACAAGAACAATTTTTGAAAGAATTTTTGTATTAAGGGCACCTGGGAAGAAAACAAGAAGATTTTTCCAATTCTCCTCAATGGGATGGGTTCGGAAGTCCTCGCACTTCGCATCTACATTTCCCTTTCATAAGAGAAAACCTGTGAGCAGATAAAACTCAAAGGGAGCTCACACAGCAAATAATGGAAAATGTGACAATGATAATGGCTCAAAGTCTGACCAAGAGTTTAGATCCAGAGTGATCTAATAGGCAAAAAAAGGTGAAGAATGGTAGGAAAAACCCTCCTATTTATAACAAAATATTGGGTCATTCTAGATCTTGGTGCACGATTAAAATAATGTTAACCAAATCTAGATCCACCTTTTATGGAATATTTTATTATATTTGTTGGAGGGGAAAGGAATTTGACTTGGGTCAAATCCCTTTATTTGCAAATAATAAATAAATAAATTATTTATTTATTATTTTAAGGAATTGGTTGAAGGATAATTAAATAAATAATTATTTATTTAATTATTTATAAATGATTTAGTCATATTTAACAAGGAATATTATTTAAATAATATTTAAATAATTATTCCTAGAAAATAAGAAGATAAATAAGGATTTATCTAATTAATTTCTTTGCTTTGGGTTAAATATGACCAGGAATAATAATTAATTTTTTGTTTAATTAATTATTCCATGAGGAAAATCAAACAAATATAGATTTTTTTAATATTTCCCCTTGGGGTTTCCTGTTTAGACCATAAACAACTTAATAAATGTGTTTT